>JAGDQO010001585.1:0-600000 GCA_018342035.1 Solanum appendiculatum | reverse complement strand
TGAACATATAGAGGCTCTATAACACAAGGAAAATACATCATCTAAGATCATTTTCCATTACCATTAAATATCCAAGAGGAAAGTGAGATCAGAGTAAAGGACAGTAACCCAATGGAGGGAACTAACTACTAAGTGATGCCACCATTATAATATTCATACAGAAGTTGATTTCTTTTGTTTTTTTCTGGAGGGGGGTGGGAACGGATGGATGTTGAAGCCAATCAAATATGCAGACAGACTGAAGGAAGATAAATTCTTGATTTACTGAGAACTGCACCAAATGAATAATATAAGTTATAGTACCTCCCATTTAGAATGTCACAGATTCCATCTTGATCCTGACAAATCCACTTTAACGATTTAAATTAAAAGTTCATAGCACCCACCCTCACACTAACATCCATATATCACAAGCTTAATGTTTTTCCACCTCAACAAAACATGTTCAGCCAACATAACATCCTCTCCTGTAGTTACTATGTGACCCTGTCATGCCCCCATCTAGTTTAAGAAATGTAAGACTATCCTTCTACTTTAACATGTGGCTATAGTATAGCAAAGCTTTTTATGGTATGATAATAAGGACTAAGACATTCGCATCTCTAGAGTTTTTCTTTACCCTTGTTTCTCAACGAAGGGAAAATTGTAAGATCATGGAAAGTCACGACCTTGGACATATTATAGAATTGGATGAAATGCATTAATCAGTTTATAAAAATACAAGAAAAGACCTATAAAAGAAAGTCATCAGGGTGATTGGGTTGATTTGTTCTCAAAAAAAACATACCATCCTATGCGACTCTTGGCAAATACAGGCTTCTGGAAATATACAAACTAAGGGGAGGATCATTTAGTTTCATTAAACTGCTGGGAATCTCATGTAGTTCTACCATATCTCATCTTTAAAGACAAGCAAAAGTCAGATAGGACGTTGAACTTGACATAAGTCTACCAATTGAATTTAGAGGCAGTATCAGGTGTAATGGATGTCATCCATAGAGTTATGTTTCTACCGACCACATTACAAAGAACAAAGACATATCAGTAGGTAGTCCGCCAAAAGAAAGGAATGCATGTGTACTAGGTAGGTGCACATGATACTTATAATGCATCTCAATAAGCAGGCTTCCCACCACTATATTAAATAAATAAAAGGAAGCACATGTAGTCAAATTTGCACGAGTACAATGTGCTAGTTATTGGTGAAGTAACACCACAATTTGTGCATGTGCATAGAAGACGTTTGTTGTATTTTAATATTACAAGATGTACTAAAATAAAATTATAAAAAGAAATGGAGCCATTTATGGAGCAATTCATAAAAAAGATACACTATGACATAAGAATGAATAAATAGAAGGATCCAGAAAATTTACCATTAAGGACTTCACCACCCTTAAAAACATACAAGCGCCATCTTATGTCGGGTTTTCTAGCATCTGGTGGCTCATTGAAGAGAAGTGTTATGCCTGGCATGAAACAACATACAATGAGGAAAGGTAGATATAATACAGAGGTGTATTCTCTTTGTTAGTTGACAAACATGAAACCAAGATATGCTTTATGTCCTCTCATGGTCGAACATAGGGCAAAATATCCTATTGTACACAAGTTCTTCATTTTCTTCCCAACCATTTCTCTTTAAAGACATCCATAGTGTATCTTAACAGTTAAGATCATGTTACCAATAATATGATCAATCCAAACCTTATTACGTTTTGAGGGGATCAAGCTTGCAAAGTTACACGCTGGTGAGGCCTAGAGCAACCCACGCTCGAAAGCCTCATGGACTCACTTGATAGAGCTTCATCCATCCAGCAAAATATAGCTTTGAGTTTCATTAATTTGTTGGAAGCAAGGCATATACATCAAGATTATGCAAGTTTAGTACCAAAACCCACTTCAAAATCAATCTGTATGGTCTTTCCATACCATGCAGCAAATAATGATTTTGTAGAATATAAATGAACTTTTCTTATGAAAAATGAATAGATTAAATAACTTCCCTTTGGTTCAGAAAATATTCTCCGAAGCCATGAAGCCCATTAAAGGTGGAGTGGTTTACCGGCAGCAATAATAGAATGATGAACTTGAAGATCTTTTTATAAGATTACAGAAATAAGCTCCATGGGCAGATTACCCAAAAATCCACTGAAAGTTGAATGTACTAACTCTCGGGAGAGAAATGCAATATAAATTGCAAAAGAAGTGACTGCAATAAGAATGTAAACTCATTCATCAACTTAAAGACCTAAGCAACTTTAGTTACTAGCCATTACCTCTTACTCGATTAGTTTCTGCTGCAAGCTTTCCAGAGAGCTCAAACGAAGGCTTATCCTGTACATCATAGCACCAATAACTAATATTACTACAATCATCTAATAAAGCTACTAATCAGAAGGCAGTAAGATCCCTATATCTGCAAAACAACAATCAGTTAAAGTGGGAATAAACATAGATCATCGTCACCCGGCATCAGAAAGGACACCCTTTTTCTTTGAATTTAAAACAAAAATGAAGGAAACTGTGGGTCTAAATTAATGGAATGAAACTCAAGATAATTTGGGAAGAAATAATACTTTATTTTTAGCTTCCAAGGCCTCCTCAGCTTCCTTCATTTTAGATACGGAGTCATCTTCACCATTCCTGCACAAGCAAAATAATACTTATTAGCAATTCAAGCTTATATTTTTCACAAAATTTTTAGTCTCTATGCAAGCACATCAGGAAAACAAACCAGATGTTTACGAATTAGAAATCTTTGCATCAACTTAAAGAGAGATCCAACACTTTGGCAGTAAGCAGCAGCATCCATACAACAAAATCACTATATTGTCCCGCTAAGCACAGTAATTTAAGGCTTTAAGAAAATTCAGAATCAATATCCGTATGGGGACATAGAGTGAAGAAATAAATTGAAAAGTCATATGACAAATGAGCTTATAGAGCTAAGTGCCTAGTATATGGTAACATAACTCGTTACTACCGTCCATCAGCAGTACAGCAGGAAACACAGGACCCTGAGATTTACTGCCCAAATTCCCATTGTTTAACAGACTAGTACAAATATTTAAACTCTTTTTAACTAAGATTCACGTAAGCTCTCTAAAAAGGAAACATTCCAGTATGTTTGGAATATTTGTTGCACCATTTACCAGGATTCAAAAGTCAAATTCATCAGATAACGTAAATTTAATACATGTAAATATGTAATTCAGTAATTGTGATGCTTTCTCCTCCAGACTAACCTTGCAGATACATTAACAATAAATTAACCTTTTTTCTATGAAAACAAATGTAATTGTGCTAACTCCTTGACTGCAAGTAAAATTATTCATAAGAGGGACTGGAGCAAGTCTATGCCCATCTTGCTCAAACAAGCATAAGAAGATGGTCATTTACTCCAGAATGTTCAGAGTTCATCAAAGCATGTGTGTGTCCCTTTCAATGACATCATCACAGCAAGAAAAAAAGTATGATCAGCTATATCTACTAAATTAATACTCTGATCGAGAGATAAGGCAGCAACTCACCTGAGTTCACCTCTCCTTGAATTTGTTGCCTGCAAAACAGAAGCACCCAATAAGAACTCAACTTTAAAACTAAAGTGAAGTGTAAGCTATCCAATTACACGGATGCATCAATTAAATGATAAATCTCTCCTGAAGTTGCATAGGGGATCTTTCATGTGTAAGACCTAGATAAAATCGGACAGAAATTAGACATGGTGTGTTATTGCAATTCAAATCTACAAACGTTCTCTGCTATTTTGTTCAGGTGGATAAGTACAGCAATTATAGTTTTTTAAACATCTCATCCATTTGAATGAACTTGCCTGACCAACAAATTAATAGGTCAAAACTATTTTAATTAGTGTTGTTCTATGCAAGGATTTCCGTAAGAATCAACCAGAGAAATAGGCAAAATCACAATTTACTTAGGTACTCGAGAAAAAGAAAAAAAAACGGGACCTAAATCATTGTTCAAGAGCGGCAGAAACCTCAAGAAGATTAAGTACAAGAGAAGATTAGATGGACATCAACCATATTTTCTTGCTTTAAAATTTTCATTATTACCCTGCTTTCCCAGTCTAAAACTGGAGATAGATAAAATGCAAGGAAAATTCAGTAGTGAATTTGGCAAAGGAGCATTATTAGTTGTAAGGTTAGTCATAGGCAAATGAAATGCAGACATGGTTTGTTTCACATAAATAAAGGTCACTTAATGTGATCGAATATCACCAGACACCTCAGCATGTGCTCTACTATCGGCTGCTGCAGGTGATCTCGATCTGTGCCGACTTCTATGCTGCCGTTCTGAAGGTGAAGTGGATCGACCATTTCTTGACTTATAAGATCCATTATCTATTGAGTCCTTCCCTGATTTTTTCTCTCTCTTCTCGATTTGCATCACTCTGTCAGAATCCTTATGTGTCGCCCTATCACTAGCTCTACCGTGATTTTTTTCAGGCTCCCGCTCCCTTGACTTCTCTTCAGCTTCTCGATCTGCTCTCCTTAGTCTCTTTGTTCGTGGTGAGGGTGAGCGAGATTCAGGTAACATTCTGTCAGAATCCTTTTCCCTGTGTGTAGCCCTATCACTAGCTCTCCCGTGATTTTTTTCAGGCACTCGCTCCCTTGACTTTTCTTCAGCTTCATGTTCTGCTCTTCTTAGTCTTTTTGTTCGTGGTGAGGGTGAGCGAGATTCAGGCAACATTCTGTCAGAATCCTTTTCCCTATGTGTAGCCCTATCACTAGATCTCCCATGAGTCTTCTCAGGATCCCGCTCCCTTGATTTTCCTTCAGCCTCTCGTTCTGCTCTTCTTAGTCTTTTTGTTCGTGGTGAGGGTGAGCGAGCTTCAGGCAACATTCTGTCAGAATCCTTTTCCCTATGTGTAGTCCTATCACTAGATCTCCCATGATTCTTCTCAGGATCCCGCTCCCTCGATTTTTCTTCAGCCTTTTCTGCTCTCCTCAGTCTTTTTGTTAGTGGTGAGGGTGAGCGAGGTTCGGGAGACTGCAACTTGGCATGTTTAGGAGACCTGGCTCGGCCTGAAGACTTCTCTCCCTGTGACAACTTTGAATCCGGAGACCTTGACTTAGCTCGTTTGGGAGACTTCATGCGACTTGAGGGTTTCTCTCTGATTGGGGAGATTGATTTTTTGCGCTTTGGGGATTTATTGCGACTAGAAGGCCTCTCTCGAGCAGGTGAAAGAGGAACGGGAGATCTTGATCTTGCACGTCTTGAAGGCTTCTCTGCTACAGCTGAACTTGCAGCATGTGAACTCCTTTTATGAGCAGGTGACCTTTCCCTGTGTGAAGGGCTCCTCCTCCGAGGAGATCCACGAACCCTGGCAGGTGATCTAGAGTCATTGCGTCCCATTATAGAGGCCAACTGGGCAGATGAATCTTCTGAGGCAAAAACTAAAAAAATATAGGATTAATCCTCCAGAAACACCCATAAGCAAAATCAAATCAAAATTATTTGACAATGGTAAAAAAACCATCACTCTTTTAGACACCCTATCCGTTTCAAGCAACTAGTATTTGGATACGTGTGTTGCACATGTAATCTCTGTCAATTAGTTCAAACTTTCTAAACCACATAAATATTCTTAAAACTTGTATGTGAGATATAAAAAAAAATTTGAAAAAAACTGCAAATTCAATTAGCAAAATATGAAATGAATACAAAAATCTATGTATAGATCAAACATTATATGAAGGGAACATATTATTGTTAAATAATGTTGGCTTTGTTGGACTGTCCCACATCAATATCATATCTTATTGATTGTATTCATTTTGAAATATTATTAGGGGGAGGCGATACTACATTGTTTCCACCTTATGAAAAAGGTGAAAACAATAGATACCTACTTCAAGATTATATATGTACAAGAGAAAATTATAACAAATTTACATATTATTGAAGAAATTCAAATAGAATCATAATTTATAAGGAGAAAAGTAACACAATTTTTTTTAATCCAAACTCAAATTAGGTAACAATGCTTTAAGGTTTAGGATTGACAAATCTATTGTATATTTCCTAAAACTTTAGTCTAAAGGAGCCGTCATTGGCTTGAAGCGTGAAATGTCCGTGATTTTGTAATCCTTAACCTCAATAAAGCTAACAAAAAGCAAAACCAAAACAAAATCAAGATTAATATAACACAACCACTCCAAAATACTTCATAATCATCAAGTATTTGCACATCTGAAATAATCAATATTCTAACCTCAAGAAATGAATTTTTTTTATAAAAAATATATCAATGCTTTACAATTTCAGCTCCATAACCTCGAGAAAATAAAACAAAAGTTTGAAAATGTAAGCCTCATATCACTAATGTCAATTTCTTTAAATTCACAATTTAATCAAATTTTCAGGATAAATAATAATGTTTCCAAGAATTTCTTATTTAGAGTTTCTGAGTACAGAATGTACGCAGAGTTTATCAATACCTTTTGAGTAGAGAGAGTTTGTTTCCAATAGAAACTCAACTCAAATGAGCTTAATCACTTGATAAAACAAAAACAACAACAACATTGCCAGTGTATATGAAAACCAAATTGCAAATTGCATTGAATATGAAAACCGAAGTTAATAAAAATGAAATCCTAAAAAGTAATTCATTCGCGAACGAAGAATTGCTTGTATGAAATTGCATAAATGTATAGTTCATAAGCATAACGAGGTGGAGTTTTACCTAAAGCTGAAGAGGATTAGGGTTTGCCGCGCATTGAGAAGTTGGAAAAAAACTCAGAAACCAGAAGAGAAAACGATAGTGATGAATCAAAGTCTCGGATCTTCTGGTTTTTTGGGCTTTAGCTTACAATGGGCTTCTGAGCCAGTTTCTTCAGGAAACATATTGGGCTTTGAATATTATTCACTTCTTTTAGATTTCACTTTATTTTAAAAAGAGTTGTATGTTTATGTCAATTTCTCGAGTATAGGCGTTTGACAATGAAAATAAAAGAAATGGTGCACACTCATATATAGATAATGTATAACTATATATAAGAGATGTATATAAATTTATTTATATTGTTGATACAATAAAGTATATATATTTTTGGGCAAGTACAATAACGTATAAATTGCATATATGTGGTTGATATAATAATGTATACATTGCAGATCTCAAATTATATCTAAACAATCCCAAAATTTAGGTATGAGCTTCTCTCAATGTTTCGAGTCTTGATATATTATTCAGTTGAAATAATTCATGTTTATGGCATGTCAATTTTTAAAGTTGAGGTTTTAACATAAAAGAAGAACAAGAAGAAAAGGAAGAGGAAACAATGAAGAAATAAGGAAGAGAAGAAGAAGTCATTAATGGTTGGAAGAAGAAAACTTGAATTGCACTTCATTTGCAATTAAGAAAATGCCAAAATAGTCATTTTTGATAAAAATTAGATTATTAATTTTGGATAAAAATTTATGGCCGGAAGATCACTTTGCTTAATTATCTCTTTGATTATATAATTAATGACGTGTCACTATCCTATTGGCTACCCTAACAAGTCTAAAGCAGGTTGTCAAGACTTTATGAATGAAGTAGCTACCATTGGAAGAATTCATCATGTCAATGTGGTTGGACTCGTGGGGTATTGTGTTGAGGGAACAAAGCATCTCTTGTATATGACTTCATGCCCAATGGATCACTCGACAAGTATATCAGCACCAGTCAAGAAGGAAGTCCTCTGTTAAGTTGGCAGAGGAAGTATGACATTATTCTTGGAGTGGCTCGAGGAATTGGGTATTTGCATCGAGGTTATGATGTACGAACTTTGCATTTTGACATCAAGCCAAACAACATTCTTTTGGATGAGAATTTCATTCCAAAGATTTCTGACTTTGGGCTCGTGAAATTATATCAAACAGATAATAGCATTGTGAAACTCATAAGTTGCTTATGGAACAATTGGATATGTTGCTCAAGAGTTGATTGGCAGAAGCATTGGAGCAATCTCCTATAAAACTGATGTTTTGAAATGTTGCTAATGGAAATGCTCGACTTGAAGAGAAATGAAGTTGAAGATGAAGAGAATTCCAACCAATAATTTTCTTGGTGGGTAAAGAAGCAAATGATGAAGAAAAGAAGATGGCTATAAAGCTGAGTTTAGTTGCGTTATGGTGCGTACAAACAAATCTAATACAACGCCCTTCAATGAGTAGAGTATTAGAAATACTTGAAGGTGAAGTTAAAGTGCTAGTAGTACCTCCTCAGTCTATTCAATCTCAGTCGATTGTTCATTTGATCATAGAAAGTTGTATGGCATTTTCGTCTGATTCACGGGTATCTTGTGGTCTTTTTAATTAGTTGTTAGAGTAGCCAATAGGATAGTGACACGCCATTAATAAATTTGTTAATTGGGGTTATTATTCAAACCGTTAAGAGATAAGGGTAAAAAAGAGCCAAAAGGTTGACGTCGTGGATATTTTAGACCCGATAGATAGATGAAGAGCAATTTTGTACCAATTCGCATAGTTAAGGAGTATTTTAGGTTCTTTTCCATTTTTAATCCATATCGAATGACCATTTTATGTCAATTTCTTAAAAGATGGTTAATGTTTGCCAATTATCCGTTTCAATTGATATAGCGTGTGTCATTCTTTTTCCCAATCACTCTCATCGTTTTAGTTTAAGTGTCTTACACTTTGTTTGAATGATTGTTATGTATTGTTTCATAGTATATCATATTATATTTTACTATATTATTTTAATAAATATAACATTTAGATAAATTGTATCGTTTATTGTCAGTACATAATCTCATACATTAATAATTTCAAGGATAAACCTACAAAAAGACGTAGGATACGACCTACGGGTATAACTACTATGAAAAGGTAAGATAAATGATAAAACAAGAAAGAAAAAAAATCTAGAATAAGTTATTCCAAGATTAATTATCTCGAGATAAATTATTCCAAAATACTTATCGCACCCTCAATTCATGATAAGAATAACACTACAATTTCGGAATAACTAATCACAGGATAAATTATCCTGTGGTTTAAACTCATTCTAGAATTAATTCGGAAATTAGTTATCTCTTATCCCATATGTCAAATGAGCTTTAATTTTTTTCAAGTAAAATACATGTCCAAATACAATTTCGAAATATTTCAAATTTCAATTTCAGAATCTATGATCGAAAGAGAGGTTAATATAAACAAATCTAAAAGTCTAACTAGCATTGAATCAAAATCAGCCACGTGTTCACAAAATTCCATGGTGTACTCCCCACTGTCCCTATTTAATAGACAAAAAAAAGTAAAATTCAACTTTATTCTCTTTTCTTTTTTTAGAAAACCTGTTCATCCAAACATGGCCTTCTCCTCCACCATATCTCCGAAACATTGCCGCCTCTCTTCCGCCTCCTCCTCCTACTTTCCGAAATTCCAAATACCCCTCAAACACAACAAAATTACACCTTGCCACTCCTCCTCCTCAAAGTTTACTCCTTACATTGTTTGTGTTCATACAGAAAAGCAATCAATGGCGGCTCAGGCGGGTGATCAACCGACGGTTACTCAACGTCCTGATTCGTTTGGCCGGTTCGGGAAATTTGGTGGGAAATACGTACCTGAAACCCTAATGCACGCACTTGATGAGCTCGAGATAGCTTTCAAATCAATCGCCACCGATGAAGCTTTTCAGGTTCTCGCAAATGAGCTTTGTTTTAATGTGCATAAATTTTCAAATTGATGATTCGATTTCATTTGCTCTGTAATAGTATTGAAATGTAGACTTTGAGGTTCTGCCGGAAGTTTTTTTTTTTTTTTGTATTGATTTTTTGTTGCATAAGTTTTCAAATTGGTGATTTGATTTCATTTACTTTAAAAGACGAATTTTTTAGTACTATTGGAATTAAATGGTTCAGAATCGAGTGGAAATGTGGAATGGATAAGTGTAGTTTAATATCGATTGGTGATATTTGATTTCATTTCCTTCGTGGATATTATTGTAAATTTTGTTATACTTAAACCCTGCATTCTATCAGTGCATTTGTTAGAGAAATTGAACAGGATTGTTATGCAATGACAGGCAATACTTTCTTCAGGAATTAGTGCTGTATCATTAGATCTCCCCCTTTTTCTAGATAGGGGATCTTTGACTTGCTTGGGATTGGGAGAAAGAAGGGGTATAGCAAAAGTAGTCTTTGTCTTGCATTCTCGCAAAGAGTCTGCTTTCACACCTCGAACAGAGACCCATAGTTCAGCAAAAGAGCAACTTTACCATTGTGCCAAAGCTTGCCCTCGCTATTGTTGAGTGTGCGAACAAAGTCTTACTTTGGTTGTTGAAAAGAAAAATAAGCTACATATAAATTGTAAGGATTCTCTTAATGGTGTGAATCTGTTTGGGAAAAACCATGCGGTCTTGGCCCAATTCGGAGAATATCATCACCTTGTTAAGAGTATCTTTGGGATGGTTTTGCCCAACAACTATCTGGACCGATAATCAGGGCAATGGGTGCCGTATATTCCTCTTAAACTGTTAGTTCATCGAGTCATCAACCTTGATTAACAAAGTAAGCCGGTAATGTAAAATATATGTGTCTTTCTACCTCTTGAATATATGGACCCATGTAAGGCTGAGTATTCAACTAGCAATTACAATTTCCTTTCTTTAATAGTTTTGTTTCCCTGAACTGGTATTTTATGTGGTGAGCTCGCAACAGAAGTTATTTCGCTATGACAAGAAAAGCTTCTCAAGCATAGTGTTTATCAAATTACAAGAGGGGAAACCTGTGTTGGATTCTTAACACAGTTCAAGTCTTCTGAAAAAGCAAGTTTAGTTATGACCTTTTCTTTTTGTGAACAACTCTCTTTTGTTCAGTTTTTAATCCCGTTCGTTGTGAAGGTTTGTGATGTCCCATATAAAATGTCTAATTCTTTCTACTGATTTATGTTGTCTGCACTCTGCAGAAAGAGCTAGATGGAATATTAAGAGATTATGTAGGCAGAGAGAGCCCTCTTTATTTTGCAGAGCGACTTACTGAGCACTACAAACGTCCAAATGGCGAAGGGCCTCTGATCTACTTGAAAAGGGAGGATCTGAACCACACTGGTGCCCACAAAATCAATAATGCGGTTGCCCAAGCTTTGCTTGCTAAGCGCTTGGGCAAGAAACGCATCATTGCTGAGACAGGGGCAGGTCAGCATGGTGTTGCCACTGCTACTGTTTGTGCTCGTTTTGGTTTGGAATGCATTATCTATATGGGTGCCCAAGATATGGAGAGACAAGCACTAAACGTCTTCAGAATGCACTTGCTTGGAGCTGAGGTTTGTTTCCTACATTATGAGTTATGTGTTTGTTCTTAGCTTGCTTAATAGAGAATTTGAAAAGTATGCGAATTATTTATGGACCGACTTTGCTGTTCCATGGTATTCGCCAGTGTCATTTTGCCGTTTAAATTGTGTGATAACTTCTATATGCTCACTTAGATGCATTTTCTCTGTACATACATGTGTGTGTGTCCCAAATTGGATGTTAACGTTTCTTTTTTAGTCTGTCCCACACCAATGTTCATTTTCCTCATAAAAAGTATTTTTGTAACATATTATTATTATTTTTTGGATGACAAGGGAAAACCCGCAGCTACTATCCTTTGGGTCCGCCCAGGGTAAAACTCCCGCTCCTATGCAATAGCTCGCAAACCACACAGGAGAGGAAACCCGCACTAGGCAAGCCCGGTGCGACGAGCTTGACCCAGAAGGCAAACCCCTTGCTTTCGCTGGCAAGGGGTTTCGAACTTGAGACCTCCAACATGGAAGTCCCAAGCCCAAACCACTGGGCCACCCCGAAGGGTTTTTGTAACATATTATACTAATAAAAAAGAAGGAAAAAAAAGCTAATAGGAATATTGTTTGCTCTTTCAAAGCTACTCTCTTTTGTTTTCTTAAAAAAGGAAGGGTCTGACATCTTCTCCCAACAAATATAAAACAATTTGATTTTACAACTCCTCTAATCAATAACCGCGTAAATTGAACTAGGAAATTCAATTTTTTTTTAAGGGAGTACATTTTTTGTTGCATATGATGCTTATTGAAGTTCTGATGTGGTAAATGCACTCCATAGTTTCAGTGACCAAATGCTTAAGTTCCTAATACGGTAAATTCGAGGATCAATATACAATAAATCCCGAGTTTGATGTAGAGCATATCATGTGGATGGTATATCTATATAGATAAGGATATGGAGTTGTTTTTAAAATCCATGAATGAGCCTAACAGATACAAATGCAAGGAAGAAATCTCCCTGGAAATTGCTTTCTGCAACACTTGTGGAATCCCAAGTGTGTTAGCTGGGACTTATTTGAAGGACGTACATTTACATAGTATCAATAAAAATGCAAAGAAGTATTTTATTAGATGGTTACTTTGGGCTTCATTTTCTTCCTCTTTGGTACATGTCTAATTGCTAACTATGATTTCTCTATTTAACAAGGATGATCAGAGTCTCAAAGAGTATCAGACCAGTTTTTATAATTTGATTAAAAAAAAGTACCGAACCATTTTTTCTCTTGAGTTGCTAGTTTTTCTTGACTTCATTTTCCATAAATTACCATGCAGGTTAGAGCAGTTCACTCTGGGACTGCTACACTCAAGGATGCCACTTCAGAGGCTATAAGGGATTGGGTTACAAATGTTGAGACAACTCATTACATACTTGGATCTGTTGCAGGCCCACATCCGTACCCCATGATGGTAAGAGACTTCCATGCGGTGATTGGTAAAGAAACAAGGAAGCAAGCATTGGAAAAATGGGGTGGGAAACCAGACGTGCTTGTTGCATGTATTGGTGGAGGGTCAAATGCTATGGGACTGTTCCACGAGTTTGTTGATGATGAAGATGTTAGGTTGATTGGGGTAGAAGCTGCCGGTTTTGGTATCGATAGTGGAAAACATGCTGCAACTTTGACAAAGGGAGAGGTTGGAGTACTGCATGGAGCTATGAGCTATCTACTGCAAGATGAAGACGGACAAATAGTTGAGCCCCATTCTATCAGCGCCGGGTAATAACTTCTTTTTTCGGTCATGGAAGTGCCTTATTTGTTAGAATGAAAGTTTTAGCAGGTCATTCTATAGCAGATCTTTACATCTACTCACCGGTCCATTTTCATTTCTCTTTTCTTCTCCTCCTTATGGCTTGCCAGACTGGATTACCCTGGAGTTGGGCCAGAGCACAGCTTTTTGAAAGACTTAGGACGAGCAGAGTATTATAGCATTACTGATGAGGAGGCTTTAGAAGGTGACTGTTGACTTCTCTAATAATTCCTGATTCTAATCTTAGTTTCTGCTTCGGTTCCATTTGAATTCACTCAAAACGGCTTGCACATGGTTTTAGCCTATGTTGCTTAGACCCTCCAGAATGTTGTTGCACCCGTGTTGGATCCTCCAAAGATGAACAAATTTGGGGATCCGGCACACACCCAACTGATCTGAGTAACATAGGTTTTAGCTTTCATCATTGCATCTCCCTGTAACATTTTAAGTTTCACTAATGTTCTCTTCCTTTGTTGATCTTCTTTTGCAGCCTTCAAACGATTGTCTCGGTTAGAGGGCATTATTCCTGCACTGGAAACATCTCATGCACTGTCTTACTTGGAGAAGTTGTGTCCTACTCTATCCAATGGAACTAGGGTGGTGCTTAACTGCAGTGGCAGAGGAGATAAAGATGTTCAGACAGCTATTAAGTATTTGAAGGTTTAATTTGAATCCCTTTGGATTCATTTTGTACTTTAGGAAACCGAGTGAAACAAAGTTTGTTGTATTGGTAAAATGCCCATTCTGATGAATAAAACATTTTTCTTGTAAGTTTTTATTGGAGCTGTTGGTTCAAAAAACCCGGTGTCATTTGTTTTGATCACATTTGAAAAACTTAACAACCAGAATTCTCGCCTAGCCCCCTCCTCCTTTATCCCGGCTTGAAATATGAATAAGCTCACAAAGTTTTTAACATCTATCTTAGTAAAATTTTATTTTGAAGAAACTCTTTTTGGTATCACACTGCTGATGCAAAGCTAAAAATTCCAAGTTAAATTAGTTTGATTGAAATTGTCTTAGTCCAAGTAAACAATATTCTTACGGATTAACTCACTGGAGCTGAAATGCTAAAATCGATAAGCTATTAAATTGAAATACTAAAGTTATCAAATAGATTTTTTCAATCAAACTATAAGTTCCCAAATTGAAATGTTAAAATATAATAATCTTCGAATAACATTAAAGTTCAAATTTTGAATTCTCCTTGTTCCTCTTAACTTTCCTACATCAAACTATTTTTTTTAAAAAAAATACTCCAATTGCTTTCATATAAGTTATTTTTATTTTGGATATTCTTTTTAATTTTTGTCCTGTACTCCAATAATTTCCCAAATACCTTTGTCCTAATTATCAATAAAAAGCAATTGTTTTTCAGTTAAAAGAAGAAGTTTCGCCATTGATGCATCGATAAATAGATGGCCGGAGAAGACAAATTCAAAGAGTTCGATTTTCATCTGAGATCCTTATCTTCCAGTGCTAGAGACTCCAATTTCGTCACCGACCCTGCCTCCGATCCTGCTCTTCTCAATTCCGTCAGTTTTTCTCTCTCTTTCTCTGTACACATTGTTAAATTGGCACTATGATATTGTAAATCTGATATTAACTTATTTGGATTTGAGGTGTATAGCAGTTGAATTGTTGATTGTATTGTTTATTTTCAGGTTCAAAAGTCTTTGTGATTTATGCTGAAGTAAGAAATTAGAAAATTTGTTGATATAGATGATTTATATAGCCAATATTAGCTCATTGAGGTGTAGCAGTTGAGTTATTGATTGATATAGAAGATTATTGATATAGCCAATATTGATTGAGGTGTTGCAGTTGATTTTTCTGGTTTAATTCATTTTCAGGTCAAAAGTCTTATGTAGAAGTGAGAAATTAGAATATTGTTGATATAGGTGATTTATATAGTCAATATTAGCTCATTGAGGTGTAGCAGTTGATTATTGATTGTGTTGTTCATTTTCAGGTCAGAAGTTTTATGTAGAAGTGAAAAATATGAAAATTATTGATATAGATGATTTATATAGCCAATGTTTGCTTATTTGGAATTGAGGTGTAGCAGTTGAATAGTTGATTATGTTGTCATTTTCAGGTCAAAAGTCTTTGTGATTTATGTAGAAGTGAGAAATCAGAAGATTTGATTGCTAGAGTTTATCCTCATCTGAATAGGATATTTCAGCGATGTCTTTCTTCAATTTCGCAGTCTCAAACCTCCAATGGCCTTCTTCTATTGGTACACTCTTTCCCGTGCTTTCTTGTTTTATTCTGCGTGCCATTTGAACTGAACGTCTGACTACATTTTGCATATAAATAAGTTGAAATTAAAAGAACTTCTAAAAAAAAATATTATCAGATACTTGTTTCAGTATGATGAAGGTAAAATCTCTCATTTTTAATTACCTAATGTTGTGTGCTATTTGAACTGAAAACTGCATTTTGCATATTAATAAGTTGAAATTGTTAGAACTTTGGATTGTTCTTAATATAAAGACTATTGGATACTTGTTTTTTTGGAAGAAAGGTAACATTTTTTTCCCTTTTTACTGCTAGTTTAAATCAAATAGTTTAGTTTATCAGAAAGAGACACTTAATTATGCATAATTTCGGTGCTTACAATAGCAACACAATGAGATAGATTATCAGATACTTGTTTAAGTAGGAAGAAGGTAACATTTCTCCTTTATTACTGCTTGTTTAAATCAAATAATTTAGTTTGCTGGAAAGAGAGAGTTAATTATGCATAATTTCGGTGGAGCTTACTACAGCAAGACAATGAGAGAGATTAAAAAAGACCAGTGCTGCTATTGTCAAAAGGGATAACTGTGTTACTAGTAACCTCGGAGGTAAAACCCCCCGTCTTTTCAGATAGTTCTGAAAAGGTTCTGGAATCTGAGTCTTGGCTGGTGGAACCATTTCAGCTATATTTTAACTTCTTGTGAACTAGCTTTATCTGTGGTGAAGGAGGATATGTGGTATACCGTACACTTGACAGGCACTCATGTATACAGGTATCTCCATATACCTATGTTTGCTCACTTGGACGTAAACCTTTGGTTGGACTCTACGTAATTAATTAAACCGGTTTATTGCTTACATAAAGGGCACACTAATATGTGAAAGATAATTTTTGAACTTTCTATAGTGAAATTCTTTTATGCAAAGTACTTCTTCTACACTTCTTTGAGGAATTTATGCCGATGGCTTTGAATTTACCTCGTATCCTGATACATGATTAATATTCGGGCCACTTTATGGCTGTATTTTCCAAAGTAAGCATTTATTTCCACTTTCGTGTTTTCTATTTTTTTTTCCTCCCGGGACAAGGTATATACTATTTCTAAACATGTCTTTTTTCATTGTTATATAGGCTATACTTCAGTTTTTTCTCGACTTTGGAGATGTGGTCCTGCATGATGCTGATCCTAATATACGGACCTTTTTTAAGTCATGCTTGAGCCGGTAGGGATAATATCGTTACTTTTCTTTGTTAAAAGTTTGATGATTTTCATTTGAGCCTAACCTTTCATAAATGTGGTAATATGCTATAATCATGCAGTTAGAAGTTCCTTCTTCTGATGTAGTAGATTGATATATTTTTATTTTACCAATCATAAAGTAATTAAATCACTCTACTTTGTGGATTTGTTAAGCAATTCCTAATGCTTACTGCAGTGAGTTTGCAGACCCTATTGTTGCAGAAGCAACCCTTGACTTTCTGAATGCAAACAAGAAAAAGTTTTCAAGTTCGTTTCCTACTTTGCTTCCCCAGGTACATATTCATGTTAAGTTGCTGTTAATTAATTCTAATTTATGGGGGTATAATGCTCAAGACATCAACTGTAAAAAATAGTAGAATAGCATCTTTGAAGGAGTGCAAATTTGATTCGTTTATGTGATACTGTAATTTTTTTTTTCTTGATACAATGCAGGTGAAGTAAACATCCCATCCCCTCTCAGTTATTTCTGTATTTAGTACCGATAAAAAAATGTAATTAGTTATAGATATCACTGTTCTACATCCCTTTGTGCATGTAAGAAATTTTACAATTAAAAAAGTAGATGTAACAGTTCTACATGTTAGTATAGACCATCTATAGCTTTAACGCATTGCTCTACCCTGATTATATGAATCATATTGTTGTAACCTTATGATGGGTTGAATATGCTAACACTATTGATCTGTCTAACAAATATGATATATGCTAATCCCTCCATTCTAGTTTATGTGGCAACGTTTCTTTTTTAGTCTGTCCCACAAGAATTTAAGAATGACAACTTTCTAAAGTTGAAAAAAATATTTAATTTAAACTTTCCAATTTACGCCAAATGACTAGCATGTTTAAGATCACTAATTTTTCAGAAGTATTATAGCACTCATATATTATGACATGTTTAAAAAATACTCCTTCTTTCTCAACTTCGTGTCAGTTCAAACTATGCCACATAAATTGAAATAGGTGGAGTATAATTTTGCTGAACATGCAAATTCGTACTAGTATTGCATATCATGCTGGCCTTTACCTAATAAGCACATGTTAGCCTTCTATTTCATCTTAACCTGAACTAATTTTGAATCTTCTCTTAGTTGTGATCGTGTAGTGCAAACTGTTTCTAATTTTAATTAAGATCTTTCCATAAAATGTACTCACGAAAGATTTTTTCATAAAAGGTTTTGATACCTATGAAATGTTTCTGATATACTGGCCATTTTGTCTATATATTTGTTTGGATGTTTATCTGCACTTGGAAGCATGCAAATGCACTAATTTGATCACTCATGACATTGCAGTTTTTTCCATTATTGCTAAAGCTAATTGCATGGAATGGGGAGAAGTAAGTTCTATTGTCATATCTCATATATTAATAAAAGATGTGGAATTCTATAGAATTATGCCAACGATGGATAGATTATGGTACTATGCTATTTCTCTTATTTCATTGCTCTTGTATCTTATATTGGCTAATCAAACCTTGGCTTTGAATACCCTTCGGGGTGGCCCAGTAGTCTCGACTTGGGACTTTCATGTTGGAGGTCTCAAGTTCGAAACCCCTTGCCAGCGAAAGCAAGGGGTTTGCCTTCTGGGTCGAGCTCGTCGCACCGGGCTTGCCTAGTGTGGGTTACCTCTCCTGTGTGGTTTGCGAGCTATTGCATAGGAGCGGGGGTTTTACCCTGTGCGCATCCAAAGGGTAGGGGCTGCGGGTTTCCCTTGTCATCAAAAAAAAAAAAAACCTTGGCTTTGAATTGTAAAGAAAGTAATTTGGTCCAATATCCTTATTTTTTTCAGCTTCTTATTGCCTCTTTTTTTTTTTTTTGGGGTAAATTGTGCTGAAGTAGATTTCCTTTATTGCACTAAATGACACCAAGATTTATCATTTTAATAATAACAGATTGTTTGCTGCTCTGTTGTTTGGCAACTGCATAGGTTTTAAATGGAGTGAACCATTAGTTATTTTCAGAAAGTAGAACCTGTTGCTTGTTCTTGCACATGCATGTAGAGGGCATTTTATTTATTATTGTGATGGCAATGCCCATGGGACTGAAAAGTTGCTTTCTTCTGATTGATGGCACTTTAGTTATAATTGTATGGCAATGCCCATGAAGGGACTGAAGAGTTGCTTTTCTTCTGATTGATGGGACTTTATATATAATTCTGATGGCAATGCCCATGAAGGGACTCAATTGTTTTCTTGGTCATTAAAAAAATTGTAGTAGTGTCATCCTTCAAGAGTTAGATGTTACAGCGACAAAATCTTAGCTTCATGAGTTTCTTAAATTTAGAAACTGCCTCACTTGCCTCTTGGGCTATTCACAGGCTGATCAGATACTAACACGATCAAACCACCATTTTTGGTTTGGATGCAGCAACTAAGCCAGAAAAACTTTGAAAATAAGGGGGACACAACAAGAATACATGGGCTATTTTATGAATATAATCTATCAAAGAACATTAATATTTTAGCTCGACATATGAAGGAGAACTCTGTCGAACTCAGGTTTTAACATCACAAACATTATATTCAAGTCATAAAAAACTACAATGAAGTATAGGATGTGTCTAACATACTTAAAAGTGCTTTGGAAAACATTATTATGACTGAATGCCTAAATCTAATGCAGAAGTCTTCTCCTCTTCCTTTCTGATATGCAACTTGGTCCTATAAAAGTGATTGAAATAATTGTATATCCTAAAAAGTATCAAATTTTCTTTTTCCAAGGGTCCAGTTGAGCCCTAAAGAAAGAAGAAATAGTTCAGAACTAGTGCTCAGTGTTGAAAAGAATGATACACGTTTCTGAATTTAGAGAGAATTGTCTGAATCTTTAGAAAAATATAGAAGTATAGGGAAGTGTCAACCACATGTCCTGGCTCCTAACCATTGGCATGTTGGACTTGAGTATGACTCCCACTCCCGTATGTAACCTAACATTTGTTGTTCGTGCTTTCTCTTATTTGTAGTTATATAGTTAACTGAATTCTGCCAAATTTGATTTGCCATCATAGATGTAGGTGACCTCTCCATGGTTGCAGGAGTTTTGCATGAATTTCTCATGTGTCCTTCAGCTTTAGAAATTGACTCTTATGGGACCTCTTACCTTCTCCCACATGCTAATCCATGTCATGAATGGACACTTTGCAACATTTGATGTCTCATATTTTTGGACTATTTGGTGTACTTATGCTTGGATAAATAATATGGGCCTTTTCTCAGCCAGTTTTTCCTCAACATTATTTAATTTTATATTGTTTTTCTTCTCCAATTGCTAACAGAATTTTCTGTATGGAGTACTTAATCTTATACAGTATGACAGATTTATTTCTCATAATGTTTATGAACCTGCTCTTAACAAACAATTTTGATCATCCATGCAGATTGGAAAAAGAATTTCGTAGAGTATTTCCTGGTTTGATTTCCCAGGGGACATTTCTTCCACTATTTCCATCGATCGTAGACTTGCCTAGTGAGTGTGTTACTTTATGTCTTTCTTGCTCATCCTTACCCAAAGGAGAAAAAAGGTAAAACAGTAAGGTTAGGGGTTGTGATTTTACTCTTTGAATTGTTCCAGAAAACTTATGCTTGATCTTGCAAAGTGATATCTGATCAAATATTAGTCCAAAAAGTCAGTATATTTGTACTTGAAGCTGTTGTTCTATCAGGTTGCCGTAAAGATCCATTAGTGGCGCATTCTAGTTGTTCCTCTTTTTAAGCTATTATAAGACCTTCTCTTCATTTTTGCCAGTATTGATTGTGGCACTGGAAAAGGTGGAGAAGAGTTCAGGATCACTGGTTGGCAGTAGCATAGCTTCAATACAGAAGAGTACAGCTCCAGAGGTTATTATTTACTCATCTGAATTATGAATTATTGAAATTTCCAAATTTTGGAAATGATTGTAGAGATTCCTCTTGGTAACAGATGCTGCTAGCACTCATGGATGAAGCATATACTGGATCAACTATAGGAGATGGAGGGGCGGACTCTGAATCTGAGGATAGTTCCACAATGGCAGTAGCTGAGCCATTCTTTCTTGAGCTTCTCAAGGATGAGAATGATGGTCTAGCTGTATGGTCTTTTCTATGTCGTAAGCTCTAGATTGCTGCAGGTTTGCATGCTATTAAAAGAGAAATTAGACTTCAGAGTCAAACCAGTATCACTCCTTTAGCTAGAAAAAGTGCAAATAACAATGCCGCACTTCCAATATGTTAATCCATGCTTCTTTTGATGCTCTCTTTGATGATATCATCTAATAGATCATCCTATAGTTAATAGTTAGTTCTCTTACCAAGTTTTTCTAATCTGAATCTTTCATGGTTCTCTTGATCCTTAGGAACGCCATTGGGCTTCTCCTGCAGTAGCTGCGGCTCTACAAGCAGCAGTTAGCACGTCTATGTCTGATAGGCTGAAACAAGCACAGAGAATGACACCTCGGCTGCTTGATATGTATACTGCTATAGCGATCCGTGAAGTCAATGATTGTAAGTTCCATCCATTTATGCAGGGGAGCATTTTCTCTATATAAACGAGGAAGCAACTTTATGAAGAACTTGATTCATAATGTTTATGTTGCAGCTCTTATTTGTGCTCTGGTTCCCCTACTTATGGCAAGATATTCCAATCTATTTCCAGAGAAGTTATTCTTGTACGAGGTATATAAGTGCATGTAGATAAATTGAAGAGTGCCTTCTCAAATTTATTTTCATGTTGATGAGGCAATATAGTAGTAGTAGTAGTAGTAGAATATTCTTTTGGAGGAATTTTCTATGGTAGCTCTATAAATTAGCATTAGCATTTTTTCTATTTTGCCATGTAATTATTAAAGGTACTTGGATTATTGTTCCCTTTCTGTAGAGCAGAGGTACAGTGGCTTCTTCCAGTAGAGCAAATTGCCTTGCTTCTTCTTTTCATGACTTTTAAATTATAAAAATGAAGTTTGCTTTTCTTTGAGTCAGAGAATTGTTCCAATGCATTGAAGCTTATATCAAAACTGATATCCGTGCAATGAACCACGGTGTCTAGTAATGGAAATATAATTCCGACCTTGTTTAGAATTTTAGAAAGAGGATAATTTCACTGGTTCCAAAAAAAAAAAAAGGAAGAGTGGAGCAATTTTGAACGGGCTAGTTACGGTTCGTCTCTTATAGAAGGATCCTTCTTCTAATGCTGGGGCCCTTTGTGTTGACGTCACCTTTGCATGGTATCAGATTAGTGGTCTTTATTGTCTGAGGTGCTTGATTTCAATTAGTGATATATCCTACATATATTTGTAGGTTCAAAAGAGGATCTTAGAGCTCATGCTTGCTGCCTTTAATCGATCTCCCAGTTTCATTGCACTTCTGAAGGTATTGTCTTAGTTACACCTAGTGAATCCTCACCTTTAATCTGTATATTAATTCAAAATCGAGTGACCAGCATCTTCTGTGTCTTTGATTTTGCCCATATCTCATCTCATAACTTTTTATAATTAAATTTTTCTCAATGAATCATAAAACCCACTATCCCCATTCTTTCCTTTTTACTTTCCCTTTTCCTCGTTTTCATGTGCTCATAGCCACCCTTATGTTTGTGCAGAAGCCTATAGTGGACAGACTTGGAGAAGCTTATGATAGTCCGTCGAAGGTGACTGGACCTTCTTTCCCAAGTCACAATAAGACATATTCTCCATCTCATTTAACCTGCAAGAATTGACTGAAGTTAAACTTTTCTCTAGACTGAACTGGCATTACAACTATGCTGGGCAATCGGGGAGCATGGAGGTGGTGGTGAAGCCCACAAAGATGCTGCTCGTGAACTCTTTGAGAGCTTGGAATTACTTCTATATGAAAACCTTTCATCAAGGTAGACTGTGAATTGACTGCTTTGCACAACATCAGAGATTCATTTTAAGATGCCACTCTTTACTGATTTTTTATGTTTTCCTTCTTCTCATAAGCCGTGTGGGTCTGCGTGAATCAGCTCTTGGGTCTGATTCCGCAAAATCCAGAAAATCATCACAATCAAGGCTATTATGTTTTGTTGTGACTGCCATTGCAAAGCTTGCCACATATCACCGGGAACTGTTGCCCAGGGCCCGTGTATCCTTGACAAAGGTTAGTGTAAGCTATCACCATCGAGAGATAAATAGGCTTTTATGGCAGCAGTTTGATCATGGTGGTAAAATGCTTCCGAGATTTTGGGTTATTAAGCTTAATTTGGTCAATGTGGTTGACAGGTTGCACGTTCGCGAATCTCAGATGCAAGGGTCTGGAAGCGTGCACGTGATTATTTGGGTCTGATGAATGAACCTGCTATATGTTTGTCTATCTTGGGCCCATGTGAATCTCCAAGTAAAGGGATGCAGAAACTTGGCACAGTGAATTGGAGTGAAGGGGGAACTAAAATGATTTCGCACCTTCCGTTTTACCTTTTAGGTGCACAAGAAGGTAAGCTGTGCCATAACTTTTTCTTTTTCTTCGTTTTTTTGGATGACTGAGAAATCCATCTGGACCCAACTCTTTGGGCCAACCACATCCTTTGAAACTCGGGGATGATGTACAAGTTCCTCAACCTTTGCCAATTGAGCGAACTTAATGTTATCTAAGTTTGATCTTTCATAAAAGAAAACTTGAATCGTTACTAATGATGTATAAAACATGATACGCAGGTCCCCCCCATGATTTCTCATTTAGGGATGTTCTTCCTGGAAGTTAGTTTATCGTCAGGAATTGCTTTTGATTCATTATACATGTGTTCTGAGCAAAGAAGATTCGATAATCTGGGAGGTGCTGTTCAAAGATATGGAGTGTCTTCTCCTTGTTGATTCAATCCATGTAGCTTATGAGAGATTTTAAGTAATTTATTTAGTCTTTCCGACGTACCAAAAAAAAGAAAGAAGTAAAGTAGTTCATTTGTATCCATACTTTACTTTTTGGTATTTGATCAGAGGGATGTTTTTGCTTTATGTTGGAGCATTTTTAGAATAGAAAAATGTACATAAAACTCTATTTTTTTGCGTGTATGATTTTGGTATTGAAATGACTTCTTACTTTAATGGGTTTACTGGCTTTACTTACTGCCTTAACATCAATACAATAATTTTTTCTTTTCTCGGTGCAGATAGAGTATCAATCTTATCTTTATATGAAGGTGTTTGGTTGGACACGGAGTTTAAGAAAGAAAAAAATAACTTTGAATCTTGTGGTTTAAAACATGTCGTATACAATTCTAACTACTTTTAAATATAGAAAAAGGCAGAAAATTGTGTCATGTGAGACATTTATGTATGAAGTTGGTCTATTGCTTTTGCAGTTCGAAACTTTTTTACCCTTAGGTTTGAAATTAGACTTGACAGTCCCAAACTTCAGACCTGAATGCGTGAAGTTGACATTAGTTCAAGTCTGAAGTTAGCATAACTCCAGCATTCTGAGTCTTCACAAGAGATGATGATCCCATTTTTGAACAACATACCCAATGTAATCCCACGAGTGGGGTCTGGTGAGGGTAGTGTGTATGCAGACCTTGAGAGGTAGAGAGACTGTTTCTGATATTATCCCATTTTTGTCGTTAAACCAAAAACAATTGTTCTTGCCACTAAACAGAAATCATAGAGTTTATATGCGGAGCAGCAACAAAGCATGCCAACACTAGCTACAAGTTAAATACTTTGGAAAAACTGAACTCAACTTCACTAACATATGTAAAATCGCGCCCAATTGAACCTTGTCTATTCTCAACTAACAATACAATGTCTCAAAATGCAGAGTTGAACATCAATGAAGCCTTAATAAGGGAGACTGTTTCTGATACGAGTCTGTTTGCTGTAAACACTGAGTGTGGGGGAAGATACTCCGGGGTCGATATCTCTTCATCCATCAACTGAAATGCCATTGTTAGAATACTTCCTTGAGGAGTACAAGGGAGGACAGCAAATCCTGAAGCCAACATGTCTACACCATCAGAGTCTTTGCCTTCCATGATATATTGCACAGCTGAGGCATCAACTGGCGCAAAAATTACGTACATCCCTGTTGAATCTGTGAAGCTTTCTTGTAGGTAAAACATTTCTGACTTGTTTGTTCTTCCATTGGGAGGCTATTGATCAAGAAAACTATTAGAAACTTTGCTTCATTCCACATAGAATTTCTAAATAAAAAAACGTCTACGTCTTCTTGATAGGTAGAGTTATTCAGTAGTTGTACTGGTTGGAAGTAGCAGGTACCTAGTGAGGCAAGATCTTCTTCACCAAGGGGGCTCATCATTGTACTATATATACATAAAAACTTTTGACCATATATCATTATACGAACCCATAAATCCTAGATATGGGTTCGTATAATGATATTATATCTATCTAAACCTTCTTGCCCTGGTGGAGCTAGAGGGGTGGAAGGGGGTTCATCACCAGAAAATCACATTGCGCGTACATGGTCAGAGTTTGTTTATGTATACATAATAGATGATGAACCTCTTGGTAAAAATTCTGCTTCCGCCACTCCCTTCTTGATAGGCAGCAAGTTATCTGGTACCTGTATTGATGGGAAGTAGCAGGTACTCGATGGAATAGTCGAGGTTGCTGCAAGCTGACCCAGACTAAACCATTGTACAAAAGAGAAAAGAATTCTAAAATCAAAACATACTACTCCCTCCGTTTCAATTTGTTTACCTTACTATCATCTTTTTTTGTCCGTTTTTAAAAGAACGTCTCTTTTCCTTTTTGACAATTCTTTAATTCTAACTTTCCACATGACATGTTTAAGATCACAAGATTAAAAGACATTTTGTTACATTCTACATATCTTTAATCTAAGACAACAAGATTCAACTTTACTTAAACTCCGTGACAAGTCAAAACCAGACAAACAAACTGAAAACGGAGGGAGTAATAAGTTATTAATGGGGTCTTACCTCCACTATGACTAGTGAAACAGAGTTGGCAGGGTCTCTTGCTGAGGGAATATGAAGTGCATCTCGAGTCATACACCCATAGGAAAGTAAATCCCACTACAAAAATATATGTTGAGAACACAAATTGCAGAACATAGTATAATCAATGTACTAGCATGGCTATAAGTTAGAGAAAAACTCTGTAGAAGAGTACCTTCCATCGATTTCCCCCTGCTCGAAGGAACTTAAAAACGTCGTTTTGTGGTATTGGTAGCCATACGGAAGTTGAAATCATTACTACAACGCCACGAGGGGTTCCCGGAGCATCTAAATTCATGTTTGTTTTCACAAATATATCCTCACCACCATGTATACTTAAGGGCATCCACTGGTTTTCACTGCACGAGCTAAATATTGTGTTGTAACTTTTGATCGTTCGTTCTGCCAGCTTCATTAAATTCTTCTGTCCTTTCCCCACATCTAAAAATATGGAAGATAACACGATAAACACCAATAATCAGTACCAAATCAAGTTCTTTTTTTCTCCACAAATAGACATCTTGAAGAATGAAAAGGGAAAGGCCATTTACTATATGAAATATCTTAATTGTGTCCTCGATCTGTTACACTTTGAGGCCATTCATACCCTTGCTATTAGCAAATCGTCTCGTATTTGGCCTTGACTTTAAAGAAGCTCCAACATTGACAGCGTAGATTCCGTGTGTCAAAATACTTCAGGAAAAGAGTCCAAATTTACTTCTAGTGTTCACTATGGTCTAAAACTATCCTCCAAACTTCAGGTTGGAGCTTAGTTAGGATCAAGGGAAAATACGAGATGGTCTGCTAACGACATATATGTATGAATGGTTTCAAACTATAACAGAAGCACAAAATTAAGATATTTCATATAGTAAAGAGGTATTTTTGACCCTTTTTTCCGATGAAAACGACCAAGAAAAAAAGCAAACCAGCTTACTGTTGTCTTGCAAAGGTTGTCCCAGTAGTTGATTTTGTTGTTTCTGCAAAATTGCATATCTGTCATAATGTCTCTCCATGGTCAGCATCCAGCGTTTCGCGCTGAATGCAACTCCTGATTTAAACGTCTGCCTGAACATTTCCGGAATCGAACCATCACATACTACATTATTCTCCACCCAAGTCACCTAAAATTTACACACAAAATCTTTATATGATAAATGCACAACTAAATTAACTAGGAACTTAAAATTTTGATGATTAATAATGTATTCATTTTACCAGTGATAGTCCACTTTGAAGTCCATGGATTAGGCATCCTGATGGTCTTCTTTTATACTGGACTAATGGATTAGGATAAACACTCTCTAAGGAGACATCAGCTACTAGCCAAGTGTTGAAATCTAGTTGTCGAGAGTGCCTCGCGAAATAGACCTCCCGGGGCCTAACAAGTGGAGAAGGAAGATGAAATTGTGCTGTCATCTGAAAAGAAAAAACCATACAACAACAACAACTACACCTCAGTCCCAAACAAATTAGGGTCGGTTATATGAATCCTCAACTGACTATGTTTACTCATTTAAGCTCAACTCATATCATCCGTAAAAAAATAATCTCTTAATTTGCTTGGATGAATGAAAAAACAAAC
Source organism: Solanum appendiculatum (assembly GCA_018342035.1). Taxonomy (NCBI): domain Eukaryota; kingdom Viridiplantae; phylum Streptophyta; class Magnoliopsida; order Solanales; family Solanaceae; genus Solanum; species Solanum appendiculatum. The sequence goes on along the minus strand of JAGDQO010001585.1, from coordinate 572,956 downwards.
ATTGAGAATTTTGAAGTAAGAAGGAAGCATTTATGTGGGGTTGCTATAAGATGAATCTATGATTTAGAGTTAGTGAGTTCAGAATAAGCGTAATCATAATATATGTATACATTTTAGTACTTTTTGCATATATATATGCATAGTTCGAGCTGAAAGCAACGTGCAACCTGTGTCTACCAAATGCACTATAGCTACATAGTACTACTACTACTATTACTACTAGCTCAGCAAAGATTAGACAAAGTTCTAATTTAAGATTACAAAAAGGGCAGCCCAGTGCACAAAGCATCACTTGTTGCAGGGTCCGGGCACACCCGAAAGGGTGGATTTGTAGCTCAGTAAAGATTAGACAAAGTGTTAATTTTAGATTACCACTTGTAAAGCTCCATTAAGATTTCCATCTCCTCCTGTCAATAGAAATCCAAGATTTGTTGCTTTTGAAACAATGTTGGAGAACACACATGACCACTTTTCCTGTTTTCATACACAAAAAAAAACATCATATTTTCAAATGATTGACAAAACTCAGAACAACAAGGTTAATATAGTACTATGTTGTTGCACTCATGTCAGATCCTCCAAAAATGCACTACTTTTGAAGAGTCCGAGCAACATAGATTATCTATAACTTACGACATCCATCAACATATGCACTAGATTGATTGGATCCACAGGTGCAATCCCAATAGCTCTAGACGTTTCAATAACAGAGGGGGTCGACGAATTTCCCATCTCAATATTGACATTTCCATTAAAGTTTGGCATGTCAATAGGTCCTCCATTTGCAATGAATTTGATAATTTCCTCCAAAGTTGGTTCAAGATGAGCGAATCGTCGCTTATATTCTGCTTCATTGAGTACTTCTGTTTGCTTATTTGTGTCAAATAGCCATAATGGTTCTTGTTGTTGAGCCATTTGTCTTAGTTCTTCACTTGAAGCTAAGGCAAGATCAACAATTTTGGTTTTGTATGCATCAGCACAAACTGAAACTGATAAAAGTAGATCACTTGCTCTAGGCATATTGTCCCTTTCCAAAACTTGCATTGACTGAGAAAATCAAAGTACAAAATTTCTAAGTATAGAGAAAGTTGATATATCACAACATGTACAAAATTACAAGATTTTAAGCTCCTGCACGACCATAGATTATGAAGTTGAAACTTGAAAATTTGAGTTTTGAAGTTACGATTTTTGGAATTTGAAGTTGTGCTTGGAGTTTGGACATGCATTTTATTTGAAAAACAATTGAAGTTTTGTGAGTGGAAGTCCCAAAAACTGGCTCACAAAAACAGGTCGTTGAAGAAATTTGATCAAATTTCACGGCTAAACGGATATTTGACCATAGATTTTAAAAAAACTACTCTCAAAATCTATGGCGAAACGCTAGTTAAATTAATCATATGTTCTATTTTTCCTAAATACTCATGATATTGATGTTCATAGATAGATACTATTCATTATTTGCAAATAACCTATGTTGGAGGATCTGAGACACACACTAGGTGATATTTTTGAAGAGTTCGAGCAATATAGGTCAATACTGAAGTCTAGTATTTTGCAACTTATGGTCTGAACTTCAGTATTTGAAAGAAATAATAGTCAAAAACACACCTAAAGTATCACGTTTTCCTGAGTTTCCTTCCCGAACTATCAGGTGTTCAGTCTTCCTATCTGCACTATTAAGTAGGAAACTGGTGAAAACATGATACTTCAGGTGTGTTTTTTATCATTTCTAAATTTGAAATAGTGACAAAACTTGTTGAAATAATGGTTGTCACTTCAGGTGTAACTTCAACTAAATATTGTCCAAATGCATATTCATATATTAATAAAACATATATACTTGTGATATAATTTTGGTGAGTGTACCTCTAAATATCCATAGTGCTCCAACCCTGATTTGTCTTCAGGGGACATCTTGTAATTTGGGAAACCTGTTTAACAATCTCCGGTCCTACGTAATGTAAATTTAAATTAGTCAGGTCAGTAAGTTCCGAATAACACATAAATATACAAACAATGAGAACTATTACAACTAACAGACTTGTTAAATTCTAAAGCCCCAACTAATGCAATTATTTCCACACAAATAATCATGAGAGAAAAAAAAACATCACCACTAGAAATCTACGGATTTTCAATGGACGTTTCTATCAGAACACAAACAATAATTTGAGAAACTCGTTGAAAATAGCCTCCAATGAGCGCATTTCCAATGAATTTTATGAGAAATACGCGTGTTTGTGATAGTGATAACACCATAATAAAACGTAAATTAATAATGACTCGAACTATAATGAGGTAGGATTTTGATTAAATCCAGAACAGAAATTTAAAGAAAAATAGAAAATGGAAAGATTACTTGAAATTAAAGAACCATGAAGATAAATTAAATCAAATTAAATGAGAAGTAAATATGCAATGCATGCCTACGCATATACAATTGTGTAGTTTATAAAAAAGAGTCGCCTCCGTGCACAAAGCATTCTGTGTTCACATAGGGTTTGGGGAAGAGCCGCAGCCTAACTCAGTGTGATGAAGACAATCTACACTAATGCAAGTATTAATGATTATTTTCAAAACTCGAAATTCGTTACCTATAGGTCACACGGAAACAACTTTTCCCGTGACACAAAATTAATCAAGAAATGAATTACACTGAATACGGCTGCTGTTACTCTGTTCTACTTCTCTTGCTTAGTTTTTTTTTTTTTTTGGATTTTAATTCATTAAATTATGTAATAAGTAAATTATGTGAACTATGATTAGAAAAGAGTTACGTTACTTAATATTTGGTATTTCTGTTAAAAGAAGGCCGGAATTCAAATATCTATTTTATATATATATATATATATATATATATTTTATGGCTTTCACCCTAATTTTTTCATTTATTTTTTTTTTGCAAAATAATAAAATTACTCTTTAATTAAAAATCACTAGGGAAATTTTTTGTATTTGCTTATTATATGATAATTCAATTTTATTATTTGTCCTACCTTTTTATAGTAACTTTATTTCAGATTCTACTTTCTTTTTTTTTAGATTTATCCTTCAAATTGTTAATGCGTGACATTATAATGTGACAACAGAAAACGAAAGATCTATCCAAATATTGTATTAATCAAAACAATACAAGATTCAAACCAAAAACCAAAATTATTTAATATTTAATTTTGGAATATTCTCTCATTAAATACTGTTTGGTAGTACTAATTAAATCTCCTGCAATTTCTTCGTTAGTGAAGCTTTTGCTTTCATTCTCAAGTTTACTCAATTTTTTTTAATTCTTTTTTCCTCTACATTCTTCTAAAACTATTTTATTAGAATGCCAACACTATTACTATTACTAACAAGTAGAACCTTTTAAAATAATTTGTTAATCAAATAAGGGGGGTAAATCATATTAAACACTCATATAATATAATTCAGTTCATTAAGTATATGACCTTAGATAGAAGATCAATATGGAGGTCGAGAATTAGAATAGACGGTTAATAGGTAATGGAGCGTTTTCTCCCATTTCAGTGATAGAGCAAGGTTTTAGTCCGGTGCACTTATCTTTCTCCAATATTATCATAATAACGTTTTACTTTTGTATTCTTTTTAAATCATGTTCAAAAAATGATTTTATCGAGTTATACCTTACAAAAATAGGGATAATGTACGCATACATTCACTCTCCCTAAATCAATCTTATGAAAATACTGAATATGTTGTTATTATTTAATAGTATGAAAATTCGTATTAACTTGGACAGTAAAATTATTATTTGAATTACGTACGGACATAGAATTCAATAATCTCTAAATATAATAAATAAAAATAAATATGATCAAATTGTTTTTAAAAATGGAAGATAATTCAAAAGGAATTGAGTATTATAATATTATAAATAAGAGGCCTTTTTCTGAACAGCTAGAGAGACTTTGAAAAGCATGGATAATGCCATTTTCATTATTTGTAATTAAATGAGTTAAATATAGGGGTGGACATTCGAGCCATTCAGATTGGATATGAAAATTTTGATTTGAATATATGATTTTCAGAACGAATAAACTAAAATTAAAATTAAAATCCAACACGAATAAGTTTGGATTGAATCGGTTTATAATTAAAATTAAAATCCAACACGAATAAGTTTGGATTGAATCGGTTTTCTCTATTTCAATTTTGAATTAATCGATTTAGTAATTTTGCATTTTCGATTTTAAGACTATAAGTTGATGAATATCTTCTTCTTAAAAAAATAAACTATCTTATAATAAAGTATTCATATCAAATTGCCTTGATAATTTCTCATTCCCACCGCAATATCATCCAAATAAAATACTCATTCCTCGATGAAATTATTATGAAGAATTTTTTTTTATCTAAACAAAGTAAAATAATACCTAGTTAGACCAAACTACTAATAGTTTATAGGGTATTGAATTTAGTATTAGATAAATAAGCTTATGTCTAATCGATACAAATAAATATAAGATTTACGAATTTTCAGGTATCCAAAAATTCAAAGTCTCTCTAATCCCGAAAGAAGAATTAGTGACAAGAGAGAGTTGCTCGGATGATAACCATTATTCACTTTCAATCTGAAGATTATGAATTTAAGTTACCTAGGAAGCAAAAAGGTGGAAGCTTCTAGCCAGGGATAAAAAAAGGAAAAAAAAAGAAGAGGAATTAATATGTACACGGTTGAATCATATTATAAAGTTATTTAATTTTTTAAAATTTTAGATTTTTTTTTTTTGAGTGGGTTGGGTGGGAACTGAGGTCTCTATTCCATTACTTTAACCATGCATACCAATTATTTGGAAAAATAAAATATCTTAATAGAGGATTTTATGTGAAGAGCAATGGCTTGGACTCATTATCATGAGAATGATTAATCAATATTCCTTAATTAGATATTGATTGAAACTTTGATAACTCCATTTTTCTAATTATTCTTGACATTTGGACCTTCTTATAAAGATGCATATAATTGTTCTTTAACTAAATATCTTGATCTCGAGTCTTTGATCGAATATAAAAAAAAATTATATTAAAGATTGTACGTTTCTCTCTAAATGAATCTTATGCGACGCCAATCCAAATGAATCAAAACAACAATATGAATATGAAACACTCATAGATGATTCATGTATATAGTATTCGATCTTAATTCTAGCACTATATTGAGTTCAAAATCAATTTTTTTAATATTATCTAATATCTAAAATTTATTACTTTGACTAATTCAGACTCACATTGCATAGAATCCATTTAAAGGAAAGTGTTATCTATCATGAATTTTTCTTTCTCCGAGAGCTCGAATTCAATTTTTTAAATTAAAAATGAAGGGATCACATTCATTTGTACGTGATAAGTATTGAGGCTTTTCTTGAAAATGAGTCCCTCGTGAAAATTCGTAAGGGATAGTGAGTAGTGACATATGATTTTGAAACTCAATGGATAATGGATTCATCTCTCTATTTTTTTTTAATTTTTACTTAAATATCATATTTTTATTTGTGTCAGAGCTCAAACTCATGATGTGCACCTAACTCAAAATCATGAATCTACATAGCACTCAATTTTATTTTATTTATTAGAAATTAAATTTTTCAAATTAAAAAACAAATAATAAAAATGTGCCGTCTAAACACGAGAATAGAGGAGTCACTCTCATTTTAGGCACAACATGGAGTGGGTATGCATCCCTTTCTCATGTGTCTCATATTTTAAATTGTCATTTATTTATTTATTTGAGTAGTATTTGAAAAAAAATAAATTATATGAGTAAATAATAAAATAAATTGGGAATGGGGATCATGAAGGATTGGTTGTAAGATTGAGGAGAGTCACCCTCTGTCTCAAATTATTTGTCGTATTTCTCTTTTATATGCTTCTTAAGAAAATATTATTTAGAAGAATTTTTTAAACTGTTTTATCTTTATTTATGTCCTAAGATATACTTCTTCTGTCCAAAATAAATCTCGCTTTAACTTATTTCACACTTATTAAGAAAAATAATAAATACAAGTTATAGTTTACTAAGCTATCCCTATTTGTAAGATATTGCTAGGGAAAGTCTATAGTTCAAAGTTGACGGGGAAGTTTGATTTTTAAATTAAAGTTGGAGTGAAAATGATTTTGACATGTTATATTTTACATAAGAGTATATATAGTTGGAAACAAATACTATTTTTTATTTTGAATTCCTAAAGTAACACTTATTTTGGGACGGAGAAAGTAATTTCTTTTCATTGAATATTTACTCTGTTTATGTGACATCTTCTTATAGTTGAGATATAGTCTTCAAAAACAATTACTAGGTACTGACGGTAAAATGAAAACAAATAACTAATATTGTCTTAAATTTTTATAATAACAAAATAATTTAAGACGAATATTTTTAATAATTCTGAGATAGGAAGAAATATATCCCACAAAAATGGAAAATTTTGGAAGGTCTTTATCAAGACTACTTTAATTATGCATTTATTTTTCTATTTTATGAAAAATGATGAATGGGAGTTGTACAAAATTTAAATTTAAATGTATAAAGACATGAGAAATTAAACATGATGAAGATGCTTGCACACAAAAATTCTAAAATGGAAAGTGATAAATACTTGACCTTATAATTTCAATGTGTAATTTTTGTCCTACAATAATGTGAGTACTCTTATGATGGAGACTATATGAATTGATTGAACCTTTGTGTGGATAGCTTTAAGTATAAATGATGTCTTCAATTTATATTTTTATAGACACCACCACCATCATCGATACATTCAACACGTATAATTATTTATTACGGTACAATTAATATTGATCAGCCTATCATTATACAATCGTCATTTGTCAGTCTCTTTCATAAGTCATCATTTACAAATTAAATATCACCACCGACGATAGATATAGCTTTGTCCCAATTAGTTCCAGTTTCTCTTTTGAATGCGCAAACTGCTTGATATTCATATTGGAGCCGCGATTAATTTAAAATCATTTCATATAAGCCCATTTACAGAGGAAAAATGCTTCCCATCATAATTTTTTTAATATTCAAGACTTGAACTCGAGATTTATAATTAAGGATACACAGGAAGAGAGATCCTATCAATCTCACCACAACTCTTGACAGAGGAAAAAGACAATTAGGTCCAAAAATACTCCTTCTTATCCTTTTTATTTGTTGTTAAGGTTTTAGTACATTCATTTTAAAAAATCATTAAATAAATTTAGTTTATAGAAGTATTTGATTAAATATCCATATATTAATTCCTTAACGAGTAATTAATGATTATATACCTTTTACGAGGTAGTGAAAATAAATCTCTTCATGATTTTCTAAAATGATAAATATTTTAAGTCAAAATGCCAAATAAAAAGGACAAGAGAGAATATTAATTAAAGAATAGATAATGACACGTTTATAAAACAAATGACAATAATTAGAATGGAACTTTTTGTTGATACGTCATCTCACATACTAAACTAATTAATTAATGGTGATTATAAATTTAATTAGTCATAAGCTTCTTAAATATATATTTAATTAGAAAAAAAATTGTCATGTCAAACAGTGTTATACACTTGTCTCTTGTAGAAGTCAAGAATATAATTCACATCCAATTACAATGTCTAATGAGTTGACAATCACTAACTATATAATTAAATCATTAATTTTGTGATGATAATTATCACGCAAAAAATATTTATTCATTTTTCGTAAAAAATTATTCAACCCAAACACATCTAAACGGACATTGAGGATGAGTCAACTAATCGACAAATGACTTTTATTTATAAATGCTTTCATTATGAATTGATCGACTTATCGTCATCTCTCACATACAATCAGGTTAAATAAACTTGTGGAGGTGATCTAAATCTCTATATATCAACACGATGTGGGATAATTAATTTATTGATCGTAACAAATTTGACTATCCTAACTTAACTTCCAAATACTTCTTTTCAATTTCAAATACTCTTCCTTTTATTTTTAACCAAATTTTGCCCAAACACCTATTATTCTTTTCGCTTCATTTTATGTAAAGGTATTATTATTTGTGATAATAATTTTCTTTTATTGCGATTTCTCCAATATATTTTGAATCGTTAACATAGAAGATAAAATGTTTTAACTCTCATATTTTGAATCTTTTAATTTCACATAAATTGAGATGGAGATAATTAAAAAATATAATGAATTTCTAAGAAGTCTGTACAAACAAAAAAAACTCAAGAAAGAAGGAAGAAAATGACTAATGAAAAAGTCCAAGTCATTTAATGACCCAATTAATGACCATTTCAATAGTAGTAAATTGAGATTAGCAAATAACACCATAGAAAATAAGATTTGGCAAATCTTTGTTTCCACTAATCTAATCCTAAAATCATACAAGGTCAAATCTAATTTTTTTCTGTTGCATCTTCTAAACTTCAACTCTCCTATGGCCCACAATCAAGATTCCATACCCCCTCCCCCTCCCCCTCCCCACCCACCCCCAAGCTTGCAAGTCTTTTAAACTCATTTTGTGGCATTCTTGAGAAATAAACAAAAATATTTCATATCTTTGGAGTAGGTTTAAAATAGTCCACTAATTAAATATATTATCAAACAATTTAGTTTGTTAAAAGTGAGCTCTTTAATCTCCGTTAAATATTTACAAACTCTAGTCATTAGATTGATGAAAAACTATGAATGAATTTTTCTTTTAACTAGAAACACTAGAAAAGTCCCAACAATTTCAAGAAAATTGTAACAGATCGATGCTAATTAAAGATAGACATAATAAATAGTATAAAAGCACCTAAAAATTCACTAAACACCAAAAAATCATATATAAAAAATAGCAAAATATGCACTCGACACCTCAAATAGAAAAATATAATAATAAAACTACACCTCAAAAAACTTCACCAGACATCAAATATCAATGAAAAAAACTAACAAAACCAACTCCTCCAAATGTGAGTTCTCATTAAATCTAATTAGAATGACATTTCGTTATGTATTATTTGATAACCGAATAATAGTTGTACCCATATAAAATTCTTATGTTTCTCAGTATGATCTCTATCATCATCTCTATTCTTCCTATCAATTCTCCTATCTTATTAATTTAAAATACACACTTTTGAAAAACTTAGGACTAAAATTGTTTAAAAGTAAATTTAAGGAATTATTTTGAATTTATCCCAAACATAAGGGATCATTTGTGTTATTTTCTCTTGCATTCTTTATCTATAATCAATTTCTCCACTATATATAATTCCAACATCTCTCTATTGAGAGTGACCAAAAACCTAAACTTATAATATATATATATATATATATATATATATATATATTTTCTTCTTCTTCCTCTTCTTTATGCAAATGGATAATTCTTCTACATGTAATAGTTTTTCTAATTATAGTGCAAAAAATTCAGATTATGATTCCCAAGAAGAAAGTAGTTGGACATTTTATTTTCAAGATTTTATGTCCAACAATAATAATTCTAATGAACAAAACTCTTTGTGTTCTAATGAATTACTCATCAATAAAAATGGTGGCTTAGATATTAAAGGAAATAGTATTAATAAGAATAATAATAATAATAAATCTGTTCTTAAGAAGAGAAAGATGAAAGGAGTAGCAAGAGAAGTTGATGATGATCTTGAAGATACAGCAAGTTCACCTGTCAATAGTCCCAAGGTTAGTAAATCATATATTTTTAATAAGTTTCCCATTGGTCGGTGTCTAGTATCTGTTTTGAAGTTTGACTAATTCTGATTCGCATCAGAAGGTCTTACTTTGGCTTCATTGGATGGACTAGAACCTAAAACCTCTCATTAAGAAGGAAGAGTACTTATCATTATCACTTCATCATAACTTTTGGTGGTGATTTACTGACTTTAGTTTCTTTAGGTTTCCCATTAGTCGTGTCCGGTGTTTGTTTTGAGGTTTGACTGATTTAGATTCTCACTGCGAGGTCCTACTTTGGCTTCATTCCAAGGATTCGAATATGAGACCTCCAATTAAGGATGACTGATTATTTACTATTTCACTACGACCTTTGATGGTGACTATTTATTAATTACTAAATATCTTCTTTAGTTTCCTATTCGCTAGAGTTCGATATCTCCGAATAGTTCAAATTCGCATCGAAAAAATATAATATTCTAATTTTGAGTCTATTTTCATGACTCAAATCCAAAACCTCTATATGAATGAATACTTATCACCTTTTATTATACCCTTTGATGATGACTTTATCAATATAACTAGCTTGCTAGTAGTTAATTTTATTAATTTTCATTTACCTTCTATTTAGTTTTTTTTATTAATCTCTCTCATTTTTTTCCCTATTGCTTTTAATTTGCAGGTGTCTTATATGAATGAGCTGTGCATTAATAGTCAGAAGGGGAAAAGTTCTGCAAGTATTTTAGAGGTAAGAGAAAAATAAAGAAATTGTTCATGGTGTATTTGGTACGACAAAAATTATTATTCATCGAAATTATTTTTTGTAAAATATAGAAAAAGAAAAAATACTATTCAAAAAAAAATTCCACCCGATGTTTGATGTTCATATTAGGTCCCCTAACTAATTCGGATGCACAAAAACACTTTTCACTACAATCTTTTTATACTATAGCTCAAATCCGAAACATCTAGCTAAAAGAAATCCTATCCATTCTACCACAATCCTTAATTATTAGTGAATCTATTTCATTTTACATCGCAATATTTTACTATTTGTAGAGTCAACAAGACTTTTATATGAATTTAATTTCTTCAAATACATGTGAATTAATAACTAGTGTGACATATAACATTTTTATGTTAAATACGTTCATTTCATTCTGAAAAACACTTAAAATATTCTATATATGGTTAAAGTTATACCAATAATTAAGTAGTTTGACCCTCGTACTCTGAATCCCGCCATGTAAAATAAAATGGAAGTATTATTCTTTGACTTGTCATTTGTACTCAAGAAAATTCTTTTGGAATTTGTTTTCAACAGGGAAAAGGAAATAGTATTTCTGGCCAGCAAATGATGACTAGTGGATTGAATAATTCTACAAAGGAAAATGACTCTACAGAATTGAAGAAACAAGGATTATGTTTAGTACCTATATCTATGTTCACAAAGTGATGCATAGATTTTTAAATTTGGTACTTCTACATAAAATGTATATATTTCTCTATTTTTTTTTGTTTTCACTCGATGTTTGATACCAGTTTTAAGGTTCGACTAAATTTGATTTTGCGTTAGAAATCCTATGCTAAGACGACTTCATGCTCATGGCTCATATCGAGGACTTAAACTTATGTACCATATATGTCTATATATCACTCTCATTAGTTGCAATGGAAGTTGACATTTGCTATATTTGTTATTTATCGTTTTGATGACAAATTATATTGTTCTAAAATATTTATCATTTTAGAAAATCAAGACGTAACTATTATCTTTCTTTTAAAAATTCATTTAAGAAAGATAGATAATTGTTGTAAAAAAAAATACTCGTACAAATTAAAACTATACATTAAATATCTTTCTTAAAAGGTGCGTAAAAATCTTTTTTAAAAAGTAGATAATATAGATAGGTTACTCACACTACTAAAAACAAAGAAAATATCGATTGAAAAATCCTAAGGAAGATCCGTTGGAAATATGTTTTTTTGGATGGATTTTTCATAAGAAATACTTCTGACGAGCCAATTTCTGATGGACCTTCAAAAATTATTAAAGTATATATTTGTTGATAACTTAAGGAACTCTTGGTTGGATAATTCATCTGTTCCACATAAGAAAAAAAAAGTTCTCATTGATAATACATATATATGTTTAATTAATTATAAAGTATAACACATTAGTCTTGTTTGGAGATATCATTAATTAGTTATTTAAAACATATTATAGATGTGATAAAGGAATAAATTAATTAATTTGACTTTTACTATTAAAGGGCAGAGTTGACATTTTCCTAAGATCTGATTAATTACAAGGAAAATCAGAAATTATGGATATATTAGCAGCTGACCTCCAAAGTCCACAATGATCCATTCCCTATAAACTATATTGATCATAAATAATTAATATAAATAATTATATTAATGTTTGTCCAAAATAATATCACAAATAATTAGTTTGTTTTCATAAAGTCATCTTGTTTTAGGTGGAACATAGCATTCTTTAGCAAAATACCTAAACTACCCCTTTATTTGCAAAAATATATATATTTTAAAAAAATATATATTCTTGGTCCAAGAAAAAATTAATGGATCGAACACTTTCCTTTCTCATATTATTAAAGTCGGGTGGAAGAGAATCAATCCTCTTGAGAATAAAGAGAACGAATAGAATCTAATTTATGCTCATGTTAACATCAGAACGGTCCATCTTGTTCTTTTTTTCTTGAGTTGGATGAATCGGGAATTTCCAACCTTCACAAATAATACCTATATATTATTTTTAGACATTCTCTTAGAGTTTCTATTTCGGATTGAAGCACTTAATTGAGTAGTAAAGTGATTCTATTTTTTCCTTAATTTGTACAGCATAGTTAGTACAACACTGTTAAGCTTCATATAAAATTCATTAATTGTGTAGAATAAATAGTTGGAAACTTAGAAGGACTGTTTGATAATATAGAATTTTCAATTTTAGAAACTTTGCTTTACCAGTTCAGTTACTCTTTCTACAATCTGCAAATTCTGCCATCTAGTTTTGGTATGTGATAAAATAGTTGTATCTGGAAATTATATATTATTTGAGTCGAGGTCCGAAAATAATTTTTTTATCTTAGAAAAAGTAGGAGTAAAATTTCGTATACATCACCTTCTTCAAAATTCACTTATAAAATTACTCTAAATATATTATTATTGAGCCAAATATAGCATGGATAGGAACTCAATGTGGTATCTCCCTTACCTTTTATTCTCATCAGGTTTAATTACCTTTTTTTTTACATGTTTGACACCATATATAGTAATAGGAAAAGTCGATCTTATGTTATATTCCTGCGATCGATATTTTCCTACTATATTGTTATGGAATATATGAAAGATAATTTCTACAGAAACAGTTAAAGCAAATGAAATTTAAATTTAGCAAAACGTAACCTTCAATTTAATAAACACAGATTATAAATATACCAAACGTATTTAAAAAGAGAAGGAAAATTAAATTTTGATTATGTTTTGAAGGTGTAGAACATGTATTTATAATACGCAATATGTTTTGAAGGAAAATTATTGTTTGAACCCAAAGTAGTATTGATGTATGAAGTATCTGATGTTCACATAGGGTTCAAAAAAAGGACCAAGGGATGCATCATACTCATTGGCAGAGTCGGGACTTCTAGATAAATAAAGTCTAGAGAGTCAATTTTCTTTTTTGAATAACCATAATATAATTTTTAGCAAGCGGGTATCAATTGATACACATGAATAGGCGTGGCTCCGCTATTGAGCCAGCCTGAACGAAAATCTTTGTGATAGATTCCACAACTCAAACTTATAACTTATTGTTACATGCATGTAAATAATTTTAATATCATTATTCTGGAACTCCCGTACTATTTTTAAAAGCATGTAACATAAATTAATTAAGAAACAAATATTACTATATATCAAAAAAGTTCTTTATTACCAATCATTTCTTAATCTAAAGGAAGGGAATTGAAATTTACAATGACTAATAAGTAATCTTAAAATTGAAGATGAAGGGTACTTACAAAAACAAATAAAAAGTACACAAAATAAAAGAATCTATAGATAATAATATAAATCTACACAAACAATATTCAAATAATCAATGTTCTTGAAATTGCTACTTATCCCATCATATTCACTACGTATTGCTACATCAATCATCTATCTACTCAAAATCATTTCTACCTCATACAAAAGCTCATTACTAATGTACACTGAGAATGTTTATATCAAACAAATACAAATCACTATTTATTAAACTCACAATGCAGATAAGTTTTTATCATAATTAAAATGCATCCAAGTTGACCCGAACAAAACACACACAAAAAAAAAGAAGAAAAAAAAAAGAAAGAAATTGTGAAATTGACCATTTCCATTTCCTTCTTCAAAATGACCATTGAATTGAGTATATGGAGGGAAATTGCTTGGATCCCCCGTCTTCCTCGCTAAATCTCTTCTACAGGGAAAAGAGCCACAACACAACAATGGTTAGAAAACGAAGACCCAAAAAAAAGTAAGGCCACAAAGAAACTAATTTATAAGTTTTCAACGCATTAAACAGCCAATTTTTTGTGTGTGGATGTGTTGGGGGTTGCTATTAGAGAGAACAAATCAAAGAAAAGTGTGATAAAACTGAAAATTTACAACAAAAAGAAGAAAAAAAGAAATCTTTTTGAAGAAAAAAAATAAATCTTTTTTCCCCCACCACCACAACGCCACCTCCAGCAAGAACAGCAAAAGTAAAAGTAAGAAAGAAAGGAAGAAAAAGAACCCCATAGAAAGCCCTCTTTCTTGTTTTTATTTTCTTTCAAGTTTTGGTTTTTTTGTTGTTTGGGAGCCACCAGCAGAGCAGAAGATTATCTGGATTACATTTGTTTTTGGGTAAGGAGCTGCAGCTGGTTTTTTTTTTTGAGATTGATTTATAGTTGTTCATGAAAAAAAAAGTTCATTATTTATGGTTTTTGTTGTTTTGAAGATACCAACAGAGCAAATGGTTATTTGGGTCACATTTGTTTTTGTTAAAGGTTTGATCTTTGTAAGGAGCTGCAGCTGAGTTTTTTGAGATTGAATTTTGGATGGATTTAGTTCTTCATGAAAAAAAGATTGTTTCGTTTAAACTTTTTATGGTTGTTGTTGTTTTGAAGCTACCAGCAGAGGAAAAGATTATGTGGGTAGGCTTGATGGGTAGATAGTATTAGCATTATTCTCGTAGTTTCTTGTTCTTCTATGACTGCTATTGCGTGTTGTTTCTTATGCTTCGTGTATCATATTATTCTGTTCTGTATGGTTTGTTATGCTTTCTCTATTATTTGTTGTGTCTTGTTCTATCTCTGTTTTGTCTTTTTCAAACTGTCTTGTTTTGTGTTACTTGAGCCGAGGGTCTTTCGGAAACAACCTCTCTATCTCCACGAGGTTGGGGTAAGACATGCGAATACTCCAGCCTCCCCAGACCCCACTTGTGGGATTGCATTGGGTATGTTGTTGTACATTTGTTTCGTCTTAAAAGTTTGATCTTGATAAGGAGCTGATGCTGGTTTTTTTGAGATTGAATTTTGGATTAATTTAGTTCATTAAAAAAAATTGCTTTTTTTTTTTTTGTGGTTTTTGTTGCTTTGAAGAGCAAAGGGTTATTTGGGTCACATTTGTTTCTTGTTGAAATTTTGATTCAGCTTATAGGTGCTGGTAATTTGAGATTGAATTTCTGATCCATTTTTTTTTTTTTTTGGTTTTTGTTGTTTTGAAGCCACCAGCAGAGCAAAGGGTTGTCTGGGTCATATTTATTTCTTGTTGGTGGGGTGCTGGGTTTTTTGAGATTGATTTTTCGGATTGATTTGGGTTGATTTATATTATATCAAAGATGGCAAGTTTAGATATTACAAAAATTTGGAGGGATCCTGGTGCTCCAGCTGATTCATTCTATCAGGTTCGGCCAGAATGTAAGGATGTTCCCAAGTCCAAATTTAGAATCAAGGTTCGTATTTCCCTCTGTTCTAATTTATCTGATGTTGTTTGATTCGGTATGCAGTATTAAGTAAGAAAGACAGACTTTGGAAACTTGTTTTCGCTGATATAACAGTTGTGTGCCTATAACTGTTTTGAAACTTGTGGTATAAAAAATGTCATAACATTTGTGGGACTACAAAAGCTTCTGATTAGGTACAATGGGAAGTTTAATGTTAAATTGTTTCTAAATATAAAAACAGATTAACAAGGACATAGTGTTAAGTGTGGAAATATTCGTTTTCTTTCCCCTTTTTTCCCTTTCTTTTTCTTCTTTTTGTGTTGAGATTTAAGCGTGATGTTTTGGCTTGTAACACATACTTATTGAGCCGTCAAAAGCTTGGATCGTTAATGCTCTTGTGGTTATTGAAGAATGATGTACTTCCTTCTTGTTTTAGGAGCATGTAGTTTGATTACACATCCCCCCTTGGATAATCGGTATGCATTCTAGGCTTTATAAAATGATTCATGGAGTAGCTTATGTCTCATGTAGTATAGATACATTGACGCTTGGAAGAATGATGTGCTTGTTGGGGATAAAAAGACGGGTTTTGGTACATTATGGAGGTTGGGCTGGAGAAGCAAGAGTGAACCATAAAACCCCTTTTCATATCCTGGTTATATATAGTAGTAGGAAGTCATAGACGACTGTGCTGCAAGAAATACTACGACAAAAGAGATAAAAGTGGCCTCTTGTTCTGGTTGTAGCCTCGTTGGTAGGTATGTATCTCCTCATTCTGTGTTGTCTGGAGGCTGGACGAGCATTTGAGGACACAGAGGAGATGATAACTATTGACTGTTTTTTTGTTTAGCTCTCAAGAAATTGCTCTAATTTGTTTGTTTTCCACTACAACTCAAGTTCTACTCATGTTTACTATCTAATGATCTACTTATTCAGAATGGGAAGACTCTAAGTGAAAGAAAATGGCGTGCTGCGTTTACTCCAGAAGGTTATCTTGATATAGGCAAAACACTCGGTCGAATTCATAGAGGGGTAAGCTTGACTGAAGGTTTATGTGGCATATGGTTCATGAATATTTCTATTCAACATTTTTATCATGTTGGCTTTTGGCTATTGCTCTTTTTATAAATAATTCAATGCGAGATGATTATTATAGTAATATAGTAACCATCACGTATCCACGACATTTTAGGGAATTCATCCATCAATTAGAGGTGAAGTTTGGGAATTCTTACTTGGTTGCTATGATCCAAAGAGCTCACATGCAGAACGAGAGGATATACGACAACAACGGAGGTACTTTACTTTCTTTTCCAACAAAAGTATAAATTGCTTATGTTCTTGTCAAAAAAAAAGAGTATAGATTGATTATATGTTGCCTAAATATTCAGAGTGTCAAGTCCCACATTGGTCGAGAGAATTTGTTGTGGTCTCCTGATACAATCTTGGACTAACTTTTGGGATTAAGCTGAAGGTTCATTTCTTTTTATGGTATCATAGCTAGGCCCACTGGTTCTTGTTGTTGTTATGTTTCTCAACATTGCTCCCTGTGTCATTTTATCCACACTCAGTTGTCCACTCCTGGGTGATTTTTGTGAATGTCTAGTCCCACATTGGTTGTGGTCGAGCTAGCCGCAAGGTCCATTTCTTCACAAGTAGTAATGCCCTTCTCATCACAAAGGATGCACAATGCTATCTCATCTTTATTGCTAGTGTCTAGAAAATGTTCTACTTGTTGCATTTCGGGGAGACATTTAAGGGTTGTTTGGTAGGGTGTATAAGAATAATATTGGAAAGGAATGTATTACTTATGCTGGGATGATATTAGTTATGCTAAGACTATTTCTTATCCAATGTTTAGCTTGGTGTATTAAATGTAGCTCTGTCTTTAACCATGCTTATCCATGTATTAATAACCTTGTATCTCTATGTATTAGTTGTATATAGGCTGAAAATCCTATCAAAACGAAGGATTAAATAATACGACAGCTAATACATGTATCATTTCTTCTAATACATCCTACTAAACGACCCCTTAGTCTATCTTGCATGGGATTTTGAAGCTCGTCGGTTTTTGAAGGTGCAAGTCCTATAGATCTCATCTTGCTTTACTACTATGAAATAACTACCCTCAAATTATCTTCATATGCAAATCTGATGAGAATTGGACAGTCCGCTGTCAAAATGAAACTTATCCATATTCTAAATGGTAATCTGGACATACATTTCTTGTGTACATTCAGGACAAAATATGCTATACTAAAAGAAGAATGCCGCACGATGTTTCCGGTGATTGGAAGTGGTCGATATATTACTGCACCTGTAATAACAGAAGACGGTGATCCTATTCTAGATCCTTTAGTACTTCAAGAGGCAAAAGCAGCAAAAGAGGCAAAAGAAGCTACTTCAGGTAGTCAAGGAAATGGTAATCATGAAGATGTAGATTTCTCAACTTGTGTCCTTTCCATTCTCTTCTCTCTTTTTTCTTCTATATGGCTGTCAGGTCGTTGAATGCTTTATGACATTGAGATTTAATCCTCTCCTTTCCATGCAGTAACAGGTGCTTCCGATGATTATGAAATGGTAAAGGAGCATGACAAAAGAGTGATTGAGTGGAAACTCTCGTTACACCAGATAGGTTGGTTATATATGTAGATTTCACTTGATCTATTTTCCTAGTCAATCTGCAGAGTGTGGATTTGACAGATGCGCTAGAGATTTATCTTATCAATATGAGAGTACTTGTCAGTTTCCTTTCTCATCATATTGATATTTTCTTTGTTTATGTTTTGTAACCTTTCATTTCTTGGATTCATGCTTATTCTAGGGCTCGATGTGGCTCGAACCGACAGGTCACTTGTCTTTTATGAGAATCAAGAGAATCTATCAAAGCTTTGGGATATCCTGTCTGTTTATGCTTGGTTTGACAAAGATGTTAATTATTGTCAAGGTGGGTTATCACAATGTCTTCTTGAAATTATTATTATTTCACTATCTTGGTTTCTCTTCGATTCTACAATGACTGAGCCACAATGAATTATTGATTACTTTTTCTTCTTGTTTGTTCTAAAACTATAAAGATCAGTTGATATCTTTTTAAGTAACTTGATGATATACAGCTACAACAATATGCCTAGTATAGTGCCTAGTATAGTCCCACAAGTGGGGTCTGGGGAAGGTAGAGTGTACGCAGGCCTTACCTCTACCTTTTCAGGTATTGAGGTTGTTTCCGAAAGACCCTCGACTCAAAGAAAGAAAAAACACAACAGTTATGAAGACATAAGCAATAGCTAGATAGTAAGAAAATAGAGGCATATGAGACAACAAGTAGTAATAGGAAACTGAGAGTGAGAAACATGGAAGTAGTAAAAATACCGAAAACAATACTAATACTACTAGTTGGGGAGACCCGACGCGAAACTATTTACTAGCCTTCTACCCAAATTCTCGATCTCCACACCGTCTTATCAAGGGTCATGTCCTCGATAAGCCATGTCCTGCCTAATCACCTCTTCCTAATACTTCTTCGGCTTACCTCTACCTCTCCTCAAGCCCTCCAGAGTCAACCTCCCACTCCTCCTTACTAGTGCATCTCCTCTTGTCATGCCAAACAATCTCAGCCTAGCCTCCCAAATCTTGTCTGCCACGAAGGCCACTTCTACCTTGGCCCAAATATCTTCATTTCTGACCATATCTCTCCTAGTAAACCTACTCATCCATCTTAACATCTTCATTTTCGCAACTTTCATCTTCTGGACATGAGATTGGCCAACACTCCGCCCTATGCAACAAAGCCGGTCTAACTAATGCTTTGTAGAGCTTACCTTTAAGTCTTAATGACACCTTTTTATCACATAAGACACCAGATGCTAGCCTCCATTTCAATCACCCCGCACCAATGCAATGTGTGGCATCCTCATTTTGATATATGCATATTTATTGAGCTCTGTTTAAATGATATGATGATATGCTTATCTATTATTTTTTTCTTCTTGTTTGTTCTAAAACTATAACAATCTTGACTTTGCTGAACAGGGATGAGTGATCTTTGCTCTCCAATGATTATTCTTCTTGACGATGAAGCAGATGCATTTTGGTGCTTCGAACGTTTAATGAGAAGACTGGTACATATTTATAATCTTTACTCAAACAGCATTCTTACATCATATCTGATGATGTAAAGTACTTCCCAATTATGTGCTTTCCAAGTATTACTTATTGACTGTGAATTGTGATGCTCTTTGTTCCCCAAATTTTCCTGGATGCCAACATTATCATTTTGCAGAACATCTCTTTTGGTCTCATCTTTACCTGAATTTTAGTTCCGTCAAGATACCACAGGTCCACAACAACATACCCAATGACCAATGTAACCCCACAAGTGGCGTCTGGAAAGGGTGGTGTGTACACAACCTTACCCCTACCTTATGAAGGTGGAGAGACTGTTTCGGATAGACGTAACGCATATCAAAATCAAGTATGTAAAACAAATACATTAGCAAAGGAATCATGCTGAAAACAATGAAGAAGAGAACAATAGCAACGACAAATAATACGATAACTAAAACAAGAAAATAACAGATAATACTAAAATCAAAGAGTAAGATAGCAGGAGAGTAATTGTAACAATACTAATAAGGGAAGTAGACAACATTTGACTACCTACCAACCTCTCTCTAAAAGACTGGGTCACGTTTACCATGAAAAGAGCGTTAACTATAAGAATATAGGACTATACTTTTGACGTGTCATCTTAAATGGATATAGTAGTTCGAGAAGTTGCATCCCATGGTGTTTGCTACGACGCAACGCACACATAGATGCAACAACATGGACTATACTGAGCATGCAAATGGACCAGTGATAAATCTTGGGTGGAAATCTCTTTTACCTATTTCTCTAGTGTGCCATCCATTCCAAATTTGACTATCAAACCGCTATTAATATCTTGCCGCAGTTGTCCTGTTTGTGCACATGCTTTGCTTTCCATGTTAAAGCAGAGTTACCTTAATTGGCATCCTAATTTATACTGATGTTGAGATGTTAAGATTGTCATGCAACCAAAATCTCATGTTATTATTTCGTGAGAAAAGCTGCATATGATATGGTACATTTAGGAAAATTCTTCACCCTTTCTAGTTGAAGTGGAGTATATTTATGATATCGAAAACAACATACCCAGTGTAATCCCACAGCGGGGTCTGGAGACCAGAATATTAGTCGGAATGATATAGCAGGAACGGTCATAAGCTAATAGGTTTCTTGTCTAGCAGATTTACCGTCTGTTATTTCATTTTGGTTATAAACTTTTGTTCTTACAACACTCACCATATTTTCGGAACATCTTCGGTTATTTGCGTTACTGTATGTTATATACTTTTGCAATTATTGTGACTGATACCAACTATTGTGTCTTCAAAGAGAGGAAATTTCAGGTACACCGAGAGTTCTGTTGGAGTAGAATCGCAGCTAAATAATCTAGCTTCAGTAACTCAAGTTATTGATCCCAAACTTCACCAACACTTAGGTAATTCTGTCTACTTTAATGTTTAAATACTATGCACTAAGCAGACAGTTATAACTTCCTTTCTATCAAGAAATGATGCTCTGGTATAAGTTGTTAATATGATGTCCTCTTTCCTTTCCTTTTTAAGTTAATGGTCAAAACACACTTAACTATCGCTTGTTCACGAGTTTCACACTCCAAATATAAGTTGTTTCCTTTTCCTACTTGAACTATCACCAACTTTGTATTAAAACACACCTCGAAGCAGATTAGGCCAAATATCTGATGTGATAGGTCATGTCGGAAAATGGAACAACCGGTGATAGTTCAGGTAGGAAAAGGGAACAAATGATAGTTGAGGTGTGAAACTTGCAAAAAAAGTGATAGTTCATGTGTTTTTGACCATTATCTCTCTCTTTTTTAAAAAAATACTTCCTCGTATCTCCTTGTGAATAAAAGTAACATAGTGCATTCCTTCTGAACTTGGATTGACAGATAAATTAGGTGGAGGTGATTACCTGTTTGCTGTCCGGATGCTCATGGTTTTGTTCCGTCGAGAGTTTTCTTTTTGTGATTCATTATATCTTTGGGAGGTAAGGTTTCTCTACTGAAAAAACTTTTCCATGTTTGGACCTGTTATTCAGTTTGCCTTTCCATTTGGCTATCCGATGTATGTTTATTCGATAATCTAATCATGTTCTTATTGTTCCTATATTTTCTTTGCTCCGTCTTGACCTTTTTTGAACAGATGATGTGGGCGCTGGAATATGATCCAGACTTGTTTCTTACATATGAAGACCCTGAATTAGTTGCGGAAAAATCTGAAGAATCTAAATCAAAAGCAAAGTCACGCCAGGTTGGGAAATTTGAGCGAGAAAACATGAAAAATGCAGGCAAAGCTGCAGAAGCCCCCCTCCCTATTTCCGTTTTCCTAGTAGCCAGCGTCCTGAAAGACAAGAGTGATAAATTGCTGACAGAAGCAAGAGGACTGGACGACGTTGTTAAGGTTTTTAACTACATAACTTGAGTACTATTTCGAAGTTTAACTTATATACACTGACAATGTGAAGAAACTTTTACACTGTCAAGTTGCCCAAAGGATACATGCTGCTACAGCAGGTAAAGGTGATCTGATAGTTTTAAAATTCCTTACACCGTCAGTGGATATTAGTTAAACACTTCTTTCTAATGTCTTCTTGTAGGAAACTTTCATAATCAACGGGGTCACGGCATTGGCAATAATCACGTGTCATGAAAATCTTGAAAATACCCATGCATTTTTTCATGTAGTACTACTCCTGGGGGAATTTAAATTGATTTCAGTGAAACAATAAAAAGTACATGGAAAGCGACTTTCAAACACTAAAAATTCAAGAAAAACATTAACAGTAGTCATTTTAATTTTAATTAAAAACGACAGATTTCGAATTAGTTATCCACATGGACTAATACACACTTGTATTTATACTCATTCTTGGGAAGGTTCGTTGTTTTCCCCTTATTATTCATACTTTAACCGTCTGCTTATTATTTCCAGATACTCAATGATGTTAACGGAAACCTGGACGCTAAAAAGGCTTGCACCGGTGCAATGAAACTTCACAAGAAGTATCTTAAAAAGGTAATCTCTGAATCCTGTTGATGGCTACATGCAAATATCATTCCAACAATAATTCTAAAGCAATACATAGCAGTGTGGTGTAGGCCAAGGGCGGAGCTAAGGGGCGCAAGGAGTTCATCCGAACTCCCCTTTGCAAAAATATTATACTGTACATATATAAAATGTCAAAATTATCTTTTATGTACATATAGTATATGTTAAATCCCTTAGCTTCTTCGTGTATTTACTTCTTTATATTTTGAATCCCCTTCTTGAAAATTCTGGCTTCACCACTGGTGCATGCAAATGTCTGTCTATCATAAACTGTCATTTATTAGTATTAGGATATGATGGAACTTATTATATTAGTAATATATGCAAGATTGATTCTGCAAGAAGTTATTACCTTTCGAAATACTAATGCTGGTTAAAACAGGCAGCAAACACCAACAGGTAGCTGAGCCAGAAGAAACTGCTAGGTGATTCATAAACCATGGAGCTCATGTAAGTAGCCTTTGTTACCCTCCTCCTTTGACCTTGTGGATGTCTTTCTGAGCACATTGTTTTCGGCTATAAAATGTTCTCCCTCTGTTCCAGTTTATGTGACGCACTTTCCTTCTTAGTCCGTTCCAACACACTTGTTAATGAATTTTCTTTTTATAACCACACAGATGTGATGGCATGTTTAAGGCCACATGTTTCAAAAGCTTTATATCCACACAAATGTTATGGCACGTCTTAGACCACAAGTTTCAAAAGTCTTTAGTTCTTTCTTAAGCTCCGTATTGATTCAAATTATGTCATATAAATTGGAACGAAGGGAGTAAGCATATAATAAAATCAAACTGATTTTGTACTTACTCTGAATTCTGGATTTAGTTGAGCCGAGAGTCTTTCGAAAACAGACTCTCTACCTCCACGAGGAAGGGGTAAGGTCTGCGTACACTCTACCTCACCACACATCACTTTGTGGGATTTCACTAGATATGTTGTTGTTGTGGTCTGAATTCTGGTTCCATTTTTTATGCAGACCAAGAAGGCTCTAACAAGTTTCATACTCCGATTTTTCGGCCAAGTCTAGGGACAATGGCTGCTTTTGTATACTGTGATATTGATTTAGTAAAGAGAAATATGTAAATTGTCATTCTTAGTAGTTCCATATTTGGAACTACCATCATGTACATGTAAATTTTTTTCCAAGTAGTGAAGTGCCTTCAGGGTTGATATATACAAAAACACTCTTCCAAAGCATGTATAATATGAATTTTTACTTTTAGAGAGCCATGTTTAACATAAACTGCTGCTACTTATATGAAGAAGAGAAAAAAAAAAGAACAGATATAATCAAACCTCTCTATAACAATCGCGTTTTTCTGAACATTTTTCTGCTTGTTATTGACTTGTAACAGTATTTCACATTCATATTTTATATGACTATTATAGATAAAAATTACCCAAGAAATGACATGGATGGTACTGTAAAAAATTGATAGAATTGGCAGAAGGAATGTAAGGTGGTATGTGTGAAAAAATGACAATACAAAAAGTCTACAACTCCATCTTTTAATTTTTCTTGTTTTAAGTTCACAAGAGTTTTTGACGATCTAGATTCGTCGTTGAAATTTTGCAAAATAAAGTTATGTCTAAGTAAAATATAATTAGTAGATTGTTTTTTTGTTATTAAAATAATAACTTAATACATAGATTGTTGAATAAGGATGTTATAGAGGTACTTTTAGAAAGAGTTTATTGTTGCAATGATGGATATTGTTGTTACAAGTATAAGGCTCTAGTAAAATATAACATAAAAATCGATTTTAAAGAAAATTTATTTGTTATAATAAATTTTCGTGTGTATTAATATATATGACTAGTGTAAAGATAATCATTGATGTCAAGAATTTGGATTATATTTACTCACATTTGATGTTTATATTGTATTAGATTTAGTAATAAAAAAAATTAAGTGAGAATATATATCAATCACGATTAAGTGATAAATGTATGTATTAAAGATATTTGTCTTGCATTCACATCTTTCATGCAAATATAGATTCATTACTACTGTAGCTTTTTTTCTCATATAAATGTCGAATATTTATAATATTATTGCAAGTTCAAGGTCGAGATAGTATTGGTCAACCAATTGAGGCTCTACCCTCATTTGGATTTCAGGAAGGAGAAGTTATTCTAATTTCGGATCCAACCTTAGGCTCGGAAACACACAATTCTGATTTAATATAAATCATGATAAGCAATTAATTGAAGAAGTGGAAATCTTCTTAGCTGATTAATTGGTTGACTACTTAAACTTTCACCTTGTTGATCAGAGTTTGATTTTGAAGAAGAGTACTTAAGTAGAAATTTAAAGAAATATTCAAAATAGTACTCCTTTTGAAGAACTAGAACAAATAGTATATCTAAAAGCCTATAAATAATCCATTCTATGTACTTCCTATTAAAGTAGCATAAAAAAGATTCAACAATATCCACTTACTCTCACTACCAAACTCCACTACACAAGAAAGAAAGAAAAAAGGTTTCATGTTTCATTTGTGTTGTAGGTTTTTTTTTTAAAAATAGATACATCAATCAATCAAGTATACATTATTTTTTTCTGTCTTAAGAACTTTGTTTACAAAGTCGTGTAATTTCCAAATCATGTCTTCGGATTTGCTTTACTATATTTAATTTCTCTTCTTTTACAACTCCCAACTTCAGGTCCATTTTGCCACTAGAGAAAATCTTGAAACAAAAGCCCTGCAATAAATAAGCACGGATCATCAGAGGTGGATCCAGGATTTAAAGTTTACAGATTTCTATAGCGATCTCAAGTTAATATACTGTAATAACTGAGTACAGAGTCAAATATTTATAGTGAATCTCTTAATACATATACAGAGCCAAGACGAAAGCTATTGGATTCTTGTGAAACCATCTCTAGATCCGCGCCCAAGAAAATGACTTATGTCATACCAAACAGATCATTAAACATTACTATCAATCTTAAACTTGAAACTTTCATCTAAATGCTATCGGGTTAATTTGCTAATATTATCATCAATCTTTAATAGGAATACATGTTCTTTCTAGAAAATATTTTCTACAATCCAACCGAACCCTAGAAAACATTTTTCGAGAAAATGACTTTTGTCATACCAAACACATCCCGTTGGAGTTTCACTTTTTTTTTTTTTACAAAAGAAGATGTGACTATACCAGTTAATAGGATGGGAAATCAGTGGAATTGCTCTGTCAACAGAAGAAAAGTGAGGAGAGCAAGCAAAACTGCAGGCAATAAACCAACTTGGGATTTGAATGCTGCATGGCTTTTGGGAAAATTTGGTGGAAGCGCGCATTCTTCACCGTTGAAAATCACCTTAGAAGGGAATCCATCTCCACCTTCAATGTTAACATTTGGTGTATTTTTCTTCAAGAATGAGATCACTGATTGTTGTTTTCCAGGTACTTTTGGATCCTTATTAGGATTAGTCCCATTCACTTGTCCAACCAAATAGGTCAATCCTTTTAAGCCTTGCATAAAAATCGTGTTGGTTCGTTGAGGTAACTTAGTCCCATTGAATGAATAAACGTTTTCGTAGCCATCACCAATATTCTTCTTCATCTGAACAGCTGTGAACCAGTCCACAAACGGGTCTTTTCCCCAGTTAAAGAGAGTCATACGAGCCGTCCATCCGGTTTTGTAATTGCTTTCCAAGTGCCAATTGATACTAACCCCACAGTTATCAGGACAGGGAAGGTTTTTTGGCATTGAGCCTAAACGCTTGATCCTGTTCCATTCTTTAGCCAATTTTTCCCTGTCCTGGAAAGGGACTAGAAGAGCTTGTGCAGGGAGAGGCAACGGTTTCAAATTCGCATCACATTTAGACGTCTCTTCACAGCCACAGGAACAAGTGTTGCAGGGAACAACAGAGTCAGTATAGAAAGCTGAGAAAGAAACACAGCATTTGGCCTGTTTTGGCTGTGGACGCGAAATGTTGCAAGTGATTTGCCAACTAGCAACAGCATTAAGAGTAATTCCGATTTTACTAGGATCAGGGAATCCTGTTGGATCAACTCTAATAGGCGGGCCACATTTGTAGGACGGATTAACTCTACCCTCGATTTTCCAGTTCTGAGGCGGATACAGGGCAGTTCTGTTCATATCAGGAGGAAGTTTGAAGACTTCCATCTGGAAAATAGATCGAGCTTTAGTCCCGTTCATAGTAGTTGGCAAAAGAGCTCCATTTTTGCAACAAAAAGGTAACTTGCCAAGGTTGTCATTATTTTCCATTTCAGGTGGTAAATCGGATATGACTGGCTTCTTTTGGCAATTCATGACCACACTGAAATCGAAATCCTTGTAGTATTGTCCTTGAGGTCCGTAAATGCATTCAGAAGGGTCTTTTTTATGAGTGTAGGCTCCTTTCATGCTATAAATGAACTCGTTCCTCATCCACTCCCATGTCAAGTTCCAACGATCAAGACGTCCTAATGGGCTGATGTTGTCGATGGTCACCTGAGCTTGATACTTGTTCTCATACGCCGATAGAACATCATATGTGAACGAAAGGTCTCCGTTTTGACGTTCCATAAACTTGATGGAAGTATTTTTTGGCTTGAACTTGGGATCCTTTTTGCAGCACATCTGCATAAAAGTTTCTGCAAATTTCGCAACAGATACAACATTTTCAGATTCAGAAACAATTATAGTAAACAAAAATTCAGTAAACAACATTTTGTATGGAAAAAAAAAGGCAATGATGGTAGTATTTGGGTCAGCTTGCATGAATCTCGAGTAGTTCCATCACAGATTTCGAATAACTCAAATCACCCAGGCTTGAACAGATAAAAAACAAATTACCTCATTAAATCCAAATCTATTACCGTCGCCATACATTATCGACTTCTTTTTAGTCCGTTCCAAAAAAATAATAATACATATTTTGATATTTTAAAGCTAATCGAATTCTGTATAGTCATGCATGCATGTGAATCCAATAATATTAATTTGAGGTCGTTGTAGAAACCGTAAATGAAACTGAGAATATATATATACGTACTGAATTTCTTAGGAGCAGGGCATTTGTATCCATCATTGAGGAGATTAATTGACTTCGGCATTGGAGTTGATTTCGTCGGAACCCCAAATTGCGTCCCTTTTATCTTCACCTGCACCGCCATCTGCGTAAAATCTCCGGCGGTTTCAATCGCAGTCTTCAGATCAGCCTGCGGGAACCCAGCCAAAACAGTACCGTTTTTCCCGGTCTTAACCGGAAATCCGTCTCCGCCCATCGCCACAGCTCCTTCAGTAGAAATCAAAACCTCATTATGCTGAAACCCTACCTGAACTTTCCATGATTTCAGCTCAAATAGCCCTGTATTTATCACCGTCAACATCGACGTAAAAGCCCATGCCTGTGCCGTTACGTTTTTCACATAAGGATATTCCCTTTCTCGATTATCAAACGCATACGTCACGAATACGCCGTTGCAGTTCTCTTGCGCCGGCGGCGGCGCCGCCTTAACCACCTCCTCGCCGCCGTAATCCTGACCATTACATACCTCAATACTATAACAAAACACAACTAGCACAATGCAATTGATCAAATTCATCCATGGTATTTTCATTCCTTCACTTCTTACGATCATTTGAATGAATTTCAATGGCGGAAATTAGTTGATCTTTACTTACTTATTTTTTAATTTCCTGTTTATTTATTTTTTAGGTGTATCTCAGTTCAATTTTTTTTGTTTTTTTGTTTTTACCAGCGGAGGCGGAAGAGGAAGAGGACGATGATGAACTGATGCCGCGTGAAAAAAAACACACGGCAATCAAATCGATCAACTACGTCTCAATTCCAAATAAGTTGATTAATGTTGAATACGGAGAGAGAAAAAATGGACGATACACAAAGATGAAAGATTATGAATCAAACAATTAAAACGAAATTTGTGAGACTTGTTCAACGTGCAAGGTTCTTCCTCAAGTTTATGGCGATAGTTAAGGAGGAGACACAAAATGGTATGTTTTCTATATATGTTTGAATTAATTTTCTTTTTTTTGATGGTTAGAAATGTAGTTATGGTTAATGTTCTAGAGGAAGTCAACATGAGATTTTGTGATTTTTTGCCAATTTTTAGGAACAAATGGAAAAGAGAAAAAAAAGAAAAGAAAATGTGTCCTAAGAAATAGAGGTAATAATAAAAAATAAAATAAAGGTGAGACTAAACACATAATCAGATAAAATACTATAATTTGCTTAATTACAATTTGTAGCTAATGTTAGAAGGGGAGAGAGGCGAGCTATATTGGGAGAGGGAGGAGTGAGACGAATTGTTTTAAATCTAAACTATCATATGTTTTTTTTACATGATTTATCACTAACTATTTATAAACACAACTCAAAACTGACTAGACCAATTGTTTGAATACAATATTCAAGAGGCGAATGGTAATTTAATTTGTTCATAAAATTTCGTCTACATGACAAATGACTCTTTAATATCAAGACATATTTTGAGAAATAGTTAGTGATAATTTAGGTAGAAAATGCAAACACTTGATTGTTCGATAAGAAATTCACAAAAGAAAAATGACACTTTAAATATGTTTTTGACCATTATCTCTTAATGTTGTTTTTTAAAAGATTTTCCCCATAGAATAGTCATTTGACACCATTTTAAAACAAAAATAAACAAACATACGAACGCATCACCATATACTAGTTAAGATGCATCATATCTCTAAAAAATAGTAAAGAAAATTTTAAAAATGCACCATATTTAAAATTGAATCAAACCAATTGTTTCTCTTTGGATTGTTTTGGTATTGAATAATAAAAAATCAATAATATATAATTTAATTTGATTTTAAATAAATAAAAATTCAAGTCAATCGACAAAATATATACATAATTTATACTCTTGAACATCAACTGGTTTAAGTGTTCAAAATCTAGCAAAATTTTTTTCATTGCAGTAAGCTTTGGTAGATCAAATTTTAAATCAAATTTAAATTTACTCAAAAATTTATATTTACATAAATCAAATTTTAAATCGAATAGACCTTTTTTATTAATTTGCTAATATCCACAAATACTAGAATTATTTGTAAATTACTAAAAAGGTGGCCAAATAGAATTATTTAGACTCCAAAGGGATATTTTATCTTTTTTTTTCTTTTCCTAAATGAAAAGGATTTCAAATTGGACCCGAGTTTTTATTCTTTTCGACCCGCCAGTTCCTCTTTCACTTCACATCCATAGAACCGGATCATCGTATCGGAAATTGCTTCTCTGCGTCTCTTTCTCCGGTGACCACCGGCGATCTCCTTTTCAGGTAGGTTTCGGCCTCCCTCTCCCACGCAACTATCCTCTTTTGTAATTTTTCAATTTGGCATAAACCCTAATCCAATTTTTATAATCCTGTATAATTTGTTGAATACGGATTGTTAAGCTTCGTCGTTGTGATTTTAACAAGTTAATTTGCTGAATTATGCCTCAATTCCAACTACTTTGAGTTTTTTCTCTATGAATCATCTGCTTATATGATTCTAATTTTGAATAGATTTATTTAAGTTATTAACCTGTGGCGAATCTGTTTCATTATCCGGCCTCGGACTGGTTATGTCTTGTGAAACTCACTTTAGGGGTTTCAATAATGTGAAGTCAACTTATGTGAAAAAACGTCAGATATCCAAATCACTCTATCCAAATTGTTTAATGTCGCACCCGAGAGTGTGATGTAGTGGTCAGTGAAGTGGGTTGAGCACCATGAGGTCTCAGGTTTAATTTCAGACTGAGACAAAATACTAGGTGATTTCTTTCCACTTGTTGTAGTCTTGGTGGCAGAGTTACCTGGTACATGTTGTTGGTGGGAGGTGACAGGTATCCCATGAAATTAGTTGAGATGTGTGCAAGCTGGTCCATACACCACGGTTAATCAAAAAAATAATTGTTTATTGTCGATGTTTTCTGGGATACATCAAGGAATTTGCAATTCGGTTACAGTGCTTTCATGTCTGTCTGTGTATAGAAACTGAAATTTTAGTTCTTCAACTTCCTTGTGATTTTGACAAGTTAATTTGCTCAATTATGCCTCAACTCTAACTAGATGAGTTTGTCTATATGAATGATTTACTTACATTCCGGTCTTCAAGCCTATATGGTCTCAATTTCAAATGTCCATCAACCTATGGCGACCTTCTTCCTTTATCCAGCCTCGGACTGGATATGCCTTGTGAAACTCCTTTTGATGGAGTTTGATTTCTAATCGAATTAAAAATTCAATCATGTGAAGTCAGCTGATCTGAACGACCGCCTATATCCAAATCACTCTATCCTAATTGTATAATGTCAAAGTTTTTCTGGTC
The DNA here is from genome assembly GCA_018342035.1 of Solanum appendiculatum. Taxonomy (NCBI): domain Eukaryota; kingdom Viridiplantae; phylum Streptophyta; class Magnoliopsida; order Solanales; family Solanaceae; genus Solanum; species Solanum appendiculatum. The sequence continues at coordinate 541,808 of JAGDQO010001585.1, read as the reverse complement.
TATGTTAATGAATTTGCTTAATTGTTTTTAAAGGCTTTTTTCGTAGCTCACTTAACATACTGACCGTAACTTGGGACTGAGGCATAATTGTTGTACTTATCATACCTTATGTATTGCACTATCAGACAGGATACTGCACTGAGTATTGAAAAATGGAGGACATGTTGGTAGGGATTCTCTCGATGCTTCTGGCTCTACTATTAGTTCCGCTTTATCTGTGGAAGCGCCAGCAAAATTCTCAGTCTTCCAGAGAACATGTAGATGAACCTCAGGTTGATATGCTTTTCCTTTTGGTCTATGGTTTCTTGCAGTTTGTGTTCTGTTACAAACATGGTGATGTAAGAGGATTATCCTTGAAAGTTCTTCGGTACAAGGTGACCGGGATATGGGGTTGATTCTTTAACCCTCCTAACTTGAGAGTGATCTGCAAGTGGGTATCACACCATCATGAAGGTTTGAGAAGATTATGATTTGATGTTAGGATTAAAGTTTTGGTATAACCATAATAATTAATAGTCCTTGGCCCATTTTATATAACAATATGTGACTGGATATGATGAGCTTAAGATGTTAATCTGAAACTAATTTTATTTTAATGACAATGAAAGAAAATATCGGAGTAATGATTATAAGTAGTTTGATAAAGTTAAGTTTGAATAGTTTAATGATTTGAGTTCTTAAATGATTTGAGTTCTTAAAGGTATGAAAATTGTAAAAGAAATGTAATTATGCTGAATATCTTGGGATGTCCTGAAATGGGGAAAGAGTATTTTATAAATCGGGACGGAGGGAGTGCTAGACGTCAGCATTAATATACTCACTCTGGTGGCATTAATGGAGGGACTTGTAAAAGGTGCCTCGATGTTGTTTAATCGTCATTGTATTCGGAGAAATAAGAAATTAACTCATCATTCAAATTTAGCAAGAACTGAAACTATTATTGGCTAAATATCAGGTTGAGCAGAGGGACACTGTAGTAAGAGCCACTGGAACGCGTCGAATGCGTCGAAGACCAGCTTCTTCAGCTGCTAGCACATCTTCAGCTGCAGCCACTATAGATGGTATTCTTCCTTCATCTCTTGCTCTATTGTAACTGTTTGTTTAATTTTTCTTCTGGTAATGTCTAATTATATTTTTTCTTTCCATATTTGTTTAGCTTATTTATTTTTAAAATCCAAAAGATACTATATCACTGTTTCCATGATCTTTTTCCAGTAATTATCTTGCTCATCTGGTTCAACTTTCAAGTTGGAGGGTAAAAAGAAATAGGCCAGTGTTTCTCACCTTGAGCCCCTGCTACAAAGTAGAATATGCAAGATAAAACTACAGGAGGAGTCTCCTTCCATTCCTTCAAAATGAGCCTAATTAGCTATGGCTTATTGAACTGGCTATAACTTTGTTGCTTTATGTTCATCCTCATTGTGACAACTTCATTTGTAAAGTTATTGCATCAAACGAGAAGTAAAGGGTTAACAGATGGGACAAAAAACATGCTTATTGTTATGTTTCTTGGTACAGAGATGTATTTTTTGAGTGACTTTTAGGTGGCCTAGCTCTTCTTGATTATTGTTCCCAAACTGCTTCCCCTGCTTTAGGTGTACTAGATCGAGTTGATGCTTCATGGGGACTGATTCATGTCTATATGTTTTTTCAAATATGTGCAGAACCGCTTGATGGCAGTGATGATGAAGAACCTGGAGATGGATATTATACTGCAAAGTCATCAAAGAAAAAGGAAAAGAAGCGTCAAGAGCGGGAAGCACAAAGACAGGTATATCAGACTTTTAAGCATTTGCCTTTAAACATGGAACTGAATCTGCTGAGCGTGCAAATGGAACAGTAATATACTTTGAAGAGAATTAATAATATGGAACTGTATCTGCTTAGTGTGCAAATGTTCAATTCTTACCTGGTTGCTCCCCGTCACTTTGTGGTTGGGGTAATTTATCTGACATCTTGAGGATGCAAAGCTAAAGAGTGGCACGATTTAACACATTTTGCAGTGTGTTAATAATGGGATTCACCATAGAATTAAGTCTCCCTTCAAGAGTCACGAATATCATCTTCATGACCTTAAGTTATACCGCACATGACTTGTCTTTAGATTTAGAACTGGATGTAAGTAAGGCTGTGGGAACAACACTGATTTTTTCTAGGAAATGTGCAATTCTATCATCTATTGCGAATTTTAGAAATTGAAAATCAGGGTTGGTCATGATTCTTCTCGTTGACTATATAGACTGAAGAAGCTGCTCGGGAATCAAAACAGACAAAGCAAAGCCACTATGACGAAATCAGGAGGAGAAAGGAGGAGGAGCGTGAAGCTCAAGAGCATGCACTGGTAAATATCTGTCTGTGTGGAATCACTTTACGTGTTGCAGAATTCTTTTGAGAGAACTGGGATAATTTTTGTAGGAAGAAGAAGCCAAGGCTCGACAGGCCAAAGAGGAAGAAGCTGCTGCGTTAGAGTTTGAAAAATGGAAAGGTGAAATTTCAGTTGATGCTGAGGGAACAACTGAAAATGAAGTTCAAGATGGAAGCCAGGGTCTACTTTTTGATTTTGTGGAATACATTAAGGTAATTTCAATTCATGCCAGTTAACTAATGACACACCAAAGATTCATATACTTTATCTACATTTTTCCTCTTCTTTTTCTTTCGCCTAATGGATGTGGTGAGATCTTCTCTTTCTTGATAAGTACATTTTCCTCTAATTCACACTAGAATTATTAACATTCGTCTGAACGTACTTAAGCTTGTACAATAAATTTATGGTCAGAAGATATTCGCGATTTGGTGAAATATATTGACATGAGTAGGTCAAATCTTTTCATATGCAGAAACACAAATGTGTGCCGTTGGAGGATCTTGCGGCAGAATTCAAGTTAAGGACTCAGGTAATCACCTTTGTTTTGTTACCCATATCTGGATGTTTGTCGCCATATCACACCTTTTCTTATCATGTTGAATAGTGCTCAGCATTTTTGGTTCTCTAAAAAGGAAGATCCAAGGAAGCTAGTTCTTCTTTTGCTGTAGTGAATTGTTGAGTAAAGTTGCTCATCTTCCTACCCTTAAAATAGGGATATATAGAATGCATTTGGGATGGAAAATATTTTCCAATTTTCCCATGGTTGGTTAGGTCAAAAAAATTTGAGCACATTTTTTTAGAAAAATAAGTTTCTTAAAAATGAGGAAGATGACTTCCATGTTGAGAACAAGTTCCATAAGTGACATTTTACATTGATTGTCTCCTTCCCACCCTACACCTTTACCCCCAGCCCCACCTCTCGTAGTGCTTACCTAGATTATACGTAAATGCAGTATTTTTCATTTGCTTACTGGACATCATAAAATAAGTAATAAAACCACTTATTTGATTCCAGGGAAAAATTTTCCTTCATACCAACACACCCGTAATGTTCTCACAATAAGCTATCCATTATTCTTGAATCACCCTGCCCATTACTATTTATTTCTTAATGCAGGAGTGTATCAACCGTATCAACTCGCTTGAAGAAATGGGTATTCTCCTTTCCTTCTCTTAAAATTTCGATTGAATTTGGTTGTCCTTTCATGAAGCCATGACTTGTTGTTCCTCTCGCGTTGACCAAACAATAAAATATTTCGATGTGATTTGATCAGGGAGACTTTCTGGTGTCATGGATGATAGAGGGAAATACATATACATCTCACTAGAAGAAATGAGAGCTGTGGCCGACTATATTAGACGGGAAGGTAGGGTGAGTATCTCACACTTAGCTAGCAAGTCTAATCAATTCATTGATTTGGAACCAAAAGTTGAGTTAGTTGAGGATATAGGCAGCATCGAGGAGGAGACCATTGTTGCTTGAGTTAGATGAACTTGTATGTATAATTAATTCTATGGAAAATCAAATGTTTTTAATAGAGACATGCTTTACCCTAATTTATATGCATTTCCTTCACCTTTTATTTTTTTGGGTTGTTTATCGGTCAGTTCGGTATGGTATGATATCTTTCATTCAGTTGGTATATTTTTTTATTTTTGTTTTTTAAAAATGTTATACCAATGCCATACAACAGTAAATTTGATATGGTTAGAATTTTGATCGGAAGGTATATCCCCCAGGTACTTAAGGAGGGTCTCCAAAAGGTTTCAGAAAAAAATTGATCGGAAGCTATATCACAAAAATATTCATGGGCGAACACACATGAAAAATGAGAAAAACCGCGTTATTCCTATTAAATGCCTCGTAAATGCCCAAAAACGCTCAAAAAATTCCCGAGGCTTCACCTGCTGCTACCCCATGTATTTACGAAGGGTCCCCAAAATGTTTCAGAAAAAATATACCGGAAGTCATATCACCAAAATATTCAAGGGCTAAGATACACGAAAAATGAGAAAAAAGGTCTAATTCCTATTAAATGTCTCGTAAATGTCCAAAAACGTAGCGAAAACTCCCGAGGCTTCACCTGCTCCTCCCTAGGGTACTTACGGAGGGTCCCCAAAAGCTTTCGAAAAAAAATTGACCGAAAGCCATATCATCAAAATATTAATGGGCTAACACACAAAAAAAATGAGAAAAATTGCCTAATTTCTATTAAAAGCCTCGCAAATACCCAAAAATGCCGTAAAAATTTTTGAGGCTTCACCTGCAGCTACCCGGGTACATTCAGAGGGTACCCAAAAGGTTTCAAAAAAAAATTGATCGAAAGCCATATCACCAAAATATTAATGGGCTAACACACATGAAAAATGAGAAAAATTGTCTAATTTCCATTAAATGCCTTGTAAATGCACAACTACGCCGTGAAAATTTCTGACGTTTCACCTGCTACTCCCCCGGGTATTTACAGAGGGTCTCTAAAAAGTTTCGAAAAAAATTGACCGGAAGCCATATCACCAAAATATTAATGGGCTAACAAAGACGAAAAAATAGAAAAATCACCTAATTCCTTTTAAATGACTCGTAAATGCCCAAAAATTTGGTAAAAATTCACGAAGCTTCACCTGCTGCTCTCCTAGATACTTACGGAAGGTCACCAGTAGGTTTTAGAAAAAAATTGACCGGAAGCCATATCACCAAAATATTATTGAGCTAACACAGGAAAAATGAGAAAAAAAGCGCCTAATTCCTATTAAATGCCTCGTAAATGCCCGAAAACACTGTGAAAATTCCGAAGGCTTCACCTTGTTCTCCCCCAGGTACTTACGGAGGGTCCCCAAAAGGTTTCGAAAAAAATTGACCGGAAGCCATATCACCAAAATATTCATGGGAACACACACGAAAAATGAGAAATATCGCCTAATTCCTAATAAATGCCTCGTAAATGCCCAAAAACACCGTGAAAATTACCGAGCCTACACCTGTTCCTCCCTCGGGTACTTAAAGATGGTCCCAAAATTTTTTTGAAAAAACTTGCTCGTAAGTCATATCACAAAAATATTTATGGGCTAACGCACACGAAAAGGGGAAAAAATCGCCCAATCCTATTTAAGGCCTCGTAAATTCCCAAAAATGGAATGAAAATTTTCGAGGCTTCACCTGCTGCTCCCCCGGGTACTTACGGAGGGTTTCCTTTAAAGGTTTCAGAAAAAAATTGACCGTAAAACATATCACCAAAATATTCATTGGCTAAGACAAACTAAAAATGATAAAAATCGTCTAGTTCCTATTAAATGTCTCGAAAATGCCATAAAATGCCGTGAAAATTCCTGAGTCTGCACCTGCTACTCCCCTGGGTAGTTACGGAGGGTCCCCAAAAGGTTTCAGAAAAAAATTGATCGAAAGCCATATCACAAAAATATTTAAGAGCTAACACACAAGAAAAATGAGAAAAATTGCCAAATTCCTAATAAATGCATCGTAGATGGCCAAAAAATTCGTGAAAATTTCCGAGACTTCACTTGCTACATTCCCGAGTACTTAAGGAGGGTCCCAAAAAGGTTTCGAAAAAAAATTGTTCGGAAACCATATAACCAAAATATTCATGGGGGAACACACGAAAAATGAGAAAAATCGCCTTATTCCTATTAAATGCCTCGAAAATGCCCAAAAACGACGTGAAAATTTCTGAGGCTTCACTTGCTGCTCTTTCGGGTATTTACGGAGCGTCCACAAAAGATTTCGAAAAAAATATATCGGAAGCCATATAACCAAAATATTCAATGGGCGAACACACACGAAAAATGAGATAAAATTGCCTAATTCCTATTAAATGCCTCGTATATTCCCAAAAATGCCGTGAAAAGTTCTGAGGCTTAACCTGCTGCTCCCCCAGGTACTTACGGAGGATCCCCTAAAGGTTTTGGAAAAAATTTGACTGGAAGCCATATCACCAAAATATTCATGGGCTAACACACACGAAAAATAAGAAAAAATTGTCTAATTCCTATTAAATGCCAAAAAACGCCGTGAAACTTCCCGAGACTTCGCCTACTGCTCCCCAGGGTATTTACGGAGGTTCCCCAAAAGATTTCGGAAAAAATATACCGGAAGCCATATAACAAAAATATTTAATGGGCTAACACACACGAAAAATGAGAAAAAATCGCCTAATTCCTATTAAATGCCTCGTAAATTCCAAAAAACGTCGTGAAAATTCCTTTAGACTTCACCTACTGCTCCCCGTGTACTTTCGGAGGGTCCTCAAAAGGATTCAGAAAAAAATTGACTGGAAGCCATATCACCAAAATATTAATTGGCTAACACACAAGAAAAATGACAAAAATCGCCTAATTCCTATTAAATGCCTCGTAAATGCCCAAAAACGCCGTGAAAATTAACTAGGCTCTCTTAATGCTTCCCCAGGTACTTACGGAGGATCCCCAAAAGGTTTCAGAAAAAAATTGACCAGAAGCAATATCACCAAAATATATTCATGGGCTAATATATATGAAAAATGAGAAAAATCGCCTAATTTCCATTAAATGCTTCGTAAATGCCCAAAAACGCATTGAAAATTCCCGAGGCTTCACCTGCTGCTTCTCGGGGTACTTACGAAGGGTCCCCAGAAGGTTTCGGAAAAAAATTGATTGGAAGCCATATCACAAAAATTTTCATAGCCTAACACACATGAAAAATGAAAAAATCACCTAATTTCTATTAAATACCTCATAAATACAAAAAAAATATCGTGAAAATGTTCGCGTCTTCACCTGCAGCCCCCCTAGTAACTACGGAGGGTCCTAAAAAGGTTTAGAAAATGTTTTATCGGAAGCCGTTTCACCAAAATATTCATGGGCTAACACACACGAAAAATGAGAAAATCGCCTAATTCCTATTAAACGCCTCGTAAATGTCAAAAAAGGCCATGAATATTCTCAAAGCTTCACCTGCTGCTCCACAGGATACTTACGGAGGGTCTCCATAAGGCTTCGAAAAAAGAATTTGATCGGAAGCCATATCACCAAAATATTCATGGGTTAACACACACGAAAAATGAGAAAAATCACCTAATTCTTATTAAATGCCTCGGAAATGCACAAAAACGCCGTCAAAATTCCTGAGGTTTCACCTGCTGCTCCCCCGGGTACTTACGTAGGGTTCCAAAACGTTTCGGGAAAAAATTGATCGGAAACCACATCACCAAAAGATTCATGGGCTAAAACACACGAAAAATGAGAAAAATCGCATAATTCCTATTAAATGCCTCGTAAATGCCCAAAAATGCATTGAAAATTTCTGAGGCTTCACTTGCTGCTTCCCGGGTACTTACGAAGGGTCCCAAGAAGGTTTCGGAAAAAAATTGACTGGAAACCGTATCACCAAAATATTCATGGCTAAAGCACAAGAAAAATGAGAAAAATCGCCTAATTCCTGTTAAATGCCTCGTAAATGCCCAAAAACGCTTTGAAAATTCCCGAGATTTCACTTGCTACTTCCCCGTGGTACTTACGGAGGTTCCCTAAAAGGTTTCGAAAAAAAATTGACCAGAAGCATATCATCAAAACATTCATGGGCAAACACAAACGAAAATGAGGAAAATCGTCTAATTCCTATTAAGTGCCTCATTAATACCTAAAATTGCCGTGAAAATTTTCGAGGCTTCACCTGCTTCTCCCCCGGGTACTTACGGAGGGTCTCCAAAAGTTTTTAGAAAAAAACTAACCGGAAGCCATATCACCAAAATATTCATGGCTAATACATACGATAAATGAGAAAAATCACATAATTTCCATTAAATGCCTTGTAAATGCCTAAATACGCCGTGAAAATTCTCGAGACTTCATCTGCGTCTCCCTCGGGTACTTACGGGGGGTCTCCAAAAGGTTTCAAAAAAAAATTGACGGGAAGCCATATCACCAAAATATTAATGGGATAATACACACGAAAAATGAGAAAAATCACATAATTCTCATTAAATGCCTTGTAAATTTCCAAATACGCCGTAAAAATTACCGAGGCTTCACTTGCTGCTCCTCCGTGTACTTACGGGTTGTCCCCTAAAGGTTTCAAAAATAAATTGACCGAAAGTCATATCATCAAAATATTCATGGGTTAATACACACGAACAATGAGAAAAAACGCCTAATTCCCATTAAATGCCTAGTAAATGCCAAAAAACATAGTAAAAATTTCCGAGTCTTCACCTGCTACTCCCAGGGTACCTACGATGGGTCTGCAAAAGGTTTTGGAAAAAAACTGACCGAAAATCATATCACCAAAATATTCATAGGCTAACATATCCGAAAAATGAGAAAAATCGCCTAATTCCTATTAAATGCCAAGTAAATACAAAAAACGTCGTGACAATTTCCGAGGCTTCACCTGCTGCTCTCCCGGGTACTTACAGAAGATCCCCAAAAGGTTTCGAAAAAATTGATCGTATCCATATCACCAAAATATTAATGGACACGAAAAATGAAAATAATCGCCTAATTCATATTAAATACGTCGTGAATGCTAAAAAACAACGTGAAAATTTCTGAGGATTCAGCTGCTGCTCCTCCGGGTACTTACGGAGGGTCCCAAAAGGTTTCGTAAAAATATTGACCGGAAGACATATCACCAAAATATTCATTGGCTAAAACACAGGAAAAATGAGAAAATTGCCTAATTCCTATTTAATGCCTCGTAAATGCAAATACACGCTGTGAAAATTCACGAAGCTTCACCTGCTGCTCCCCCGAGTACTAACGGAGGGTCCCCAAAAGTTCTGGGAAACAAATTGACCAGAAGCCATATCACCAAAATATTAATGGGCTAACAAAGATGAAAAACTAAAAAAATCGTCTAATTTCTATTAAATGCATCGTAAATGTTATTCCCCCGGGTACTTATGGAGGGTCCCCAAAAGGTTTTTAAAAAAATTGACCGAAAGCCGTATCACCAAATATTCATGGGCTAACACACGAAAAATGAGAAAAATCGTCTAATTCCTGTTAAATGCCTTGTAAATGCCTAAAAATGCCGTGAAAATTTTTGAAACTTCAGCTGGTGCTCCCCGGGTACTTACGTAGGGCCCCATAAAGATTTCAGAAAAAAATTGACCGGAAGCCATATCACCAAAATATTCATTGGCTAACAGAAACGATAAATGAGAAAAATTACATAATTCCTATTATATGCCAAAAAACGCCGTGAAATCTTCTGAGACTTCACCGCCTCTCCCCCGGGTACTGACGGAGGAACCCCAAAAGGGTTTTGAAAAAAATTGACCGGAAGCCATATAACAAAAATATTAATTGGCTAACATACACGAAAAATGAAACAAATCGCCTAATTCCTATTAAATGGCTCGTAAATGTCCAAAAACGCCGTGACAATTCTCGAGGCTTCACCTGCTGCTCCCCCGGGTACTTACGGAGGGACCCCAAAAGATTTTATAAAAAATTTGATAGGATGTCATATCACCAAAATATTTGTGAGCTCATATAGATGGAAAATGAAAAAAATCGCCTAATTTCTATCAAATGCCTCGTAAATGCCCGAAATTGCCATGAAAATTTTTGAGGCCTCACCAGCTGCTCAACCCGGGTACTTATAGAGGGTCCCCAAATGGTTTCAGAAAAAAAGTGACCAGAAGCCATATTACCAAAATATTAATGGGCTAAAATACACGAAAAATGAGAAAAATCACTTAATTCTAATAAATGACTCATAAATGTCAAAAACGCCTTGAAAATTTACGAGGCTACACCTACTGCTCCCCCGGGTACTTACTGAGGGTCCCCAAAAGGTTTTCAGAAAATAAATTGACTAGAAGCCGTATCACAAAAATATTCATGGGATAACACACACGAAAAATGAGAAGAATAGCCTAATTCTTATTAAATGCATCAAAAATGCCCAAAAATGCCGTGAAAATTCTAAGACTTCACCTGTTACTTCCCCAGTTATTTGCGGAGAGACCCCAAAATGTTTCGAAAAAAATAGACCGCAAGCCATATCACCAAAATATTCATGGGCAAACACACACGAAAAATGAGAAATATCACCTAATTCCTATTAAATGATTCGAAAATGCCCAAAAACGCCGTGAAAATTGACAAGACTTCACCTGCTGCTCACTCGGATACTTACGGAAGGTCCCCAAAAGATTTTAGAAAAAAAAATTGATAGGAAGCCTTATTACTAAAATATTCATGGGCTAACACACAAGAAAAATGAGAAAAATTGCCTAATTCCTATTAAATGCCTCGTAATGACCAAAAACACCGTGAAAATTTCTGAGGCTTCACCTGCTGCTCCCTCGGGTAATTACAGAGGGTCCCCAAAAGGTTTCAAGAAAAAATTGACCGGAAGCCATATCACCAAAATATTCATGGGCTAACACACATGAAAAATGAGAAAAATCGCCTAATTCCTATCAAATGCCTCGTAAATTCTCTAAAACACCGTGAAAATTTTCGAGGTTTCACCTGATACTCCTTTGGGTATTTACGGAGGGCCATATCACCAAAATATTCATGTGCTAACACACACGAAAAATGAGAAAAATCACCTTATTCCTATTAAATGCCTCGTAAATGGTGAAAAACGTCGTGAAAATTTTTGAGGCTTCACCTGCTGCTCCCCCGAGTACTTACGGAGGGTCTCCAATAGGTTTAAAAAAAATGACCGGAAACCATATCACAAAAATATTCTTGGGCAAACACACACGAAAAATGAGAAAAATCACCGAATTCCTATTAAATGCCTCGTAAATGCCAAAAAATGCCGTGAAAATTCTCGAGGCTTCACCTACTGCTCCCCCAGGTATTTACGGAGGGTCCCCAAAATATTTCAGAAAAAAATTGACCGGAAGTTATATCACCAAAATATTCACGGGCTAACACACATGAAAAATGAGAAAAATCGCCTAATTTCTATCAAATGCCTCGTAAATTCCCTAAAACACCGTGAAAATTTTCGAGGCTTCACCTGATACTCCCCCGAGTAACTACGGAGGGTTCCCAAAAGGTTTTGGAAAAAAATTAACTGAAAGTCATGTCACCAAAATATTAATGGGCAAACACATGAAAAATGAGAAAAATTGCCTAATTCCTATTAAATGCCTCGTAAATGTCAAAAATGCCATGAAAATTCTCGAGGCTTCACCTGCTTCTCCTCCGGGTACCTACGAAGGGTCACCAAAAGTTTTCGTAAAAATATTGACCAGAAGGCATATCACCAAAATATTAATGGGCTAACACACACGAAAAATGAGAAAAAATTGCCTAATTCCTATTTAATGGCTCGTAAATGTCCAAAAACTCTGTGAAAATTCACGAAGATTCACCTTTTGACCCCCGAGTACTTACGGAGGGTCCCAAAAAGTTCTAGGAAACAAATTAACCGGAAGTCATATCACCAAAATATTAATGGGCTAACACACATGAAAAACGAGAAAAATCGCATAATTTCCTTTAAATTCACCTGCTGCTCCTGCGGGGACTTACGGAGGGTCCCCAAAAGGTTTTGGAAAACAATTGACCGGAAGCTATATCACCAAATATTCATGACCTAACACACACGAAAAATAAGAAAAATCGCCTAATTCCTATTAAATGCATTGTAAATGCCCAAAAAATGCCGTGAAAATTCTCAAATTTTCAATTGGTGCTCCACCGGGTACTTACAGAGGGTCTCCAAAAGATTTCAAAAAAAATTGACCGGAAGTCATATCACCCAAATATTCATTGGCTAACAGAAACGATAAAAGAGAAAAATCGTCTAATTCCTATTAAATACCTCTTAAATGCCTAAAAACACAGTGAAAATTCCCGAGACTTCACCTGCCTCTTCCCCGAGTACTGACAGAGGGTCCCTAAAAGGGTTTTGAATAAAATTGATCGGAAGCCATATCACCAAAATATTCAATGGGCTAACATACACGAAAAATGATACGAATCGCCTACCTCCAATTAAATGCCCAAAAATGCCGTGACAATTCCCGAGGCTTCCCCTGCTGCTCCCCCGGGTACTTACGGAGGATCCCCAAAAGGTTTAGGAATAAAATTGACTGGAATCCATATCACCAAAATATTCATGGGCTAACACACACGAAAAATGAGAAAAATCGATTAATTCCTATTAAATGCCTCGTAAATGCCTAAATATGCCATGAAAATTCACGAGGCTTCACCTTCTGCTCCCACGGGTACTTACGGAAGGTCTCAAAAATGTCACAAAAATATTCAAGGGCTAACACACACAAAAAAAGAGAAAAATCGCCTAATTCCTATTAAATGCATCAAAAATGCCGTGAAAATTACAAGGCTTCACCTGCTAATCGCTCGGGTATTTACGGAGGGTCCCCAAATGGTTTCTAAAAAAAAATTGACCTGAAGCTATATCACCAAAATAATCATAGGCTAACACACACGGAAAATAAGAAAAATCGCGTAATTCCTATTAATTGCCTTGTAAATGCAAAAAAATGGTGTGAAAATTTTTGAAGCTTTACCTGCTGCTTCCCCGGGTACTTACGGAGGGTCCCCAAAAGATTTCAGTAAAAAATTGACCGAAAGCCGTATCACCAAAATATTCATGGGCTAATACACACGAAAAATGAGAAAAATCTCTTAATTCCTATAAAATACCTTGTAAATGCCCAAAATCGCCATGAAAATTTCCGAGGCCTCACCAGCTGCTCAAGCCGGGTACTTACGGAGGGCCCATAAGAGGTTTAGTAAAAAAAATTGATCGGAAGCCATATCACCAAAATATTCATGGGCTAACACATACGAAAAATGAGAAAAATAGCTTAATTCGTATTAAATGCCTCATAAATACCCAAAAATGCCGTTAAAATTTCGAAGGCTTCACTTGCTGCTCACCGAGTACTTACGGAGGGTCCCCAAAAGGTTTCAGAAAAAAATTGACCGGAAGCCATATCACCAAAATATTAATGGACTAATACACACGAAAAATGAGAAAAATCGCCTTATTTCTATTAAATGCCTCGTAAATGCCCAAAAAACATCATGAAAATTTCTGAGACTTCACCTGCTGCTCCCCATACACACGAAAAATGAGAAAAATCACCTAATTCCTATTAAAGGCCTCGTAAATGCCCAAAAATGCCGTGAAATTTTTGAGGCTTCACCTGTAGCTCCCCCGGGTACTTACAGAGGGTCCCCAAAAGGTTTCGGAAAAAACTTGATCAGAAGCTATATCACCAAAATAATCATGGCTAACACACACGAAAAATAAGAAAAATTGCTTAATACCTATTAAATGTTTCGTAAATGCCAAAAAACACCGTGAAAATTTTTGAGGCTTCACCTGATGCTCCCCCGAGTAATTACGGAGGATCCCCAAAAGGTTTCAGAAAAAATAGTCCGAAAACAATATCACCAAAATATAATGGGCTAACACACACGAAAAATGAGAAAAATCGACTAATCCCTATTAAATGCCTCGTAAATTCCCAAAAATGCCTTGAAAATTCTTGAGACTGCACCTACTGCTCCTCGGGTACTTACAGAGGGTGCCTATAAGGTTCTGAAAAAAATTAATCGGAAGCCATATCACCATTTTCAGAATCCATTTTTTGTATTTAGGGGCAATTTACTAGAATTAGGTGATTTTTTCAATTTTTGGTGTGTGTTAGCCCATGAATATTTTAGTGATATGACTTTCGAATGATTTCATTGTGAAACCTTTACGAAATTTTCATAGGGTGTTGGAAGAGCAGTATGAACAGTCTCTTTATTTTTGGAGTCAATTTTGGGCATTTAATGGCAATTTACCGAAATTAGGCGTTTTTCTCAAAAAACATTTTGTTAACCTATTAATATTTTGGTGATATGATTTCCGGATGATTTTTTTGCGAAACCTTTATGGAACCCTCCGTAGGGAGTTGGGGGAGCAGTATGTACAATCTCACCATTTTTAGAGTTCATTTTGGATACTAGGGGGCCAATTTATAGGAATTAGGCGATTTTCTCAGTTTTTTGTGTGTGTTAGCCAATGAATATTTTAGTGATATGCCTCAAGGACGATTTCTTTGCAAAATCTTTATGGGACCCTCCATAGGGAGTTGGGGGAGAAGTACGTACAATCTCACCATTTTCCAGAGTCCATTTTAAGCATTTAGGGGCAATTTAAAGGAATTAGGCGATTTTCTCAATTTTCGTGTATGTTCCCATGAATATTTTGGTGATATGACTTTCGGATGGTGTCTTTGTAAAACCTTTACGGAACATTGCGTAGGGAGTTGGGAGAGCAGTACGTATAGTCTCAACATTTTCGGAGTCTATTTTTTGTATTTAGGGGCAATTTACAGGAATTAAGCGATTTTCTCAATTATTCGTGTGTGTTAGCCATGAATATTTTGGTGATATGGCTTACGGACGATTACTTTGTGAAACCTTTATTGAACCTTTGATGGGAGGTTAGGGGAGAAGTACGTACAGTCTCACCATTTTAAGAGTCCATTTTGGGTATTTAGGGGTCAATTTGCAGGAATTAAGCAATTTTCTAAGTTATTTGTGTGTGTTAGCCCATGAATATTTTTGTGATATGGCTTTTAGATGATTTTTTTTGTGAAACATTTATGGAACCCTCCGTAGGGAGTTAGAGGAGTAGTATGTACAGCCTCACCATTTTTCAAAGTCCATTTTTGACCTTTAGGGGCAATTTTAGAAGAATTAGGCGATTTATTGAATTTTTTGTGTGTGTTAGACTATGAATATTTTGGTTATATGGCTTCCAGACGATTTTCTAGCGAAACCTTTATGAAACCTTCCGTATGGAGTTAGGAGAGCAGTACGTACATTCTCACCATTTTTAGAGTCAATTTTGGGCATTTAGGAGGCATTTTACAGGAATTAGGTGACTTTCTCAATTTTTTGTGTGTGTTAGCCAATCAATATTTTGGTAATATTGCTTCCGGACGATTTCTTTGTGAAAACTTTACGAAACCCTCCGTAGGGAGTTGGGGGAGGAGTACATACCGTCTCACCATTTTTAGAGTATCATTTTTTGTATTTAGGGGGCAAATTACAGGAATTAGTCGATTTTTTCAGTTTTTGTGTGTGTTAGCCCATGAATATTTTGGTGATATGGCTTCTGGACGATTTCTCTGTGAAACCTTTTTTGAACCCTCCGTAGGGAGTTGGAGGAACAATGCAGACAGTCTCACAATTTTCAGAGTCCTTTTTGGATATTTAGGGGCCATTTTATAGAAATTAGGTGATTTTCTTAGTTTTTTGTATGTGTTAGCCCATGAATATTTTTGTGATATGACTTTCAGATAATTTTTTTTTGATACCTTTATTGAACCCTCCGTAGGGAATTGGGAGAGCAGAACGTACAGTCTCACCATTTTTCAGAGACCATTTTAGGTATTTAGGGATCAATTTACAAGAATTATACGATTTTCTCAATTTTTCGTGTGTGTTAACCCATGATTACTATGATGATATGGCTTCTGGATGATTTATTTGTGAAACATTTATGGAACTCTCCGTAGGGAGAAGAAGGAGCAGCACGTACAGTCTCATCATTTTCAGAGTCCATTTTAGGTGTTTAAGGGGCAATTTATTGGAATAAGGTAATTTTCTAAATTTTTCACAAGTTAGACTGTGAATATTTTGCTGATATGGCTTCCAGATGATTTTTTTGTGAAATCTTTATGGAACCCTACATAGGGAGTTCGGGAGAAGTACGTACAGTCCCACCATTTCAAGAGTCCTTATTGGGTATATAGGGACCAATTTACAAGAATTGGGTGATTTTTTCAGTTTTTTATGTGTGTTAGCCCATGGATATTTTGGTGATATGGCTTCCGATTGATTTCTTTGTAGAACCTTTATGGAACCCTCCATAGGGAGTTGGGGAGTAGTACGTACAGTCTTAATATTTTCGGAGTCCATTTTGAATATTTAGGGGCCAATTTACATGAATTAGACGATTTTCTCAATTGTTATGTATGTGTTAGCCCATGAATACTTTGGTGATATGACTTTCAGATAATTTATTTGTTGAACTTTTATGGAACCTTCCGTAGGGAGTTGGGGAGCAGTACATAAATTCTCACCATTTTCGGAGTCCATTTTGGAATTTTAGGGGCCAATTTACATGAATTAGGCGATTTTCTATATTTTTCGTATGTGTTAGCCCATAAATATTTTGGCGATAAGGCTTTCGAATGTTTCTTTGCGAAACCTATACGAAACCCTCTGTAGGGAATTGGGGGAACAGTACGTACAGTTTCACCATTTTCAGTATCAATTTCGGGTATTTAGGGGGCAATTTACAAGAATTAGGCGTTTTTTCTCAATTTTTCGTGTGTGTTAGTTCATTAATATTTTGGTGATATGACTTCCGAATAATTTCTTTGTAAAACCTTTATGGAATCCTCCGTAGGGAGTTGGAAGAGCAATACATATAGTCTTACCATTTTTGGAGTTCGTTTTGGGTATTTAGGGACCAATTTACAAGAATTAGGTGAATTTCTCAGTTTTTTATATGTGTTAATCCATGAATATTTTAGTGATATGGCTTCCAGACGATTTCTTTGTAAAACCTTTATGTGACCCTCCGTAGGGAGTTGGGCGTACAGTTTCACCATTTTTAGATTCCATTTTGGACATTTAGGGGCCACTTTACATGAATTAGGCGATTTTCTCAGTTTTTCGTGTGTATTAGCCGATGAATATTTTGGTGATATGGCTTCCGGACTATTTTTTTTGTGAAACCTATAATGAACCCTCCGAAAGGAGTTGGGCGAGTCGTACGTACAATCTCACCATTTTCAGAGTCTATTTTGGGCATTAAAGGGGCAATTTACATAAATTAGGTGACTTTCTCAATTTTTCGTGTGTGTTATTAGCCCATGAATACTTTGTTGATATAGCTCCCGGACGATTTCTTTGTGAAACCTTTACGAAACCCTCCGTAGGGAGTTAGGGGAGCAGTACATACAGTTTCACTATTTTCAGAGTCCATTTCTAGTATTTAGGGGTCATTTCGCAGGAATTAGGTGATTTTTAAAGTTTTTTGTGTATGTTAGCCCAATGTTATTTTGGTGATATGACTTCCGGACGATTTCTTTGTAAAACCTTTATTGGACCCTCCGTAGGGAGTTGGGGGAGCAGTACGTACATTCTCACAATTTTACGAGTCCATTTTAGGTATTTAGGGGGCAATTTACAGAAATTAGGTGATTTTCTCAATTTTTCGTGTGTGTTAGCCCATGAATATTTTGGTGATATGACTTCCGGACGATTTCTTTGTAAAAACTTTATGGAACCCTCCGTAGGGAGTTGGGGGAGCAGTACGTATATTTTGACCATTTTCAGTGTCCATTTTGGACATTTAGGGGCCAATTTACAGGAATTAGGCGATTTTCTCAGTTTTTCATGTGTGTTATCCCATGAATATTTTCGTGATACGGCTTCCGGACAATTTCTTTGTGAAACATTTATGGAACCCTTCGTAGCGAGTTGAGGGAACAGTACGTATAGTATCAACATTTTAGGAGTCCATTTTGGGTATTTAGGGGCCAATTTAAAGGAATTATGGTATTTTCTCTATTTTTTTGTGTGTGTTAGCCCATGGATATTTTGGTGATATGACTTCCAAATGATTTTTTTTTGAAACCTTTATGGAACCGTCCATAGGGAGTTGGGGGATCATTATGTATAGTCTCACCGTTTTCAGAGTCTTTTTTGGGAATTTAGGGGCCAATTTACAGGAATTAGACGATTTTCTCAATTTTTTGTGTGTGTTAGCTCATGAATATTTTGGTCATATGGCTTCTAGACGATTTTCTTGCAAAACTTTTATAGAACCCTTCGTAGGGATTTGGAGGAGCATTACGTACAGTTTCACCATTTTAAGAGTCCATTTTAGACTTTTAGGGGGCAATTTATCGGAATTAGGTGACTTTCTTAATTTTTCGTTTGTGTTAGGCCATGAATATTTTGGTGATATGGGTTCCAGATGATTTCTTTGAAAAACCTTTATGGAACCCTCCGTAGGGAGTTGGGAGAGTAGTACGTATAGTCTCACCATTTTCAGAGTCCATTTTGTGATATTTAGGGGGCAATTTACGGAAATTAGGTGATTTTCTCAATTTTTTGTGTGTGTTAACCCAAGAATATTTTGGTGATATGGCTTCCGAATGATTTCATTGCGAAACCTTAATGGAACCCTCCGTAGGGAGTTGGGAGAGCAGTGCGTGTGGTCTCACCATTTTCGAAGTCCATTTTGGATATTTTGGGGCGAATTAACAGGAAATAGGTGATTCTCTCGGTTTTTTGTGTGTTAGCCCATGAATATTTTAATGATATGGCTTCCGGATGATTTTTTTGCGATGTCTTTATGGAACTCTCTGTAGGGAGTTGGGCGAGCAGTATGTACAGTCTCACCATTTTTAGAGTCCTTTTTGGGCATTTTGGGGGCAATTTATAGGAATTGAGCGATTTTCTCAATTTTTCGTGTGTTAGCCTATGAATATTTTTATAATATGGCTCCGGACGATTTTCTTTGCGAAACATTAATGGAACCCTCCGTAGGGAGTTGGGGGAGCAGTACGTACGGTCTCACCATTTTCAGAGTCTATTTTTGCTATTTAGAGGGCAAATTACAGGAATTAGGCGATTTTCTAAATTATTTGTGTGACTTAGCCTATGAATAAATTGGTGAAATGGATTTCGACTTATTTCTTTCTGAAACCTTTATGGAACCCTCCGTAGGAAGTTGGGGAGCAGTACGTATAATATCACTGTTTTCAGTGTCCATTTTGGGTATGTAGGACCAATTTATAGGAGTTAGGTAATTTTTTCAATTTTTTATGTGTGTTAGCCCATGAATATTAAGGTGATATGGCTTCCAGACGATTTCTTTGCAAAACCTTTATGGAACCCTCTACAGGAAGTTTTAGAGCAGTAAGTACATTCTCACCATTTTAAGAGCTCATTTTTTGTAATTAGGGGTCAATTTACACGAATTAGGCGATTATCTCAGTTTTTGTGTGTGCTAGCCATAAATATTTTTGTGATATGGCTTCCGGACGATATTTTGTGAAATCTTTATGGAACCCTCCGTAGGGAGTTGGGGGCGTAGTATGTACAGTCTCACTATTTTAAGAGTCCATTTTGGGCATTTATGGGGCAATTTACAAGAATTAGGTGATTTTCTCAATTTTCGTGTGTGTTAGCTCATGAATATTTTGATGATGTAGTTTCGAGACGATTTTTTTGTGAAACCTTTATGGAACCATCCGTAGGGAGTTGGGGGATTAGTACGTACAATCTCACCATTTTAGGAGTCCATTTTGGGTATTTAGGGGGAAATTTAAAGAATTAGTCGATTTTCCCATTTTTCGTGTATGTTACATGAATATTTTGGTGATATGACTTCCGGATGATTTCTTTGTGAAACCATTATGAAACCCACCGTAGGGTGTTGGGGGAATAGTACATACAGTCTCACTATTTTCGTAGTCCATTTTGGGTATTTAGTGGGTAATTTACTGGAATTAGTGATTTACTCAATTTTTCGTGTGTGTTAGCTTATAATATTTTGTTAATGTGGCTTCTAGATGATTTCTTTGAGAAACCTTTATGGAACCCTCCGTACAGAGTTGGGGGAGAACGACGTACAATCTCACCGATTTCATAGTTTATTTTGGGTATTTAAGGGCTAAATTACAAGAATTAGACAATTTTCTCAATTTCCTGTGTGTGTTAACCCATGAAAATTTTGGTGATATGGCTTCCCAATGATTTCTTTGTGAAATCATAATGGAACCCTCCGTAGGGAATTGGGGAGCAGTACGTACATTCTCACCATTTTCGAAGTCCATTTTGGGTGTATAGGGGCCAATTAACAGGAATTAGGTGATTTTCTCAATTTTTCGTGTTTGTTAGTCCATGAATATTTTGGTGATATGACTTCTCGTCGATTTCTTTTCAAAACATTTATGGAACCCTCCGTACGAATTTTGAGCAGTATGTACTTCTCGGACCATTTTTGTGAAACCATTATGTAATTAAGGGGCAATTACAAGTGGGGGAATAGTTTACAGAATTTTCGTGTTTTAGCCGTCTTGAATATTTTATTTTGATACGACTTTCGGCTGTAATTTACTTTGAATTAGATGAATTACCTCAATTTTTCGTGTAGTGTTAGCTGGGATTGCATTACGTAATGTGGCACCAGATGATAGACTCTTTGATTTTGGGTATTTAGGGAACCCTCCGTACAGAGTTGGGGGAGAACGACGTACAATCTCACCGATTTCATAGTTTATTTTGGGTATTTAAGGGCTAAATTACAAGAATTAGACAATTTTCTCAATTTCCTGTGTGTGTTAACCCATGAAAATTTTGGTGATATGGCTTCCCAATGATTTCTTTGTGAAATCATAATGGAACCCTCCGTAGGGAATTGGGAGAGCAGTACGTACATTCTCACCATTTTCGAAGTCCATTTTGGGTGTATAGGGGCCAATTAACAGGAATTAGGTGATTTTCTCAATTTTTCGTGTTTGTTAGTCCATGAATATTTTGGTGATATGACTTCTCGTCGATTTCTTTTCAAAACATTTATGGAACCCTCCGTACGAAGTTAAGGGAGCAGTATGTACAGTCTCACCATTTTCAGAGTTTATTTTGGGTAATTAAGGGGCAATTACAAGAATTAAAAGATTTTCTGAATTTTCGTGTTTTAGCCCTTGAATATTTTAGTGATACGACTTTCGGCTGATTTCTTTGCGAAACCTTTATGGAACTCTCCGTAGGGAGTTGGGGTTGCATTACGTACTGTCTCACCATTTTCAAACTCTTTTTTGGGTATTTAGGGTCTAATTTACTGAAATTAGGCGATTTTCTCAGTTTTTCGTGTGTGTTAGCCGTAGAATATTTTGTTAATATGGCTTACGTACGATTTTATGCGAAACCTTTACGGAACCCTCCGTAGGGAGTTGGGAGAGCAGTACGTATAGCCTCACCATTTTCGGAGTCAATTTTGGTTATTTAGGGGGTAATTTACATAAATTAGGCGATTTTTTCAATTTTTTTTGTGTGTTAGCCCATGAATATTTTGGTGATATGACTTTCGGACGATTTCTTTGCGAAAAATTATGAAACTCTCCATAGAGTGTTGGGGGACTAGTAATACTGCTTTACCATTTTCAAAGTCCATTTTGGAAATTTAGGGAGCAATTTACAGTAATTAGGTGATTTTCTCAATTTTTCGTGTGTATTGGACCATAAATATATTGGTGATATGGATTTCAGAAGATTTCTTTGTGAAACCATTACGGAACCCTCTGTAGGGAGTTTGGGGAGCAGTACATACAATCTCACCATTTTCAGAGTCTATTTTGGATATCTAGGGGTAATTTACAGGAATTAGGCGATTTTTCTAATTTTTCGTGTGTTAGCCCATGATGATTTTTGTGAAATGGCTTCCGAACTATTTCTTTGTGAAACCTTTATGGAACCCTCCGTAGGATGTTTGGGGAATAGTACATAGAGTCTCACCATTTTCAAAGTGCATTTTGGGCATTTAGGGGGCAATTTACAAGAATTAGGTGATTTTCTCAATTTTTCGTTTGTGTTAGCCCATTAATATTTTGGTGATATGGCTTCCAGACGATTTCTTTGTGAAAACTTTATGGATCCCTCCATAGGGAGTTGGGGATCAGTACGTACATTCTCACCATTTTCGAATAGCATATTGGGTATTTAGGGGGCAGATTACAAGAATTAGACGATTTTTCCTATTTTTTGTGTGTGTTAGCCCATGAATATTGTGATATGACTTTAGACGATTTCTTTTCAAAGCCATTATAAACCCTCCGTAGGGAGTTTGGAGGATAGTACATACAATCTAACCATTTTCAAAGTTTATTTTGGGCATTTAGGGGGCAATTTACATGAATTAGACAATTTTCTCAATTTTTCGTGTGTGTTAGCCCATGAATATTTTGGTGATGTGGCTTTCGGATGATTTCTTTGCGAAACCTTTACAGAACCCTCCATAAGGAGTTGGGGGAGCAGTACATACAGTGTCACTATTTTCTGAGTCCATTTTGAATATTTAGGGGTTAATTTACAGAAATTAGGCTATTTTCCCAATTTTCTATGTTTATTGCCCATCCATATTTTGGCGATATGGCTTCCGGACGATTTCTCCGCGAAACCTTTAAGTAACCCTTCGTAGGGAATTGGGGAAAGTACGTATACAGTTCACCATTTTTAAATCTCATTTTAATATATAGGGGAAATTTACAGGAATTATGTAATTTTTTCAATTTTTCTGTGTGTGTTAGCCCATGGAATATTTTGGTGTATCGATTTTCAGACGATTTCTTTGTGAAATCTTTATGGAACCCTCCGTAGAGAGTTGGGGGAGCTATACGTACAGTCTCACCACTTTTAGAGTGCTGACATTTTCAGGGCATTAAGAAGCCAACCATTATAGAAATTTTAGGTGATTTTCTCAATTTTTTGTGTGGGTTAGCACATGAATATTTTAGTGATATGACAATACTTCCAGACGAAATTTTTACAAAACTCTTACGTAGGGAGTTGGGGAAGCAGTACGTACAGTCTCACAATTTTTAGAGTGATTATTACTTATGGGGAAATTTATACAAATTACGTGGGTTTTCTCAATTTTTGTGTGTGTTAACCCATGAAATATTTGGTATCTCTTCCGGACGTATTATCTTTACGAAACCTTCCGATAGAGAGTTGGGTAGCAGTACCTACAGTCTCACATTTTCAGAGTCTATTTTTGGCATATAGGGGTAGCAGTAATATGTAGGTCTATTAGGTGATTTTCTCAGTTTTCATGTGTTAGCACATTAATATTTTGGTGATACGGCTTATGGACGAATTTTTTGTGAAACTTTGATGGAACTCTCCGTAGGGAGTAGGGGAGCAATACGTACAATCTCACCATTATAAGAGTGATTTTTAGGCATTTAGAGGTCAATTTATAAAAATTATGCGATTTTCTTAGTTTTTCATTTGTGTTAGCCCATTAATATTTTGGTGATATGGCTTCTAGATGAATTTTTTACGAAACTTTTACGGAACCTCGTAGGGATTGAGGGGAGCACTAAGTATAGTATCACCACTTTTAGAGTGATTTTTGGGCATATAGGAGCAAATTTATAGGAATTAGGTGATTTTCTCAGTTTTTCGTGTGTGTTAGCACATGAATATTTTGGTGATATGACTTTCGGACAAATACTTTGTGAAATTTTTACAAAACCCTCCGTAGGGAGTTAGGGGAGCAGTACGTATAGTCTCACCATTTTTATAGTGATTATTGAGATCTTGTGGGAATAATTTAAAGAAATTAGGTGATTTTCTCAGTTTTTCGTGTGTGTTAGCCAATAAATATTTTAGTAATATGGCTTCCAGACGAATTTTTTGTGAAACATTTATGAAACCCTCCGGTAGAGAGTTGGGGGAACAGTGCATATAGTCTCACCATTATAAGAGTGATTTTTGGGCATTTAGAAGACAATTTGTAAAAATTGGGCGATTTCTCAATTTTTCATGTGTGTTAGCCCATTATTATTTTGGTGATATGGCTTTTGGATGATTTTTTTATGAAACCTTTATGGAACTATCGTAGGGAGTGAGGCGAGCAGTAAGTACAATCTCACCACTTTTAGGGTGATTTTTGGGTATTTAGGAGCCAATTTATAGAAATAGGCGATTTTCTCAGTTTTTCATGTGTATTAGCACACATGAATATTTTGGTGATACGACTTCCGGATAAATACTTTGCGAAATTTTTACAAAACCCTTCGTAGTGAGTTGGGGGAGTAGTACGTACATGCTGACAATTTGTACAGTGATTATTTGGCACTTATGGGGATAATTTACAGAAATTAGGTAGTTTTCTCAGTTTTTCGCGTGGGTTAGCTCATGAATATTTTGACAATATGACTTTCGGACAAATATTTTGTGAAACCTTTACAGAACCCTCCGGTAGAGAGTTGGGGGAGCAGTACGTACAGTTCACAATTTTCAAAGTCCATTTTAGGCATTTATGGGCCAATATGTAGAATTAGGCGATTTTTTTCAATTTTTCGTGTGTGTTAGCACATGAATATTTTGGTGATATGGCCTATGGACGATTTTTTCGCGAAACCTTGATGGAACTCTTCGTAGAGAGTAGGGGGAATAGTACGTACAATCTCACCAATATAAGAGTGATTTTTGGGCATTTAGAGACCAATTTATAAAAAATGTGTGATTTTTTCAATT
Organism: Solanum appendiculatum; assembly: GCA_018342035.1. Taxonomy (NCBI): domain Eukaryota; kingdom Viridiplantae; phylum Streptophyta; class Magnoliopsida; order Solanales; family Solanaceae; genus Solanum; species Solanum appendiculatum. The sequence goes on along the minus strand of JAGDQO010001585.1, from coordinate 517,156 downwards.
TTTCATGTACACCTATGAATATTTTGTTGATATGGCTTCTGGATGAATTTTTTGCGAAATCTTTATTAAACCCTCGTAGAGAGTGAGTGGAGCAGTAAGTACAATCTCACCACTTTTAGAGTAATTTTTGAGCATTTAGAAGTCAATTTATAGGAACTAGGTGATTTTCTCAATTTTTCGTGTGTATTAACACATAAATATTTTGGTGATATGACTCCAGACAAATACTTGGTGAAATCTTTACAAAACCCTTTTTATGGAGTTGGGGAGCAGTACGTACAGTCTCACCATTTTTAGAGTGATTAGTCCGCACTTATGGGGATAATTTATAGGAATTAAGTGATTTTCTCAGTTTTTCATGTGTGTTAGCCCATGAATATTTTGGCAATATGGCTTCTAGACAAATTTTTTGTGAAACTTTCACGGAACCCTCCGATAGAGAGTTGGAGGAGCAGTATGTACAGTCTCACCATTATAAGAGTGATTTTGGGCATTAAGAGACCAATTTATAAAAATTAAGTGATTTTCTCAGTTTTTCATGTGTGTTAGCCCATGAATATTTTGGTGATATGACTTCTGGATGAATTTTTTGTGGAACCTTTATGGAACCCTCAAAGGGAGTGAGGGGAGCAGTACCCAGAGTCTCACCACTTTTAAAGCGATTTTTGGGTATTTAGGAGCCAATTTAAAGAAATTAAGCGATTTTCTCAGTTTTTCGTGCGTATTAGCACATGAATATTTTGGTGATATGACTTTTGGCCAAATACTTTGCAAAATCTTTACAAAACCCTCCGTAGGGAGTTGGAGAGCAGTATGTACTGTCTCACCATTTTTAGAGTGATTATTGGGCACTTATGGGGATAATTTACCGAAATTAGGCAATTTTCTCAATTTTTCGTGTGTTAGTCGATAAATATTTTGGTGATGTAGCTTACGAACGATTTTTTTGCTAAACCTCTATGAAACCCTGTAGGGAGTTGAGGGAATACTACATACAGTTTCACCATATTTAGAATAACTTTTAGACATATAAGGGCCAATTTACAAAAATTAAGCTATTTTTTAAATTTTCATGTGTTACCCCATGAAAATTTTGATGATAAGACTTCTAAACGAATATTTTTCATTACCTTTATGGACCCTCCACAAAGAGTTGGTAATAAAGGTTCATGCTTTTCGATCGACTGCATTCAATCCAAATTTAAGACCTATTTAAAAAAGGGTTGGTGACGACTGACGATAATTTATTGCATTTGGATGATCGACATTTTTAAGATTATGGATTCAACACATAGAACTCGAAAATTTTCTGAATTGCTGTTTTGTGGTAATCAATAATTCATTGCAGGGCACTATTATATACCATTCGTGCAAGTCGCTAAGCATAAGAAGAAAAAAAAAGCTAAAACAGCCATACCACCTTAAAGGAAACCCAAGAACGTACACAAAATGCTAAGCAACAACTGAAAGATATAAAACATACAGTTCTATTTGCACGCACATCAATTGTTCTGGAAAATATAACATCCATAGCTACTATGCAAAGTTGTCGACAGCCAACAAAGTTCTATATATCAAACTAGCAGAAAGCTAACACTAGGAAGTCCCTTTTTTTTCCTTCTTTTAGGCTGGATAAATCACTAGTAAACTTTATTATAACTCAAACTTGGAATAGCATTTTCTGCACTGACACAACAAATATAAGAACTGTGCGATGATTGATGATGGGAATCAGAAACCATGAATTTTGATATGTTCTTTCTTCACAACACCAGCCTGTTTCCAAAAGTTAAAAGATGAAGACTATTAGCAACGATAACACATACACTGATAAAGAGTTCTTCAAATTCAGCAATGGATGGATGCAAGGATAACGTATTTAGCACACATGTCCTCGTTATGGTAGCATATACTAGTATGAACACAAGTGAGAGTTATTGATGAAAAGAACAATCACCTGGACAAGAAATGTAGAAACATTCTTCCTCTGATCACCCTGGAGTTGAATAACCTGTGAAAACCCAATCACAAGTATGTTAATACATACCACTTAAAGTCAGTATAATGTTGTAACACATTGATAGACAGATATCAATCTCGCCAACACGAACCTGGCCTAGTTCTGGATCCTGGACAACAGTACCATTGCAGCAAAACTCTTTCTTAAGGTCCTTTAGTATTTTATTGTAGCTGAATTCTTTCTTCAATCCTTGCACAGTTGTCAGGCTTTTCCGACCATTTCTTTGTTGTATGCGAATGTGTACATAATCTTTTGTCCCAGCTCCAGAATTATCAGCATTTGCCTCAGCAAAGGGATCTAATGAAGACATCAAAACAAGGGCAAATGAGTCAGTTATGAATCATAATTGGAAAAACCCACCCACCCACCCACAAACAAAACTAGCAAGATAATTTTTTTGGCTCCATTTGCATCTAATCCGACAACCACCACTATCCCAAAGCAAGTAGGCACAGCTATATATAGTTCACACTAGCCATGTCGCTCCATTTGAACTAAAAATTGTCACTTGCAATTTTTTAAAGTCAACTGAAAGAGAATTAAAAATAGAATACAAAAAATAAATACCAATTCAACTGAGAAATAATACATCAGACAAGTCGCATACCAAAAGCAGCGGGAACTTGGAGGTCGAGATCAGACATGAAACTTTGCTGAGAAAAAGACAACCGTGCTCAAATCACCAAACTTGGATGCTCAGATCTAGGGTAGAAGAGAAGGCTTCATCAATTATACAAACAGAAATCATAAGCAAATTTCCCCGCAAAAAGGGGCATATGAAAGAGATGGCATCAAGTAAGATTGCAAGACAGACACACCAATATATCAGGCATGAAACCACATCAAACAACTAAAATAAGGCCAACAAAACAACCAAAACAAAAGATCTGCTAAGCTATATATATATATATCTCAAAATATCAACAAGAAAACAGTTCTTCAAAGAAAATCTGATCTTTCAAAGCATGATGACAACAACAAATCAAAGGCGTTAAAATAACCAACATTACGCAAAAAAATGAAGACCCCCAGAACATATCTTTTGCTTTAAAATTGAAAACAACTAGACAAAGATACTGACAAGATAGTAGTTCCTCAAAGAAACTTTTCATAATAAATGAAGCAATGAAAACGGGCTGAATATGCACTTAAACGTATTTAAACTTGACCAGATATGCCCTTGATTAATAGTTTAGCTCACATATGCCTTTATTGCTCAATAGTTGGTCCAAATATGCCCTTACTTTAACTAGAGCCCACAATTGATTAAACGATTAATAAGCAGAAAAGGCTAAACATGATGTGAAATTGAACTATTTGCTCTCAGTAAATCGAATTGTTAAATAAAATTCCCAAAAAGATGGCAGTTTCAAATAAAAATCAGATTCTTTATAAAATTAGGGGATCCAAAGATTATCAAGATTAACACACACTTAAGGTAAAGCCATAGAAATGAAATAACTGTCAAATAAAATTCCCAAAAAAGAACCCAATTTTCAAATAAAAATCAGATTTACATCACATCTAAAATTTAGCGAATCCAATGTTTATCAAAATTAACTAACACTAAACTAAATCTATTAAAATCTTATCACTGCTAAATGAAAATTCCCAAACAGTTAATTTAGCAGATCATCAAAATTACACACATATGTTTACTAGGATCAAAATTCCCAAAAACAAACCCTCTTTCAAATAAAAATCAGTTTAATTTAGCACATCCAAAGTCTACCCTTTAGAAATTGAATCACTGTTGATCAAAATTCCCCAAAAAGATACAAAAAATTCAAATAAAAACCAGATTTTTATCACATGTAAAGACTAGAAATCAGATTTTTTAAGCAGATCTAAAGATTATCAAGATTAACAAACAATTTGCAATTAGAAATTACCTGAAAAATTAGGGTTTTGAGAGAGATGGAAAGGGAGACACTTTACAGATTCTGATTAAGTCTCGAGCTTAAACAAAGGAGAAATAATTTGGGGAAGCAGATAAATATAGGAAAAAGGCTTTTCGGGTCTTGGGCTTATGTCGGTCGAGGACCCAAAAATACTTGGGCCTCATTTATATTCAATTGGGCCTTACTGGCCCGCGTTGATGAACTTGCACCTGTTAATTTCGGGAAAAAATGTTTTAATTATATCTTGAGAAATGAGTTTTTATTTAATGGAAAAGAGTCAAAAACGTTCTTAAATTATGTGAAATTGAACAAAAATATCCTTAGTCAATAGTTTGGTCCAAAAATGTTCTTATCATTCCTTTAAGTGAAATAATGAAAAATCTGGATTTTGTTTGCTAGTACTCCTTGTGTATTATAAGTTGCATTTGTATGTTGTAGTTGACATAAATGTGCCAAAATGACATAAATGAGCTTTGTTTCAAAGTTCGATGACATATTTGAGTCTTTTTCCTTATTAATTTTACTCCCTCTGTCCCATATTAACTTATCACCTTTCTAAAAATACTTGTACCAAATTACTTGATCACTTACTAAATCAAGATAAAATTAATTAAAATTTTCTCATTTTACCCCTATAATTAATATCATAAATGTGCATAAGTTCCAATAATACCTTTTATATGTCCTATGTCATCATAAATTATCTTGATATCCATTAATATGAATAAAGAGTAAATTTGTCAGATTGATCATCTTATTTATGATTTCTTAAGTACCGAGTAAAATAGAAAGTGATAAGTTATTATGGGACGGAGGGAGTATTTGGTTATGTCATTTTGGTGTATTTCAAAAAGTGATCTCCATAACTTACACCGCTTCATTTTCATAACTTTTATACTTAATTAGTATTAATATCCATAACTCCCAAGCATTTTATTTTTATAACTCTCAATTGTTTAATGTGCAATTTTATGACACATAATTGAATCACACGAAGATAGAATTGTGTTTTTTTCTTCTAATGCATCTCTAAGATTGCCGAACATGTACTCTTTTTCACTAGTACTTCTTCAACAAAGATAGATGATGTAGCCTTCGCCTAATCAGTTAACAAATAATGGCATTGATAAGTATTTTCTCAAATGAGAATGACATGAATGAGTTAAACTTTTAACAGATAACATAGATGAGTCTTTTCTCAAAATTTGATGTTATATTTGAGCTTTTTCCCAATTTCACATACAATTAAGCAAAGTATCATACTATATGTGATCTTTTTAAAAGACATATGCATCATAATAATTCTTTATTGTGACAATTACTCACACTACGTTATCAGTACTATCAAAAGTGTATATATAAAGAAGAAGTCACCTGCCCCTTTGAAGAGGAATGTGACTGTGAGAATCTAATGGAATATTGAATGTTATTGTGGAAACAATTCTATTTTAAGTAATAGTTACTATTATAGTAAGTAAAGATTAATTATAGTAACAAGTGTAATCATAGATTCTTTAAAGAGTATGAATTTTAAAAATGTGTGTTTTAGGAAATATTTACAAAATCGTATTCCTACTTCTACTAGAATTAGAATTAACCTAAACATATATATATATATACTTCTAAGTAACTAATATTCATGACTGTGTTTCATCTGTGGTTAGAGAGAATTCGTCGGATGTCTAGGTTTGGTGTTGTCGTCGTACCTCACGGCGGAACTATGGGTCATACACGGTGTTTTGACCCCTGGCAAAGAACTTCAACTTGAAGAACGTTATCTTTGAGAGTGACTCGAATGAAGCATTGATGCTGATGATTAAGGTAGATGACGTCGACAATCACTCCATTGCGACGTGATAAAAAGAGTGTCGGCGTCTACTGTTCGTACTTGGCATCTCCATGATGTGAGGCAAGGGAATAACTGCGCGGATCTGGGAAGGATGCAATAAGATGAAGATCTAGTAATACTACATTGTCCGCCACATTCCATGCACCAACTACTTCTCGTGGACATGGCTCATGTAGCATACTCTAGATACCCAACACATGTACGGTAGTTTAGTATATATAGAGCAAAACAAAAACATATGAAGTTGTACGTAAACACTTGGAATTGTTGAAAAGAATATTACGATATTATATTGAAATATATTTTTGTTAAATTAATGTCGGAAAATATTATGAATATCATTTTGGTAATTTCTTAATCTTTAGACTTGTTTCATAGTTAGCTGTGTTGTTTTTTTAGGTAGGGCTTATGTTTTATGTTTGGTTGTCTTTTCAAAATATTTTTTTAAGTTGATAAAATGTTAGCTATTTGTTCCAATACAATGGCTTGGTTGTTGTTCTCAAAACCTTATTGGTATATAATAAGCATTAAGTAATTTAACTTAAAGTTCTAAAATATCAAACAAAGTCCTATTGTCCTCTTTAGACTTGTTTCATAGTTACTAAAAACTTACTTAGGTAGGGCTTATGTTTTATGTTTGGTTGTCTTTTCAAAATATTTTTTTAAGTTGATAAAATGTTAGCTATTTGTTCCAATACAATGGCTTGGTTGTTGTTCTCAAAACCTTATTGGTATATAATAAGCATTAAGTAATTTAACTTAAAGTTGTAAAATATCTACAAAGTCCTACTAAAAACTTATAAATTTGAATTTTGTTTTACTACCGTCTTAATGTAAGGATTTCCCCAAAACTATTATTGTGGTACCGATTTCTAATAGTAAGGCCCTGTAACTTTCGTAAGTAAGTTTTAAGAATAAGATTGGATATCATTTTGTTGAATCACATCTGACCTATTTCATAAGACTTGAAGGATCTTAACTTGAACAAAGTAAGCAGATCTTTCCTCACAATTTATCAAAGATTTGAAGTTGAACAAAGTAAATAAAACAGAAGTATCACACCATAAGATTTCTTATTTCAAATGTGAATTTAGTACACCCTTTTATATTGGATAAAACATTTGCAATAAAATGAGACATTGGAGAATTATGATGAATAACAAAGCTACCATTTCAATTTGGGAACACCATAGATAATAGATAATAATCAACAGAGCTACTTTGTTCAATTACATTTTTAAAAAAAGAAAGAATTATCAACTAACTGGAGAAAAAATGAATGAGAATTTTCCTAACTACAAGTGGAGCTTCAGTAAAGAAAAACATTGAAATAGAGCCATATGTTCGTCTTTGAGCAACTTCAACCACCTCTGCTGCCTCAAATTGAGATCCCTCTGTTAGCACAGCTTTCTAAAACTGAATCTCATTTCCCTATTTACCATACTTGAGCTCAAAAATGACTCGGATCCCTGCGCCAACAATAACGAAAACAAATTTAACAGGCATATACACAACATTTGGCTACAACATATAGTTTCATATACAACATACTGTGGTACTAATGACTCAGTACAATAAAAAATCAAAAGATTTCAATTACTAGGGATGTATTTTTCAGGTCACATCGATTATTCAATTTGTTACCTGTCGCCTCCTACCAACACAAGTACCTGGTGACTCCTCTCACCCCAAATACTTGAACATATGTGAGAAAATTTGCAAGCACTTCATTGACTACTAGGCCACACCATAGGGGTGTGTCTAGACTTGCGTGCTATCATTATGATGTTTACACCAATTCAACTTCCCCAAGCAAATGAGGAAAAACACAGCTAGGTTCTCCTTACCTTAAGAAGCATCATCATCTGAACTAGAATCATCAATTCTCCTATCTGTGATAGCTGGAAAAAGCTTATGTCGGAGATCGAGGGATGGTGGATTGGTGGACTCTGAAGTTTTACTTGCCACATTCTCCTTCTTTGGCGTACTGTTTAGCTTTCTCTGAGCATTTTTCACCTCTATGCATACCTTATCTAATATTATCAGAAAATCACGAACGATGACAAACAATCGTAAACCTTCATTTTTCCCTGCATTTCCGTGGAAATAATCTCCTGTGCTTTTAACTAAGGCCATAATTCTTTTTTCTTCCTCAAATAACCACGTGATGTCAAGCTCAGCATTCTGTACAAAACTCTTCAGGGTCTGGTGAAACCTATTTTCGTCATCCACGTTTTTCATTTCTGAATTTAGGAAATCCCGTGATTGTTTTAGTGCACAACCAAGCTTGGATACTGTGCCTGTTAAGCTGTCCGCGTCCAAAATTGCAGCTTTTTTCACATTTTCAAGTTCACTACTCAAACCTGAAACAACCTGTAGACCAGTACTTCGATAATACTCCTCTGCATCTTGAGACTGATCCTCGGGTAAATCATCAGACTTGATGCTAGACACGCTCCCTCGATCTCTGGCACGGGCAGCTCGTATACCTTCTGAACGGATTATCTCTTGAACAACAAAATGCAACAGCGTAGTTTTTCCGTCTATTCCTTTTACATCTGATAGTTTCAGAAGCGTGTCAAGTTTGAATGCTTGAGCACCACCACGGAATGTTCCATCATTCATACGATTGCCAGTTTTCAAAACAGCCTCAAGGAGCTTGTGAAACAACCTGCTCTTCCGTAGTTCCGCGCAAGCAGCCTGAAGCATAAAATAAGATGCACCGAACACCAATGTCAGGATATATATAGAAAACAAAGGAATGTTAAGGCTACAAATGTAAGGTGCAAGAGAGATTCTGCACCTCCGTTTCAATTTGTTTGTCTTACTTTCCTTTTAGTCTTTTTAAAAAAGAATGCCTCTTTCCTCTTTTGGCAATTCTTCAATTATTACTTTCCATATGACATGTTTAAAACCATCAAGATTAAAGGTCATATTAGTACATTCTAATATCAGTGTTATTAAAGGTGAAAAGTGCAAAAAAGCTCTATCTGTTGGGGCTTTAAGCCCAAAGCGCAAATAAAGTGTAGGCTTTAATAAAAGAAGGCGCAAAGGGAGAAAAAAATACAAGTATATATGTTTAATCCAAGACAAATAATTATAAACACGAATGAGAAATATATGAACAAAGAAACTGAAAAAAGATTAAGATAAAGTGAAATATCAATTGTTTAGTGTCACCTCTTCAGAAGAGGCTCATTGACATAGAAAAATATGCCTTAGAATCTTGATGACGACACTAAAGCACACATAAAGTGACGCGAAGCGCTCAACACGTTTTGAGCCTCGCTTTAGGGCTTAAGCACCCCTTTGATAACACTACTAGGTATCTTTAGTTTAAGACCACAAAATTCAAAAGTCTTCCTTACTTTCTTAAACTCCGTGCCAAGTCAAAACCAGACAAACAAAATGAAACAGAGGTTAATGGCTGAATTACCAGATTTTAAATTTCACCCAATGTGTAGAAACACCAAGTTGACTCACTTGGTGTTTGTTGATCACTTGATTGTAATTCTGTAAGGGTGATACTAAATCAGTAGCTAGATTGATGGAGACAATTAGACACTTTAGCAAGGTCACAGGATTGGTGGCAAACAGAGGATAACTCCAACATTTCTTTCGCGGGGATGGGAGATCATATTCAGGATCAGTTGCTGCAGTTGACAGGCTTCTCAATAGGCACTTTGCCATCAAAGAAGTGGTGCAAAATGGATTGTCAAGTGCTGGTTGATAAGATTACCCATAGGATCACAAATGCCTACTCCAAGACACTGTCTTATGCAGGGAGGTTGCAAGTGATCAATGCTGTCCTATTTTCTATATAATTTTTGGGGGACAGTTTTTGTTCTTCCACAAAGTATACTGAAGGAGGTTGATATGAAGTGTAGAGATTATCTAAGGGGGAGCGAAGAGGGTAAAAGAAAGGTAGCTCTAGTAGCATGGGAGAAGGTATGCACACCAAAGAATAATGGAGGGCTTAATGTCAAGAGTTGTAAAATGTGGAACATAGCAGCTGTGGGGAAGCTGCGTTGGCAACTTGCTTGCAAAGAGGATACTCTTTGGATTAAATGGGTACATGGTATTTATATGCAAGATGGTGATGATATATGGGCTCATGTCCCTCTAGCACATTGTAGCTGGTACTGAAGGAAACTGAACTCAATCAAACGAAGCCTGATTGATTGGTATAGAGATGGAACGTACTGTTTAACTGAGAATGGCACATATTCAGTATGTAGAAGCTATCTCAACCTGGTGGGGAACTTGGAGAGAGTAAAGGAAGCTGATATGGTATGGAGCTCTATTCTACTACCTAGACACAGATTCATACTCCAGCTGGCAAATCAAGATTGACTGTTGACAAAGGAGAGAATGAACAAACTACATATCCCAGTGGACAATACAACATGCTGTTTGTGTGATGATATTCATGATAACAAAGAGGAGTCCCAGCTACACCTATTTTTTGAATGTAGGTGGACAATGACAGAGCAAGAAGAGCTGGAAAGATGGTCAGGATGCAGAGTTCAGAGGAAGAAGGTGCTGCCATGTTTAAGATGGATAAAAGCGAGACATTGGCGACAATTCAGAAAGGAACTGGCAACAACAATTTTGGGGGCAAGGATCTACCACACATGGAAGGCAAGAAACTGGAAACACTTCAAGGGAATAAATGTAAATACGGAGTCAGCTGTTACACAGATTAAGAAGGAAATTACAGAAAGGATAGAACTAGTAAAAGGCTCTAGGAAAGCTAGGAAGTGCAGCAGTATAATCCAGAAAATTTGTAACTAGTTTTACTGTTTCTGAGGCTCAAGGATGACTAACACTTTGGTTATGATTCCTATGAGTGCTCTTTAGGTGTAACTATTGGTTGTCTATGGTAATCTTTCACAGTTTACCCCAAAAAAAATGAAACAGAGGGAATATAAGTTAGGAATATTTACTCATAATCCAACAATTCATCACAATCAGGAACATTTATCTCACCTCCAAGGTAGCAAATGATTCTTTAGCCATTGATGCCTCCTCCTCAAGACTGCACATAAAGAGCAAGGATTCTAGTCTCTTGAAGGCAAATGGAATATCTACCAAGACTTTCAGGAATCGTTCCGCAGGCCCAAGCCGAGAGAGATCCCCATTGTAGAGCCTCAGCTTCAATTCTTCGTCAGCAGTTGGTGCCATCTTAAGCAAAGTTTGAAGGAGTTCAAGAGGAAGCTCATTTCCTGAGTCAGTATAAAATATTAGACAATGTTGTCATAGACATACAAGAACCTGACATTTCCATTTCCAAGAAATTGACCCAACCACTATACAAGTATACTAATGTTTCGCCACTTGACTGTGAGGGAAGTACAAATTCTTGTTACAAGAGTATAAAATCATTCTGATCATCAGTACAGTGACCTGTCCTGAAGCGGTGCTACTTTTTTTATTTGTAAAAGGACGTTTTTAAGATAATGTACACTTAATGCTTATAAAATTCCGTCAATCAGATTGGTCAATGACCATGCAAAGTAAGATGCTCAGCAAAGTCTAGATGATAATCTGATGTTGCAGATAGATAATGCTCATAGCAGGAGTAAAGCTTCTCTTAAAGTACATGTGGTTGCAGAACCAAAGATGTAGAAAGGCACAAATAGTACACCGAAGAGACGATGGCCTTCTTAATGATAAGATGAACAAAAACATGAAGGGGCAGAAACAGAAAACAGGGAACAAATATATGATAAATGAACATTTATCATATATTTTTTTGAAAGAATACATGGGTTGGGTCTTCAAGGGGACATCAGCCGGGCAGTTCTCTAAATGCTTCAGGCAAAAGACAAACCTAACACTACTGCTCAAAGTTACAAGGAAAAGAAGAAACATGTAAAATAAAGTGACCAGTATCAATTGATACTACATATTCCTCGATTCTCATATTACCTACATTTACCTATCCTAAATTGACATCAACCCTGCCTGTAAAATGAAAAACTTTTCTTTTTCCAAGAATTCAGAACCGGATAAACTCATACTATCTACATTGTCTTTACCATGACAAGAAAATTTTGCAGGAAATCATTTCACTTTTGGGAAAATTATCACTGTTGAGGTCGACCTCAACCCTAGTTAATCACAATAATAACACCCACATGTGCAAGAAGAACCCTTTTTTAAAGTGGGGGTGGAGGTGGGGTGAACAATAAGGTTATAAAGACTTATCAATTTTAGTGTTTCTTTATCTTGATATATTGAAGGGAGAAGGAAGGAACAGGAGATCACCTTCTTTAAGGGCATCGCACACTTCTTCGGTTGTCACGTTTAAGGCTTTAAGAAGAATAGCTAAATTTTGTGCCTTCTTTTGATCAATAATTTGAACATATTGTTTAGACGCATCTTGGGACATAGAGTTTTTCTTTGGACCATTCTTGTCTTTATCGGCATGAGCATATCCAAAGAGACTCTCTATCATATCTTCATCAAATCTGTCAAACAAAATTCACTGTCCATTAAGCACCTTACTCAATCAAAAGAATCATAGAGCAACATCACGCAAGAAAAAATACACTTACTGGAATGATCCTGATTTGATTTGATGCCAAACCATGGAATGGTCAGGGTTTGCTAGAACCTTATCCCAGAAGAAAGGTTTTAGCTTCGTTTTAGAAGGATCACTCTCTGATCCCTCAGTTGAAGCACTGGAGGATGCATTTGATCCAAGAGGTGAAGGTCGAGGTGGCTTCAAGCCTGTGGGAGGAGGACGAGGTGGAGTAACACCAGGACCTGGAGGTGGTGGCGGACGAGGACCAGCCTTGGCACGAATTGGTATGGGTGGTGGAGGAGGAGGCCCTGGCGCAGGAGGACGTGGACCGCCAGCTGAAGGCTTCGGTGGTGGTGGCGGTGGCGGTGGGGATGGAGCAGCGAGATTGGCTATCTTGGCAGGAGGTAGTGGGGGAGGGGCTGGACTAGTAGGATCTTCAAAAGGATTCACCCTACCAGGTGGGGGCTTAAGCGGTGGCTGTCCATGCATCCCCATTCTTCCAGGCGGTATCTGCTCAGAAACCCCTGCTGCAGCCACAGCAATGCCTGTAACAGTTCCCAAAGGGATCTCACTTTTAGAACCATTAAGAGCGTTCGGCTCCATGTAGAAAGTTTTACCCATTTTATCGTGGGAATCATCACTGACTGAATGATTACCAGCATTACCGTGCCTTGAAGCTGAATGATTGAAGTCTCAGAAACATCAGTATACCAAAAGCCAAAATCAATATATATACAAGAGAGAAACAAGGAATAGAGATGTACCAATAGAATAGTCACTTATGCTTAGGCTAAGAAGAGGTCTCTCGTCATTTTTCCCCTTTCTGTATCCAACCCCGCAAACCTTGCAATAGCATATAAAAAAGAGCGCAACAACAATAAATGTGACTGCAGCAGTCACAAGAACTGCAACCAAGACTGTTTTAGTGTTGCTTTTTTTCTTATTTGATTGACCATCCGAAGTAGAGTTTTGACTAGTAGAAGACTGATTGCTAGGAGCAGAGGTTTTGCTTGAATCATTGTAGTCTCGAGGAAAAAATGGCTTCGTAGGAGGACGGGCAGGTGGTGGAGAATTGGGTGTTTCAGAATTGGAAGTAGCAGGAGCAGGAGCAGGAGCAGGCACATCTCCAACCTGAAGCAATTCACGCCGTCTAGGTGCACCGTACCAGGAAAAAAGGAAGTCCATGCATCTGGTATACCATGTAGGTGAATGTTTCTCCTCTCCAGAAATAAGAAACAGCAGATTTTTCTTCACTAAACAATCCATAAGGGCTTCCTTAGTGAGTAGATTGACATTTTTCTCTTTATTTTTAGTTAACGATCTTCTGTTAGAAAAGATTCCGTGGCTCCCACTTGCTTCTTCTCCAGGACCACTAAACTCAAGATCTTCAACAGCTTCATTAGAATTTACCAACTCTAGCCTACAGTTCAACCATAACTCTTCAGCCTGCAGCAGAAAGATTACAATCAGAACTGCTTATGAATAGTTATTCTCAAAGATGTACAAATCAAAATAGTACTCCCTCTGTTTCAATTTGTTTGTCACTAGGCACGAAGTTTAGTTAAGTAAAAAAGACTTTTGAATCTTGTAGTCTTAAACAAAAGATACATAGAATGTACCAAAATGTTCTTTAATCTTGTTGTCTTAAACATGCAATGTGGAAAGTTAGAAGTAAAGAGTTGCCAAAAAAGGAAAGAGGCGTTCTTTTTGAAATGGACAAAAAAGGAAAGTAAGACAAACAAATTGAAACGGAGGGAGTATTAAATCAGAGGGGAGAGCTATTGATGCTTGTCCAAATAAAATAACATGGCAGTAAGGAAACTTGAGGGACATTATTTGGAACTGCTGTTGAAAGAACGACTGAAATTTGGACCAATATAAAGGGAAATTGGAAGCAGGGAAACTAAAAAAAGGAAAATATAGAGAAGTTCGAAGTGTTGTCAAAGGTGAAAACCATAAAAAGTGTGTAGATCTAAGTGCAAAATGCAATCAAATGAGCCTTTAGTGAAGAAGAGAGAAAACAAACTAAAAATTATACATGTAAGATACAAAAATTAAATACAAACACAATCAGCACCTATATGGACAAAGGAATTGAAACAACAACAATCAAGTGACCTATAGAACATAAAAAACTATTCAATCAAGTTCAAAAACCAGTTATATTTCAGATTCAGATTCAAAAGTATCATCGCAAGTTTTCTAATCATTTTAGTAACTAGTTTCTTTGTATTAAAATTTTAATTTCTATTCTTAGTCACTATCATTTCATAATTAAGCCTCCATATCAATACATATATCGCTTAACCAGCTACATTTATTCTATAATGCAGCGCTCTTCAAGACGACCCACCTAGGCCAATAAAGAGGTCTCAAGAAATATGAAGTCCCCAACCTATGATGCATCTCAAGTAGCCTTTCAAAATATTACTTGTGCCTAAAATGAAGCATTCCAAAACAAAACGAGGCAAAGCACCCAACCTACACTGCATCTAAATTTCAGGGCTTAAACATGCCTTGAGCAGGCCTATGGTTTCAATAACATTATAAGGAACAGAGCAGTAATAAATAACCAAAGCACAACTGTCAAAGGCTAAAAGAATAGAGAAGTACCAAGGTTTGCTAACACTTAGGCGTAAAGTGAAATTAAAGCATGAGCATAGACGAACAAAGGTGCTAAAGACACACACTTATATGTATGCACATATGTCATGCAAGAAAAAATAATTGTAAAATGTGAATGCAAATATAAAGCACCATAGCTAAATGAAATACAGCAAGAATTATGGGAATTGACACATCTAGAACTATAATGAAATGTGAAGTCAGAGTTTAGCAGCAATAAGGGATCAGTACATTTTATTTCGGCTCCTATTTTAAAGTTGTATTTGTGGATTCTCTTCTTCAATTATAGGTCATAAGGTAGATAGTGCGGAGACGAATTTTGAATTCGAGTCACACTGCTAAGTGATCCTCTTTGGATTTTTAGTGGGCAACCTAGTTGAATAACCTAGTTGATCTCGGAATTAACCCAAGCTTCCATCTAAATGAAGTCATGCATTTGTTCCAGTGTTGTCAAAGGCGCAGTTAAGCCCTGAAGTGAGGCTCAAAACATGTTGAGCGCTTTGCCTTGCTTAATGTGCGCTTCAGTGTCATCACCAAGGTTCTAAGACATACTTTTCCTTGCCAAAGAGCCTCTTCTGAAGAGGTGACACTAAACAATTGATATTTCACTTTATCGTAATTTTTTCAGTTTCTTGTTCATATATTGCTCATTCATGCTTATAATTATTAGTTTTGGACTATATATATTTGTATTTCTTTTTTTTACGTTGTGCCTTTTTTCATTACACCCCACACTTTATTTGTGCTACCTTAGAGCTTTTTTGCACTTTTGCTTTTTATAACACTAATTTGTTCACGTTCTTCCACAAAATGCCACATCAAATGCTTCATAAACTAAGACGTCATGCTAAAAGCAGGAAAACTACTACACAATAGAAAATTTGTGGACATGGACATGGAAACATATGCTCATTACGAGGAACTACTGCTACATATTCTTAAAAGTGGTGGGATCAAGTAATGCTAATTTCTCATCAATCTGCTCCATAGAAGCAATCCATGATGTTCATCTCTATCCTTTTTCTTTTAGGTACAAATTAAGTACAACAACAACATACCCAGTGTAATCCCACAAGTGGGGTCTGGGGAGGGTGGTGTGTACGCAACCTTACCCCTACCTTGTGAAGGTAGAGAGGTTGTTTTTGATAGACCGCCGGCTCAAGTTAAGCATATCAAAATCAGTAAGAAAAGGAAATACAGTATAAAGAAACCACATGGAAAATAATGGAGAAAAGATCAATAACAAACACAGTAGAAAACACAAAAAGTATGATAAAGAAGCAAAGAAAACAACAGGTAATATTAAAATCGAAGAATACGCCAGAAGGAGAGTAATAATAATACTAATAAGGGAAACTAAACAACGCTTGACTACCTACTAAGTTAAAAAAAAAAAACTTTAAAAACAAACGATATTCAAGCAGTGTGTATAAGTCAGCTAAAGAAAAAAAGAAATACCAATTCCTCGTTGATCCCCACAGAACTGATTTGATTAGCCAGTAAATATTCCCTTTCCCTCTCAGGATTTGCTGCCACTATAGTAAAAAGCAGAATAATGAAAACAAACAATTGGGCTACTCCTCTCACACCCATTTCCTCTTGAATCAGCATCAGCCAAACAGACAATGCTTCTCATGAATAACTCAAACCTCCCAACAATACCAGTTAACCAAACAAGTGCTCACCCCCTTCAGGCAATCTCACAAAGATCAAGTCTTTGCTATATTTACCACCACCCTGTTGCAGTCCACTGAAGAACACCTTTCGGATGTCGAAATCACGAAATCTCCAACAAGAATCTTACTGACCCACTTCTAATTTTCAAGCAAAAAGTTCAAGAATCACTTGTATCAAACACCTATAAAACCCTGTAGAGCAAAATATCTTTCATCCCCTTCTTCAAAATCCCACAAAAGATCAAGTCTTTGCTGCATTTACCACCAAACCAATTCAGCTTTTTCAAAGAACACCTCTCAACTATCTAAATCACAAAACTCTATACAACAATCTCACTTACCCACCTCAACTCAAGAAACAGCAGCATCAAACACCTGACAAACCGAATAGAGCAAAAGAGCTGAAAATCCCACAAAAGATCAAGTCTTTGCTGCATTTACAACCAACCCAATTCAATTTTTCTGCAGAAAACCTTTCAAATGTCTAAATCACAAGCTTCCCAACAACAATCTCACTGACCCACTTCAAAATTTCAAGCAAAACACTCAATAAACAGTAGCAAAAGAGATTGCAACCGCTACTGAAAAATCCCACAAAAAGGTCAAGTCTTTGCTGCAATTACCACCAACCCAATTGCAGCCTTCTCAAAAAACCCCTCTCAAAATATCTAAATCACACTGACCCACTTCAGATTTTCAAGCTAAAAACTCAACAAACAGTGGCATCAAACACACTGCACAAAACCTTAAAATAGACAAAAAGAACTCAGCTTTAACACAAAAACCAACTAACCGAATCAAGAAGTAGTCAATTCAAGAAGGCAGCTTTCCAAAAATCCAATGAATTGGTCATCAAAACCCAAATTCTTCCAGTTGTATTTTTATCAGATCAACCTAAAATTGTAGTGTAAATACAAAAAGAATAGTAAAGAGTGGGTTTAGGAAGGCGCGTGAGTTGACCAGAAAAGTTTTTGGTAGAAAGTTAAAACTTTTTTTTTCTATGAGGAGGCGCCGACGGGTATGCTGACAATGTTTTTTACTCATCTTTAATGCTCTGTGATATCTAAATTAGAGTCCGATTAAGGTTGAATTCGCGCCGATTAAGGTTGAATTTGCGCCGAAAATAGTTTAGGTAAAAAATTTGCATGCCTGATAATTCAGAAATGATTCAAAAAATTAAAATATTTTAGATGTATTTCTGATTCTTTACTTTAATTTTTTAAAAGAACTAGTGAGTAATTGAGTTTTTCTCTGGAGATGACAAGTGACTTTCAAACTTTGATAATCTCTCTAATAGAGATCTTAATACAAATTAAGTATTTACTATGAAAAGATACTCCGTATTTGAATTTGATTAAATTTGAATTTACGTATTATAGGACTCATTTTTGGAGGCATTACTTTTAACAATACTTTTTTTCATTTTTCAAAAGTTCAAATTTAAAATATTTGATGAAATTTCAATCGTTTTACTACAATCCATGTTGATATTTCAACAACACTCTCGAGTTGTGCCTTTGCACTTCATTTTTCAAAAGGATGACTAGATTTGCCATTCTTAATAATGATTTTTTTTCTAGTCGGTTTAACTATTTGATATCTAAAATATTTAATTAAGGATAGAGGAATAAAATAATCTTGTTATTGACTTATTATTTCTATTTTTTGAATGTTATGTTATGCTTTTTTTGTGTGTTTTACTTTTAACTATTATGATATATATTACGAGAATCGAAAGTCTTTTAGAAATAATTTTTATATCTCCACGAAATAAAGATAAAGGCATTGCTTGCCTTTATTTTCTCTCTTCCTTAAGGACAAAGAAACTAACGGAATAGGTGTAAAAGACTAATTAAATTAATTAATTGAGTAGTTACAAAACTCTTTCTATGTTTAAAAACTTATTTTTATACATTTCCATTTTGATGCATACAATTTATTTATTTATTTATTTGCAAAATACAGCAATATATAGCATCCTATCTATCCTATGAATATTTTTATTACTATTTAAAAGGTATATATGAATGTGTCGACTGCAAGTTTTTCTGCTTTAACTTTAAATAACATTTCGAAAAAAAAGTACTTTAAATTAACATTCTTCTTTTCAAGGTAGTTTTTGGCCTTTTGCATGAAGCCAACTTATTTTAGCAGTGTTTCATAAAGCCAAGTCTTGCAAAAGGTAGACTCTTCACATGCCAGGGTGGACTTACAATTGAGACCAAGGTAAATCGTAAATGGCGGAATCAGAATTTTTATTAATATATATATATATATTCTTAAAGGTTTCTAGTTCTTATCTATAGTCGGTCAATTTTAATGAAAATATCGAATATGGATAATTTTTATCATTATTTATATCTCAATGCAAAATTAGTTGAAATTTGTATATAAAAACATCTAATAAATACAGTCAAATTATTTTATAACATCATCGTTTGTTTTAATATTTTTTAATTATTATAACAAAATGTCATTATAGGAATATGTAATAACATAATGTGTAAGATTGATTCCATGAGAAAACATGACTATTAATTATAATAAAATATTACTATTATAAAAACATGATTATTATAAGGAGGTGTCCACTGTATATCTAAAATTCCTCTCAATTCTAAACTTTTTTCTATAAATGAATGCCTTTCACAAAATATTTTTAAAATACTTGTGGGTATTATTATTTTCACCTTAGGGGATGAATTGATAACATGCCAAAATTATCAAGTGCAATATTAACAATAATGTTTTTTCTTATTGCATTATACCTACTTCTTTGAAAAGTGCCTTTTTGTATTCAAAATTGAGTGGATTCCAACTGCAATTATTCACAACCATAAAACACTTCACACCTATCATTTCTCCATGAAGTTCAAAACTTATAAATCATTACTCCACTAGTGAAGAAATTTTTTAAAGAAAACCAAAGGAAAAAAAATTGGTTTCAATCAATAACAGATTCAGAATTTAAAGACGTGGATGTTCGCCTACAAAAATGTTATGCGCCTTAACATGTTACGTCAGAACCAAAACACCCAACAATCCTTTTATTTAATGGATGCTTATTTATATCTCATATATGCTTTTCAATAATTTCTATATGGATATGCAAAGTTTGTATCTGGGTCAATGGGTGATCGATCACCCAACACACTTTATGTAGATTCGCTCCTAGTTCCCACATGAATTTATTGGATTAATTTCATACTATATATAGTCGTTTATTTTTTTAATTGCACCAAAAGTATGAAACTAATTATTGTAATTAACGTGGAAATTAACTCAATCATGCAATGTATATCACAAAAAATAAATCATAATTCGCCCATGAAATGAAGAACTAAATAAAACAGTTCCGCCTGTGCAAAACTAAGAGGGAGTGTCGCCTATTACTAAAATTCTCCTCCAAAGGATGTAAACATTATACAACCAAAAAAAGGATTAAAAATACTAATTAACCTGGTTATGGGAACACACGCAAGCGGGTTGCCTTGCGCCAATTCAACAACTCAACTTATAATATATTCACACGATATATTGGTGCATCCCGCTTGCATGTGTTCCCATACGTATCACGTAGTGAAGGACATCGGGTATTAGATTGGATTGGGAAACTGAGTTTGGTTAAAATAGTTTTACGCCCTAAATTTAAATATGAAGGGGATGTAGCTCAGATGGTAGAGCGCTCGCTTAGCATGCGAGAGGTACGGGGATCGATACCCCGCATCTCCATTTGAATTTACCTCTTTTTGTAATATTATAAGTCTTGGAGTGGGGCCCTTCCTCCGTTCCACGGATCATGTATGGATCCGAGATGCTTCAGTTATCTTTGTGTGACATATAAGTCAGATGTTCGAGTCTGGAATAAGTCTTGGAGTGTGGCCCTTTCCCCCGTTCCACAGATCATATATGGACCCGAGATGCTTCATGCATTGAGCTGTCTAATTTTATTTTGAGGTGAAGACATATTCACTTGACAGCTGCTGGTTTTTGGCATGCCATTTTGATAGCCTCTATTATAAGAATCCTAATTTTTATGTGATAATAGATACCATCTTCATGTGTGGAGTACAAGGTTGTGTGCTCAATTTTTCCCCACTTTTCATGTTATCTTTGACATGTTCTACAGTGAAATCTAATTCAATTGAATCTCCATCAAAGTGTTATTGACAATACCAAAATTTACAAAGAAACATTTGTCTTGTTGTACTCAAAATGACTTAAAAAATATAAACATATGTTTTGTTTATGCCATTCTGTCCATGACTTCTTGGAGAATAGTAGTTGTTTCTTGATAACATGATTGTGTTTGAGGCAGGTTCTTTTTCTTCACAGCATCTTCAAGCTGCATAAAAATATTGGACCAAAGACACAAAAGGGATTATCAAAAAGTTGCAATTTGCTACATACATCATAAGTCTTGTGTTGTTCGGACTCTTCAAAAATGTTTGACGGCATTGGATCCTACAAAATCTATGCATTTTTTGAAGGATCCGACATGGGTTTGGCAGTATTTTTGGAGGGTCCGAGGAATAAAACATTAGACCTATATTGCTCGGACTCTTCAATAATACTACCGGCGCAGGAGCGTGTGTGTTAGATTTTGGAGGATCCGATACGGGCGCAACAATTTTTTTGGAGGGTCCGACCAACATTGTATCAGGCCTATGTTGCTCAGACTCTTCAAAAGTATTGCTATCCGTCAATCGAGTCTATGTCGGATCCTCCAAAAGCTATGTAATTTTGCATGATCCGACATAGGTATGACAACATCTTTGGAGAGTCTGACCAACAAAACATCTAGCCTATATATATTGCTTGGACTCTTCAAAAATACTATTGTCGGCATAGTGCGTTTTGGATCCTCAAAAACCTCAGCATTTTTTGAGTATCAGACACGGACACGACAACATTTTTGGAGGCCCGACCAACATAACATCAAACCTATATTGCTAGGATACTACTCTTGAAAAATATTGTCAACCGGTGGACACGTGTCGAATCCTCCTATGCATTTTCACATTATACAACATGAGTGCAACAATATTTTTGAAGGGTACGAGCAACATAACATTAGGCAAACAAAATCAACACGCGAATTAATCAAATGTACCTTCTCAACGTTGTCGAAGAGTCGATTAGCAAGATCAGTAAGAGGTTGCTTATCATTCACTTCTGCAGCTGTGATAACTTCATCAAAATCATAATACATGAAAGTAGACTTAATCCTCAAATACTTTCTCACATAATTCCAAGCATCTGTTCCAATCAAATCCCCTAATGCCAATAGATCAAATGCATATCTTTTCAACCTATGAATTCTCCCTTTTGTTCCAATGTTAGCTATGTACATTCCTTTCTTAAGAAATGATCTTGTACCTGTCTCCTTGTTTATAATGTCTACAATCAAAGATCACAACTTTTATCAACATATATATGTAAAGTAGAGTAAAATTATGAACATACGACTCGATTCTTGACATCTTATTATATGCAATGAGTTAAAGGCGTGACTTAAGAATATCATACATGAAGGAAAAAATGATCAAATTTGGCGAATTGAGCAATTTTAAACTTGTTCAAACATATGAAATTAATCCCTCAAAAACTAGATATCAAGAACTATAGTGAACTTGATTACTGACCTCTTATTATAATATGCAAAAGTAAAGGCTCGAAAGGGTCAAATTTGCTCGTGTACTTTTTACTCAAATAATTTGGATACGTGGGGTTCGCTCATTTCATGATAGAACTCTGTATATGACAAGGACAAATACGAGACGAAACTCAACCTGAATCTTGAATTATGATACTTATGGACAGCCATAAACATATATATATATATATATATTCCCAAAAGCTAATTAAGTTGTTAAGTTTAAACAAATGGTTCAAATTGAGGGGTAAATTTGGACCTTTTTTACTCGAATAACTTGAAACGTTGGGTCCATTCATTTCACGCTAAAATTCCATTAAAGACAAGGACATATACGAGACGATTTGCTAAGGCAAGAACACAAATAGTTCAATAGTGTAACGGAGATCAAAATTGAGCAATTTTCGGATACTACATTGACAAATTTAGACTTTTTCCCCTATCATATCATAAAAGAAGAAAAATAAATAGTCTGGTGCATAAAACATTCCAGGATATCCTAATGCAAGCATTAGTGACCGTTAACGCGACCTGACCAAAAAAATGTACAAAAGACTTACTGGTAGATACTGAAGGGTCTCGTAGTGGACCAGTGATAAAAAATCCATTATTATCTTCAGCAAGTGAATTTCCAATTCTTGAATTTGCAAATAAAGCAATTGAAGCAATGCCTAATGCTAATCTTCTTGTAGTTTTTGCTGGTGAATTTTCTTGAATTTCTTCTGTTTTTTGGCTTAATGTTTTTGCCTTTTTCAGAATTTTTTCAACATTGTGAACCTTGGGAATGAGTGAAAGTGCTTCAAATATAATGTTCAAATTTGTTGTGTTAGCCATAATTTTGGTGTTGAAACTAAGAAGACAAATGATAGACCATTTTTGCACTTTTTAAAAAGTTATATCCATTTGACGAATCTTGGTGACTATTGGCCACTGGAAGGATATCTCAATTGAGGACAAGTTTGTAATTTTACCATTTCTCCTTTTCTTTTTTTTTTCCTCTAAATAATATATTCCATCTCCGGGAATGGAGCCAGAGACCAAGGTACAAATTCAATCAAACTCAATAACCTTGGTTCGAATATTGTATTTGGCTTAAGAAATTCATTTAATATGTACAAATTATTAATTTAGATTTTAGTAATTTAAAAGGGTTAGAATCTTAAATTCATAAACTTTAAATTTTGATTTTGCCTTTGTTGTCTATGTTTGTATCCCATTTTTTAAAAGAAAAAAAAGTAGGATTTAAGTTATATATAGTTGATTTCCCATATATAGTTGATTTCTCATATGGTTAGCATCCATCCAACCCAAACCATTTATCTACGGATTAACTCGTTTTTTATTCGTGTCACATCTGGGCCAGTCAGATTACTTATTCATTTCTATCTGATTCATTTTTAATTTTCCCGTACTTGACTTGATCAACCCTTTTGTCGGTTCTAATTTTTTTCATATGGTCACTCAACTAAGAGCATGTTCGGGTGAACTTATATAACTATGACTTATTTTTGGTATTTTGACTTAAAAATAAGTGTTAAAAAATATTTTTTTAATTTATCGAAATAATACTATCTACTTAAAAGCATCTAAAATAATCCAATCCAAACAGACTCTAATAGTTATTATATCATAAAGTAACATTTTTTCTTGATTTCATTTTTATGGCTGATGTTCAACAAAAAAAATGACCAAAACTTTAGTCGTATATGGTTAAAATTCAGACAAAAATAACTGAAGTCCAACTATTTTTATCTAATATATAACGCCATACACATTATCTAAAGTTTGGTTTTGTTAAGCTTAAGTTTAGACATCGCATATATGACGTAGGTATATATGTTAAAAATATAACAAGGTGAATACACGTAAAATGACGTTATCAAAACAGGTTGCCCCGTGAAATTTCTACCAAAAGGACCAAAGTGAAAATCCAAATTTGTATCCGAATTGCATATAATGGACTAAGCCCAATGGGCTTCACTTACAGGCCCAAAATTCTTCTAGAACGGACCCATGCAAACCCGAAATTTCCACACATTTTGGGACCGAAGTTCAGATTACACTCTCTCCGGCGAAGTCCTTCTCCGACGAGCTCCTCCGGTCACATACTTTCCGGCGAATTCACCGCTGTAAGTTCTCTCTTCTTTCACTTTCCATAATATATCCATTCTTCCAATGCTTTGTATTCATATACAGAAAAGTTAAAATTCTATTTCAGACATAAAATTGACTAATTTAAAGAGTTAATGTTTCACATTAGTAGCTGAAATTAGGTAGAAATGATGTCAAATGATTGTATTGTGTAAACTTATTGGATTAGGATAGGAATATTATCAAATGAATAAGCTTTGTAGCAAAGACATTGAATTAAGGTGGAAATTTTGTGAATGATTAAGCTCTGCAGCAAAAGATTTTAAGTACATTACAGTCATTTCGATGGTCAATTTTCATAAAATTTGACCTTTAAACTATCTTTGAACTGGAGGTGGAGCTAGGATTTGAACTTTATGGGTTCTGGATATGAAGGCACGGCCTCGAGTGCTTGTTATTGGGTTATGAATTTAACTTTTGTACATATTAGTGATTTTTTACGCATATACAGGGTTATGAATTTAATTATCGCACTATTTTATTTGTAGTTGATGTTCCTCATTTTTTTTTTCCAACATGCTTTATCATGCTTTCTATAGTATCTGTTTGATATGTTTTCCTTGAGCCGAGGGTCTTTATCGAAAACAACCTCTCTAACTCCCAAGGTAATTGTAAGGTTTGTGTAC
Source organism: Solanum appendiculatum (assembly GCA_018342035.1). Lineage (NCBI taxonomy): Eukaryota > Viridiplantae > Streptophyta > Magnoliopsida > Solanales > Solanaceae > Solanum > Solanum appendiculatum. Next base: position 492,123 of record JAGDQO010001585.1, on the reverse strand, counting down.
CCTCTACCCGCCTCAGACCCCACTTGTGGTATTTGGGGTATGTTGTTATGTATACAAGGTTTGGATCAAAGCTACTGGGTTCTGCCAAATCCACATGTTTTATACTACCTCCGTTTCCTGCTTGGAACAATAACGACTAATATGTTGTTTGTCAAGTCAGTAATTATAAACTGTCTTATGTTTTCAGAGTACGCGTGTGCTCATTGATTGTCCGGTTGGTGCTTGTTCCTGCTATAATGTCGTGTGAATGAGTAGCTGCTTGTTATTGTGATGTAAATACGCATAATTCTTGGAAAAGATGGATTCTACTTCCAAGAACTCTCCCTTTTGCTTAAAATGGCCTTGGGATGTTCATAACCAAAACCCAAAGAACCCTTTGCCTTGTACCTTTGAAACTCCTTGGCTATTCAAACCATTCAAGAATCTTGGCTCTGGAGTGTTTAATTTCATCCAAAATATCTCAAAACCCGAACCTTTATCACCCGAATTTAATTTCCAGTCGAATGGTGGAGTCAACCAAAATAATACCTTGAAGTTGGTGAAGAAGAGATTGACTCCTGCTGAGCAAGCGGAGCTTGAGCAGAGTGCGTTAGCGTGTGCCTTGGCCAGTGAAAAAGAGGGTACTGTAATTGAATTTTACTCCCCAAAGTGCCGGCTCTGCAATTCGTTGGTTAATTTCGTTACTGAAGTTGAGAACAGGAACTCTGACTGGCTCAACATTGTTATGGCTGATGCAGAGAATGACCAATGGTTGCCTGAGGTACTCTTAATACTCTATACATTTCATTCTCACATTTTCCAGAAGTCTGTTTTGATTGATAGTCAGTTGTTTGACAGATGCGTTTTAGATTTTGCTTACTCCAAGAACTGAGAGGGGCCTCATACTTTTGTTGTTTGGTTGTTGATATAGTTCTTTTCTTCTTTGTGTATTTAAAGGTTATTTTATATCATACTTGATAATCATGGACTGGTTGTATTCTCACATTTTCCGCAAGTCTGTTTTAATTTATATTCAGTTGTTGGATGGATGCATGTGGATTTTGCATACTCCAAGAACTGAGAGGGGCCTCTCACTTTTGTTGTTTGGTTGTTGACATAGTTCTTTTCTTCTTTCTGTATTCAAAGGTTATTTTTATATTATTACTTTGTCAAGTTAGCTTCGTTATTGTTCCTTTTTTGTTGTTGTTAAATGTCATGAAAGGCTTTCCCTACTATTTGCTATGTCTTCCTAACTTTTGCATTTTCTTTTCATACTGCCTTTGATATGTGTTACTTGAGCTGCGGGTCTTTCATAAACAATCTCTTTACCTCCACGGGGTAAGGGTAAGGTCTGCGTACACTCTAGCCTCCCCAGACCCCACCTGCGGGGTTTTACTTGGTTATGTTAAGTTACCTTCATGAATCAACTGACTAGGATAGAGTGCATTTTGGCCATAGGATTCGTTTGATAAATTGTTCAAGATAACATATCTTTTCAATATGTTATGTAAAACCGCGAACTGTTGTCAGCAATATATTCAAGTTAAATGTCATCCTTCTGAAGTCTTTTTACATATTAGCTAAGTTTCTCTATACTTAAATTATTTTAGATCTCTTTGTCTTTGAAGTTCTTCTAATGCAACAACTCTAGCATTCATTCTAGGTGGAGCCGAAAAGCACTGCACATGCATAGCACTGCACTGCCAAGTTGACTAATATAATTGCAAGTTACTCTGTGGTGATAGCTATGTTAAACTATACATTTTAAAGTTGGGAAAGTTTAAACGAAGTAATTAGAGCAAAGAACAATTTTTTCTGTTGTTTGAGTGGTCCGGTCACTTTGTTGGAAATGATTGACTTTTCACTCTTTTGGTTTTAGCTGATTGATATCTTTCTATTTGTAAATTCAGCTTCTCCATTATGACATAAAGTATGTTCCTTGCTTCGTTCTACTGGACAAATACGGGAGGGCACTTGCAAAGACGGGTGTTCCAAATAGCCGACTGCATGTTGTGGCTGGTGTTTCCCATCTCCTCAAAATGAGACGTCCACAACACAAATAGTTCGTCTTTGGTTGATACAGCAGCAGGTGAGATTGTTGGTTTGTCCGCGGTAAATTGCATGTAAAGCCTTTTAGTTGTAGGGATTGACAGGATGGAGCTAGTAATATAGTACTAGTAGTTGTCAAGTGCAAGATCTTTACTTGAACTAGTATGTAGCTTTGTAATCCATTTTGGAGATGCTGTTATATGAACCCCCTAAAAATGGGGACACTTTTATCAGACAAATAATTTAGAGATAGATATCATGTTATGCGTCAATTTTCCCTCATCAGATAAAAAGAGAAATGTTATGGATCTATAGACTATATTGCTCGGACTCTCCAAAATTGTTGCCGCACCTACGTCGGATCCTCTTAGAATGCACTACTTTTGAAGAATCGAATGTTCACTCGTCGACATTTTTGAAGAGTTCAACCATAGTTCTCACCTATCAAACTAGTTTTTTGAGATGAGCTCTCCTGTTTTGTCTATAACAGATCATCTCACAAATTCTAACATAAATAATCCTTTTAACAGAGCATTAACCAATTACAGAACTTTCATGTGCACTGGAGTAACAGAGTAAATATATTATTTGTTGCATTCGATAACAATAATACTAGGTATATTAATTTAGTGTGATTAAGCATTTTTAATTATTTCTGTGCTAAAGAGATGGTTGTTCATATACTACTAAGGGATGTATGGATTCTCAAAAAGAAGGAACCATACTGATAAGGGACGTATGGATTCTCGACAAGACAAGAGTCGTGATGATCCCATAGATCCCATGAGTGAATTGAAAATTAGATTTACATTAGTTTTAACCTGAAACTCTCCATCTATCCTCCTGAGAAGGAGTTTGGTTTCAAATCTCGATTTAAAGAGTGTACCATGTTAAGACTTACGCAAATGTCCCTTTTTAAGTTACTATTTTCATTAAAAGTTATGCAAATATAGCCCTTGAGTTGTTGAGTAGGGGTGCAACTAGTATAGAGTTTGCGTGTTTGATCGAACCCAATAGTTTTAATCTAAATTTTATTTTAGCCCAATAGCTTTAATCTAAATTTTATCTTAAAAATTTCATTAAATATGTATAGATTATTTAGTTTAGAACTCAGTAACTTGAAATAGTTGGAATCTCAAATCCATAAGCTTCAAATTCTGCCTCTGCCTCTCTCGTTGCCCTTGAGACTTAGACTATCATCTAACATCTAAAATGCTTTGAATTGCGATCTAACATTGTCTCATAAGATTTTCAACCTGCCTAAAAATGTCATTTACTAAATAGTTATCCCAAAAAAGAGATAATCGATCTAAATTTCTAGTTAACGTTCCTTGAATGATCACATGGGCTGGACTGGCTCTCAGCTTTAGACACCAATGGATACATTGAACTATCCATACAACTACAAACTTTCACAGTCGAGACATAACAACGTAATTTTTAAGGACGCATTCTACCACTGAGCTTATAGGCCATCGTGCTTGTGGCAGAAGAATCAGGGGAAGGAAGCTTCCTAAAATTGGGAAGTGAATAAGCTGAAAGCACTTAACATTTTATATTCAATGGGTCCAAACATGCCAATATAGGTCACAAAAACTTGTTTTAATTCTTTGCACTTACAAACTTTTTCTTTCAAGCCAATTATACACAAGGAAAATTCTCAATAATATTCTATATTCTATGACTTTAAATTTTAAAACAAGAAGCACATGGCAACCTAACTTCAATTATTTAGCCTCAATGCACATTTTGTCATCATGTTTGGACATGTTCCCTTGTTTTATTAGGTTATGAAGCTTCCATATAAATAGCGACATCTATCAAAAAGATAACTCTGGTTTTAGATCGAGGCTCAATAAAAAGACCTTGGTCAATTTATGTGGTCTGCGACTAAGACAACGAAAATTGATATATTAAGAGGCGTATCCAGGATTTTGGAAGGATGGATGCACTATTACGAAAAGATGCATCTAAGATATAAATTTAACCATAACCTTTAAGTTCTTAATACCGAACCGTCAAATTTTTAAAATTATAATCAACAATAGAGTATAGTGATTAGACTGTAATTTTGTTATAGTTTTTTCATTTCCAACAAATCTCAAGGAGAATATGTTGAATAAATTATAATCACGACATTAAATATGACATGTTCAATGAACTATCAACTTAATTAGGAAATGGATGAGTAATTAATTAATCCTTGTTTAATTAAGTGGCTTACCTCTAACTTGTACAGCTAGACTTAGAATATCTTAACTGTCATCACTATACTCTATTGTTGATTTTGAAGTTTTAACCAACTCTCCCCATTTATTAATCAAGAAAAAGATTTTCAAACATTTGTTAAATCCCATTATCTAACCTCTTAATATTATACTAAAATCTTATGTGTATTCAGTGTTTATATCAATTCAATAAATACATAATATATATCTTAAAATAGTGGCAGAATCATAATTTTCATTAAGTGAAGTCAAAATATAAAGAAATAAACTCACGAAAAAATTTAGAAAATTCAACATATAATATATATACATAAAAAACTATATATCTACCTGCGAAGTAGTCAAGAACACTCAATATACTCTTATCACTAATACATTCTAATCTTAATTATAACTTAACTTATAATATATTAGGACTTAATATAAACAATTTTAATCCTCTTAATCTAGTACTAAATCACACAACTTGCTTTAGTCAACCTCCATCTCCTAGGTCTTTGGACAACTCAGAATGGTTTATATATCAAAGTGTATTTTCTTATTTTTATTTTTATATACTTGAATATACAACTATCATAAGATAAGGTTCAACAAAAAATTCAAATGATATAATTACCAAACTTATAACCTTGAGTTTTTTTCTCTTCTAACATAAAAGGTGGAACACTATTCAAAACTAAAATCACATTTGTCCAATGCGTTTTATTAACAATACTAAGAACACTTTTTTTTATATGCTTTAGTGATATACATTATTAACAAAACAAATGTACCAGCAAATTAACCACCATTTCAAATTTCTCATCATCTCTTCTTTTTTTTTTTGGGTACATTTAGTAATTAATATTCGGATTCACTGTATACCTTTTCTAATTTTTTATATTTTGAAAATATATATTTGCCATTCATTATATTTTTTTGATATATTTGTCTAAGTCATCCTGTCATTTAATTTTATGCACATATTTGCTCTTGAACCGTTAAATTTTATGTCCCCTACATGAATATGTATATTTGTTTCACTTAAAATCTTTTCCTAATTTAATTATTATATTCCAACTCAATATTATACCCAATCATCTAACCCATAAAATTAAGCATCATTTCATCAATATTTCAACACATTTTAGCACCATTTCACCACAATTTCAGCACTATTTTAATACTAAAAAATGCACCATCAAATTAACTACCATTTCAGCATCCTATCAACATAATTTAACCACCATTTCAGCACTATTTTAACATCAAATTGGCTAAAATTGAATCAAGACATGGATGAGCAGCTCTGGCGCGCTTTCTCGCAAATGTGTTATCACAATTTTTTAGGTCAGAACATTTTATAAACGCGTCACTACATTTGATTACGCTAACTCGAAAATTACATTAATTTTTCAGATCAAAAAACTTTATACGCATCTCATCACAATTTTGTAGGCCAGAAAACGTTATAAACGTGTCATCACAATTTTATAGGTCAGAAAATTTTATTAATGTGTCACAAATTTCGATTAAACTAACTCCAAAATTACGTTAATTTCTAGGTCAAATTACTTTATAAACGTGTCATCATAATTGTTTAGGTCAAAAAACTCTATAAACGTGTCACCAAATTCAATTAGACTAATTCCAAAAGTACATTAATTTTTCAGGTCAGAAAACTTTATAAACATGTCATCACAATTTTTTAGGTTATAAAACTTATAAATGTCACTAAATTCGATTAGACTAACTCCAAAATCATTATAATTTTTCAAGTCAGAAAACTTTATAAACGTGTCACTAAATTCAGTTAGGTTAATTCCATAATTACATTAATTTTTCAAGTCAGAAAACTTTATAAACGTATCATTAAATTCAATTAGACTAACTACAAAGTTACATATTTTCCTTTTTAATTTAATATGACGAGCGATATTTAAGAACTCAACTTTATTTTATAACCAAAAAAATCACTAAATATCATTTCACTTATAACAATAATAAAATATAGTAATAAATAATAAATTAAACAATTTTGGATTAGATCAAACTCAAATATTCAACTCCTAAATTCTCAATATGACTTGATTGTGGGGAATTCTATAATAAAGGGAACACAATATTATTTTATTATTTACAAATAAAAACAAAAAAAAAGTGGCCAATTTGTAACATATTAAAAAAATAGCCCCTGAAGTTTCTGTAATTGTCAGATTCCCATTATATAATTTTCATAAACAAACAAGAATCACCAATCGTCTCCAACTTCCAAATTCCAATCTCTAATCTTGGTAAATTGAAAACCCCTTTGGTTAAATTCTTTCCCTTTTCTCCTTCCCATTTTCAATTTTTTTTTCTGGTCACCGGAAATATATTTTCTTGAAATTCCGGCGAGTGATCGGAGATGGTGCTACCGGAAAACACCAACTGGTTGTACGACTATAATTTTGAAGATATAGTCACCCCTGATGTCAATTTCTCAGTTTCTGGGTATTCGTGGTCTATGCAGGGGTTTAATGGTTCAACTAATGCTAGGTACCTGTTTAGTGTTATCAAATTTGACTTACTGATTCTGTGCTGTATTTGCTAGATTGGGTTGTTTTCTTTTAGCTGATTGATGGGGTTTTTTTTTTTTTGCTTCTTAGCTAAGCAGAATGGATATAGAAGATTTATATAAAAAGTTGGGGTCTTTTAGCTGATTGATGAGTTTTGTTTCTTTGAATAAAGTTGGAATGGTGATAAAGGGCTCATATAGCTGATCTCAATCAAAATTTGGGATCTTTGAGCTGATTAATGAGTCTTTGTTGCTTCTTGATAGAGAGGAATAGATATAGAGGATTCGTATAGTTGACTCCAACTAAAAGTCGATATCTTTTAGCTGATTGATGAATCCTTTTGCTTCCTAATCAAGCAGAATTGATAAAGAAGATTCGTATAAGCATTACTGAAAGTTGGGCTGTTTTAGCTGATTGATGTGTCTTGTTTCTTTGAATAAAGTTGGAATGCTGATAAAGGGTTCATATGGCTGATCCCAACTAAAATTTGGGATCTTTTAGCTGATTAATGAGTCTTTGTTACTTTCCGATAGAGAAGAACAGATATAGAGGATTCATATAGTTGACTACAACTAAAAGTTGAGATGTTTTAGCTGATTGATGAGTCTTTTTGCTTCTTAATCAAGCAGAATTGATAAAGAAGATTCATATAACCATTACTGAAAGTTGGGCTCTTTTAGCTGATTGATGTGTCTTGTTTCTTTGAATAAAGTTGGAATGCTGATAAAGGGTTCATATAGCTGATCCCAACTAGAATTTTGGGATCTTTTAGCTGATTAATGAGTCTTTGTTACTTCTCGATGAAGAGGAATAACTATAAGATTCATATAGTTGACTCTACCTTTTAGCTTATTGATTAGTCTTTTTGCTTCTGAAGAAAGCAAAATGGATATAGAAGATTCATATAACTGTTACTAAAAGATGGGTTTTCTTTTAGCTGATTGATGCATCTTGTTTCTTTGAATAAAGTTGGAATGTCGATAAACGATTCATATAGCTGACCCAACTAAAAGTTAGCGGAATAGATAGAGAGGATTCATGTAGTTGACTCTGACTAAATTAGGGATCTTTTAGCTGATTGATGAGTCTTGTTTCTTTGAATAAAAAAAAAGTTGGAATTTATATAGCTGACCAACTAAAAATTGGGATCTTTTATTGATTGATGAGTTCTGTTGCTTTTGCATAGAGAAGAATGGATACAGAAGACTCATACTAAGAGCTGTGCTCTTTTATCTGATTGATGAGTCTTCTTTCTTTGAATAAAGTTGGAATGTCTATTAAAGATTCATATAGCCGACACCAACTAAAAGTTGGGATATTAGCTGATTAATGAGTCTTGTTACTTCTCAATATTATGGAATAGACTATAGAGGATTCATATAGTTGACTCTAACTAAAAGTTGGGATCTTTTAGCTGATTGATGAGTTCTGTTGCTTTCTAATAGAGCAAAAGGGATATAGAAGATTCACATAACCATTACTAAAAGTTTTAGCTGATTGATGAGTCTTTGTTTCTTTGAATAAATTTGAAATGTATAAAGGATTCATATAGCCATCCCAACTAAAAGTGGAGATCTTTTAGCTGATTGATGAGCTTATTGCTTCGAATAAAGCAGAATGGATACAGGATTCATATAACAGTTACTGAAAATTGAGCTCTTTTAGCTGATTGATAGTTTTGTTTATTTGAATAAAGTTGGAATGTCGATAAAGGATTCATATAACCGACCCCAACTAAAAGTTGAGATCTTTTAGCTGATTGATTAGTTTTGTTGCTTTTGAATAAAGAAAATGTATACAGAAGATACATATAGCCATTACTGAAAGTTGGGATCTTTTATCTGATTGATGAGTCTTGTTTGTTTGAATAAAGTTGGAATATCGATAAAGGATTCATATTGCAGACCCCAAACTAAAAGTTGGGATCTTTTAGCTGATTCAATCCCTTTTCTCCTAAATATACAATATATATTCGATCCCTTCTCGATTGTGTTCTGACCACTTTGCTTTTTATGTCCATTTTAGTGTTGATATTGATGGCTCACTTGGTGAATCAGATTGCCCGAAGGAAAGCAGTTCTAAGAAAAGGTAAATTTTTTTGCATTTAGGGACATTTTTGTGTATTTCCTTAAGCATAGAGATCTGTTGTTGCACTTACTCGTCACTATTATCTACCAGGTTTGATTTGATTAGCTACTTGGTGCTTACCATTGTTAAAGAAAAGTGACAAATTCTCCCCTCACTTTGTTTCATTTCCGGAGTATTACTCTACTATCTCGAAGGCTGGCGGTTGAGAAAATAACGATCTCATTATGCTTTTCATTAGGATAGTTTTAAAGATTTTAACTTGTTCTGTCTTCTTGTTCTAACGGCCTATATGGAGGACTTATATTCCCTAAATGGCCTCTGAAGATTTCATAGAGAATATGGTTTTCTTCGCTCTATTTGGAAGTAGTTACTATGCTGCAACAATTCCACAAATTTAGTTTAGATTCACATTCTTGAGATATAATGATGGTACACTGCCCCCTTATGTTATTCTTAGTTTCATAATTCTACTATTAGCCTTCGAACTTTTTGTCCTTGTATTATTGGTTTTGGAAGGGAAGCCAGATGCCCTCCTAATGTACATTACATAACATTGTTTACTCATGTTTCCAACAATTGTTACAGGACAAGAGCTGAATCATGCACCTCGTCAAGTTCCAAAGCTTGCAGGGAGAAATTAAGGAGAGAGAAGCTGAATGAAAAGTGGGCTCACTATTCATTCCTTTTAGAACCATTTCACCCTTTATTTCATTTTATATATCGCTAAATAAGTATGGTCTCAGGTTCATGGAATTGGCGGCGCTTCTTGAGCCTGGCAGGCCTCCAAAAACAGACAAGAGTGTCATTCTTGTTGATGCTGTTCGTGTGGTGACACGGTTACGTGGTGAGGCTCAAAAATTGAAAGACTCAAATTTGGATCTACAAGAAAAGATAAAGGAGTTGAAGGCGAGTACTTGTTACTTTCTTTCCATTGGCTCCTAGGTTGTTGACAAGTTTTGTCAATTCGGCAAAACAACCTGATGACAAGAAAAACTAGAACACCGCTTTACTATACTTCTCCTGACTTCAAGTATGTTTAACTTGTGTAGGTTGAGAAAAATGAGCTTCGAGATGAAAAGCAGAGGCTGAAGTTCGAGAAAGAGAAGCTAGAGCAACAACTAAAGACTACGAGTGCACTACCTGGCTTCTTACCTCCGGCCATGCCCGGTGCTTTTGCTGCTCCAGTTCAAGCTGCAGGAAGCAAGCTGGTGCCAATCATAAGTTACCCTGGAGTTGCCATGTGGCAATTCATGCCTCCTGCTGCAATAGATACCTCGCAGGATCATGTGCTCCGCCCTCCAGTTGCTTAAGTTTGCTGCTAAACCTATGATAGTTGACTTTACTCCGATATGTTGTTCTAGTCAAATGCACTTTAGCTGTGTTAGTTTATTCGTCGAGTCCTTGTGGTGTATTTGGTGGATAATAGAAGTTTTCTTGTAACCTTTGCACTTTTAATGTGTTAAATGCTGGTTTTATCAACTGTAAATTTTAGCAGGTTCAACCTGGCATTTACATGTACATTCTTTTCCCTCCTGGTTAAATTCTTTGTTATTTCTTCCCTTTGTTTGGCATGAATTTGGTGTGTGTGTGTGTGTGTGTTTGGGGGGGCGGGGGGAGGGAGTTAACTAAGCTGCGATGACAGTGCTGTCGAAATTTTCCATCCCAAAAGGGTCAGAAGAAGTGAGCAGCTTTGATTAGCTGAGTGGTATTATGGTTTTGAGGAGCCAAAAAAAAAGGTGTGATCTCTAAATGTGTGATAGATGGGGGTTTTACTGGTTAAATGGAATTGATTAAAGACTGAAGGTATAGCGCTGTAGCGCCTGGTATTCGTATATTGGTTCAAGGATACTTTGTGTTCTTGAACCAATAACCGTTGAAAGACTAAGCTAGTCTCCTCTGTCCCTCGGGACCAACAAGGGATATATAGGTAGTGTTCGAGTGTTTGAACTTCCTTCAGGACCAACAAGGGGTAGATAAGTAAAGTTTTGACGTTGAAATGAAGCTATCAATTATTGAAGTCAAGAATGTCTTGTATAACTTGATAGCTTAGCATTTGCCAATCACAAAAATCACTGAGTTCTTGAAAGTTTAAAGGTTGAGATGTCTTGTATAACTGCATTAGCCTTGAATTTGCTACTTGCAAAGTCCACAGGGTTATTGGTGGATTTGGGGCCAAATGTATCAGGAAAAAGGTGCAAGCCAACAATTCAACTGAATGTACTTACATTTGCTTTTATCTATATATATCGTGTAATTAATGAGAACTCTCTGAGAAGTTTTTTGTTTGCCTAGTTCCCAGGGATTTGGTACGTGTTATATGTGGATTAAGTGCACATCACGGTCATTCATGGATTCGAACCTGTCACCAACAAAAGCCTAGTATTTAAGTGGAGAAGGGTGGGTGAAGTTCATTTACTGCACTCGTTCTTTCCTATCGTCTGCTGGTAATTTCATTCTCTTTTAGGACCTTTGGTTCCTTACATACTCTGCATGATTATACCTCAAAGACACAATTAGCAGGGAATGGAAGATGAGAATCCCTCCATTCCATTTATGTGGCATTATTTCTAAATTAGTCTGTCATTAAAAGAATGACATCTTTCTATATTTTTGAAAACAATTTAACGTCAATCTTTTTATTTTACCCTTAATGACATGCTTCTAGATATACAAAAATCTCATGGCATGTTTAAGACCACAAGTTCCAAAAGTCTCTTTCTCTTTCTTAAACTAAGGGTCAATCAAACTACGCCACATAAATTGAATTGGAGGAGTATCCTTTTTTATTATCTTTGCAAGTATTATTTTGGTGAAAAAATCCACCACGTACATTGTATAATATCTAACTACAGTATAAAATACATCGGGGGAACCAGAAATTATAGTAGCTTTGAGGTGTTCAAGAATGTCAGGCTGGGGAGCTGTTGCCAATCTCGCGTCAGGGAGTGGAGAGACATTCTATATATGGGTCACCTCTCTCAAAATTTTGTTTCTTGATTACAAGCAACATGGTTAACAAATCCCTTGCCTCATTTCAAGTTGCTCTAATATGACAGGTTCTGATAAATTTATCGGAGAAGTTAACGTACTTTGTCCACAGGGATCGAAGTTGAGGGAACGCTATATCTAACCAAGGTTTTGCTCGACCGTTGAAGTGGATCACAGCAGCACTCTTAGCATCCGCGATGCTCGTGTTATCTTGGTACCCGAGTCCTAGCATGTGCCAAAAGGGATCGATAGCATGGACATGGCCATGAAATGCAATTAGTCCCGGAGGTAATGTTCCTAGCTGCCACAAACTTAGATCTGACTTCAAGTTCTGCACAAGAAAAGGAAGATTATATCATCGAGTGTTTCAGTAAGTACTTTTGAGCAATTGCAAAAGATTTACTTCCCCTGTCGTAATTTATGTGATGGACTTTTCTTTTTAGACTGTTAAAAAAGAATGACATCTTTCTATATTTAGAGGCAATTTAACTTTAAGCATCCCATTTTAACCTTAAGTGAGATGATCTGTAACTACACAAATATCTATGACTTGTTTTAAATCATAAATTTCAAGAGTCTTTCTATGTTTCTTGAACTCCGTGGCCAATCAAAGTGCATCACATAAATTGGGACAGGAAGAGTACTAGTTAAAACAAAATGCTTGAATGTTGCATAATGTTCAAAATGCATTTCATTGAATTAACAGTTGATGTCACTTGTAGAGTTGTAGTTAACCTGTTCGAGCCAGTAGTGATATGCCTCACTTATATTTGTTTCTCTCCATGCTTCTAGATCAAAAATGTTCATGCCATAGGCCCATGCACATTCATTAGGATCAAAGTTCTTCGATATGAGAGGATGAGAAAAATTCAAATAGCTTTTAAAGCGCTTCGCCATCACAAACTTGTCCTCTCCCCTGCATGTCTCTACCGCACCATTCACCTTCCCGTTCATGTCAATGTCCCATAGAGATGAAAGATCGGTTTGAATGACGATGTCATCGTCCAGGAAAACTACCTTATCAAGACTGGGAAACAACTGCAAAGACATTTCTACTTCTCAGCATTAAAATTTAAAGTGCTTTGGAGAAGGACAGATGGACGTTACATGCAATTTAAGTGAGCTTTTAAAACTTTCGTTACCTCTGGCAAGTATATCCTTATGTGGTTCATCAGAGAATTGTATTTGGGACTGAGTGCTTGCAACTTTGCTGCAATGATATGAGGCTTTTCGGTTGTATTCGCAACAATTGCTGATGACCCTCCCCTGAATTTTGATCTTGCTTTTTGGTCTTTCTCCATCGCTTCCAGAACGGGGACCTTTCCCTTTGTTAACCAATCGAAATGGTGCAACGCTTTAACCTCGACGATTGCAGGTGTCAAAGGATGTAACGAAAACCAAGCTTGCATTGGTGAGAAGGTTTTGCTATCTGTGATTATGTGAAGGACAACTTTCTCAGGGCGGAAAGAGTTCTGGACAAGGGATGATGCAACAACAGAAGCAGCAAGAATATTGTCAGAGGCTAGGACAAAATGGAAGTATGAATTATCAACAAGGGCGGGAACAAGTTCCGGTGATGGTAACTGGAGACGGGCATTGGCATTGATGGAATGCTCATGTGCTAGCTTGAGATCAAGGCAGTGCAGCTGTTTCGGGATGCCACTAGATGCCACATGCCGATAAAGGTATTCTTGAATCTTGGCAGTTCTTGTTCTTTGTTCAAGGAGAGTTACCTGCAAGAAATAGACATTAATTGTTGAAAACATAATTTGGTAAATAAGAACGTGCTCTCTCTAATAGTTTAAGCCTTCCGATGAGATGGTCATACAATTCAACACTATTCAAGCCTTGAGTGGTTAATGTGATTACATTGTGAATATCTCATGACTTTTGCTTCATAATCAACTGGTCTGCCTTCTAGTTAACTGTTTAGCAGCCAGGAAAGCTTAACAAAAAAAAGGGCAGCCTGGTGTACTGAGCTCCCGCTATGCACTGGGTCTAGGAAGGTCAGGACGACATTGGGTCTACTATAAGCAATGTTGCTCGGACTCCCCAAAAATGTCGTCGCACCCATGTCGATTTCTCCAAACATGCACTACTTTTCAAGGATCCAGCACACACCCGTTGGCAATTTTGAAGAGTCCGAGCAACATAGACTATAAGGAGACTTACGTTACATATCCACGACTTGAACTAGTGACCTCCTGACAGTAGTCAGGGAATTAACAAAGGAAAGTTCTTTGTCCACGTGTAATTTGTTGTCTACGACAAAATATGGTACCATAAAATTACTTTATCTCTATACATGATGGAGAAGGCATGATAAGTACATAATACCATAACTTTAAGCTTGACAGCAAAGGTTTCTGCATCTGGCCTTGTGTCCTTCATTTCTTCCATAAACTCTTCCAACGATTGAGGAGTTTCCAGCCCCCCTTCGATTTCAATCTGGTCCGTAGGTTCCTCCAATACTTGATATATCACCTCAGGTACCTAACAGAATACGGGAGAATAGAGATTTTGAGCTAGTGATTTTAAATAGAAGAAAATGACTCTACAAAGATCTCCTGTCTTTCATATACTGATCTCCTGTACTAATCTTCTGTGTTTATTTTTTACTGATCTCTTGTGAAAAGAACAAAATAACTAAAAGAACATTTGTAATAGGCCTTAAAACCAATCTCCCCTTAGATGAGCACGGCTCGAAGGGGATTTCAAAAATAATATGCGCAAAAAGGATAAAAATACGAGGCGTAGAAGCATACTGTTGATTCGAGCTGTGTCCCCAAAATCCTTGGTCCAATTTTTCTCCCCAAGCACCCTGCCTTAGAATGAAATTTAGAGTTTCTTCAGTGGGCAAACAGTGAAAATGGCTCTCACATCAAGTGAAAAAACGAAAGAAAAGAAAACTGGAAAAGAAATGGTGGTATAAGTGCTATATTGATACTCTTTTTTTCTGCAGAAATTGAAGAAATAACACATAGATAGACACCTTAACTTTGGTCTCAACTGGCTACTATACACCTCAACTTTGAAAATGAACATCTAAACGCCTTAATTTGGTTTAAGTTGGCCTCATAAACACCCCAACTTTGAGAATGCACATCTAGAATGCACCCCCATAAAGGTGTCTAGATATTCATTTTCAAAGTTAAGGTGTTCGTGAGATGCATGCACTTGTGTCAAGTTGTAGTATCTAGACAGTCACAATGAAAGTTGGTGTGTTCAATCGCCAGTGGAGGCCAAGTTATAGTATCTATGTATGTATTATGCCGAAATAGAACCAGTAACTCTTTTATTCACTTCTATAAGCTTGCTGTCTTAGTATGTTCAATCAATGGATCTGTAGATATTTTGGTTCATCTACATGCTGTAAAAGTTCTCTAGTAAACGTACGAACACAAAGAGGATCAGCATAATTTAGTTTGTGTAAGTTACAACTACTTGAGCAGTAAGAAAAAGGGCAGACCGGTGCACTGAGCACCCCGTGTTCATGCAGGGTTCGGGGAAGAGCCGCACCCTTAAGGTGTGATGTAGGCAGCCTACCTGATGCTTGCATCAATGGCTGATTCCACAGCTCGAACCCATGATGCATAGGTCACACAGAAACAACTTTACCATTGTTACAAAGCTCCCCTTCAACTACTTGAACAATAGTGTTCTTGAATATTAAACCTCAAAACTATTTTCCTGTATTGTGAAGATTTCTTAGTTTCCTGATGTACCTACAGACTGCTATTATATTATGCTGAAATATATACATACCATCCTATTATTAATGTTTCTAATATCTGCAATAAATCAAGTTACTATATTATAAAGATCACATATTACCACAATCATTTTTTTCTTAATGCTGCTTAATACAATTTCTTATACATGCCTCTTGGTAATGGCGAATTCCACTTCCTTTTCAGAGAGAGAGAGGGAGAGAGAAACGTACCTAGCGTTGAACATTTTAGTTCTCCATCGATGGTGTCTACAGCCGTTAACACAAAGACAAACCGGAGAAGAAACGTAAAAAGCAGGAGGGAATAGAAGACCGTGAGGTACGATATTCTCCTCGAACCAACTTTTACTTTGATGAACTCCTTGAATCCTTTAGCTGGGAGGACAGTAACATGCCTCAAACTTGGCGATATAAGGAGTTGCATTGTATGTTTTATGCAAATTAACAAAGAAAACTGAGAAAAAGAACACAAAATGTTGGTACTATTTGTGTTCTTGTCCTAGTTTTTCAATTGGCAATCAATAATTCTATACTATAATAAGTTGATAGAATTACAACTGGAAAAGGAAAGACTGCAATAGTTGTTGATGTTCAAAGTTGCTTTCATTCACCTAACCTTGCTTAGCATGAAGGTTAAACATGCATTTTTTTCCAAGTTTTAACATGTTTGCATCAAGCTTTGACATAGAAAGAAACCTCGTGGATCGTAGTAGTTGGTTCATTCCAGAGTTTAACTACTATGCACTGACAACGTAAAAGAGTTTCTTTACGATCAAGTCTACAATTAATCTCAACATAAAGTTCGATATAAAATAATATGATGTTGGGTTGGCCGCATAAGGAAAAAATAAGTGTCACATAACTAATCCAATGTTCAGTTGGTAGTTTTAAATAATACTTGTATTAAGTTATGCAGGAATCTATGTATGTCAGGTATCGTACTACGGCCGGGAGCATGACAATCCCTTTCATTATTAATCACTTTATAACTAGTACGTGAACCAAACGATCCCTCAAAACATACTCCTTATAGGTGATTGTCCAAAAAAAAGCAGAGATTTTAAGCTGAAAAAAAAGTGGATTACCTACCAAAATGGGTTCGTAAGAAAATTATATTGTTAGTGTATATAAGTGAAATCTTCTTAAGAAAGAGTAAAGGCTGCAGCTGATTAGTGGATTTAATTTACTCGATTATCGTACTATTTGTTGTTGCTATTGTTTTTTTTCTATTATTTTCGACATGACTTCTTCACTATTGTATTTCCTATTTAAATTAACTTAAAAATGTTTTATCTGAGCCGAGGATCTATTAGAAACAATCTCTTTACGTACATACCAACCTCCCTAGACCTCATTTGTGGAACTACACTGTATATGTTGTTGTTGTTGTTGTTGGTTTTGAAGATGGGACTAAAAGAGTTTTTTTATATATATAAAAAAGTGTTTAAATTTGATTGGAGAGAAGTTTGGTGTTGTTTCACTTTGCCTTCATATGAAGTTATGAAATACAGTAAGTTTGAAAAACATGAGGGAATTTTGGGCTTTTTGATGATTTGAACAGAGTTTCTAAATGGACAATGACCTACTGTCTTCCTTACTTTCTTTCTTTCTTTCTTGGACTGTCTTAATCTGCAAATCATGGTGTGGTTGGGCCTAAAAACTATTTTAATTAAGATTTGTGTTATATATTCTGACAATATAAAGATTCTTTTGGGTGTTTACGCGATTTGCTTAGGCGGATAAAAAGTATTTCCACAAAAATGCTCATTTTAAGAAATATTGTACGTCATACGAAATATTTAACAGGTATGTACGTTGTATACTTTTGGGCTGTACAATTCACTTGTTATATGTGATTCAATTGTTCTGATCCAAATGACCATTTTTTTTTAAAAAAAATTGAATTACTATGATTAATAGAGTTACTCGATACCTGTGTTGATGGAAGGTAGTTTTACTCACTACCTATGCTGATGGAAGGTACGAGGTACTCAGTGAAATAGTCGAGGTGTACACAAGCTAATCAAACATAAGTCACAGCCTTATAAAAGAAGAAAAGGTCATGAATTTTACATTTGCGAGAACATTTCTCTGTTAAATGTTTATAAATTCTCTTAAAATTTGATGTAATTACTCGATTATTTTCCCAAAGTCTGAAAATGATTGTGTGCACCCAATATAAAATAAATTCTGGGTAGCTGCTAATCATTAACATTGTATTTAAAACACTAGAAAGAAATGTTTATCACAATGGAGGAGGGTAAAGGGAGCATAATATTTCTAAATCACACAACACAATGCTTTAAGATCGAACTAAAGAAGCAGCAATACAAAATTCATAAGTTTCAGCTATTACTCGTCGTCTTTGTAAGGATACTCCTCAGGAACTTGCTTCAGAAGTTTCAGCTGCAGCTCGAATGCATCATCTCCTCTAAGCATATCACGAATCCATGTGACTTCAGTCTTCATTGACACCTGAACACAGAGCAAACACAGATAAATTTGGTGCTCCAACAATAGTTAAAACAAACGCAACACTGTCAATTCACCCTTACTGAGGAAGATTATACAGTATAGTATATTTTTGCTTCTCATATCCCGCGGCAACTCGCCTACTGAAACCTAACAATTACTAATGGACCAAGGGAGGTGATTCAGATAGATTATAAAGATCCCTACCCTACAATTCTCTAGTTAGGGAGGCTGCAAGATTGGAAAATGAACTCATCTGACTTTAGTATGACATGAAATAGACAAGGAATGCAATGCACTGCTAGATTGCCACCTTGAAAGCAAAGTAAAATGAAAACAATGTAACATAGTTCATAACGTTTCGATTTAGAAAAACACCCTTTCATTTGCACACTATTCGCCATTTCAGTAGGGAAGACAAGTCACATTAGTGACTCCTATTAAAACTAGACAGTAAATGAGGACGTCGTATGTTGATATCTATAAGAGAGAGAGAGAGAGAGAGATGTGATCAAAGCAAGTATCTTGTGTGAGGCCAACATAAAGTAAAACTTGGTAATTAGCAGATGCTATAGAAGGGGGAAGCTCACCATCTCTAATGCCCCTCTGATTACTCCACTTAAGATGTTACAATAATATAGACCTTGACATGTATCAGGGAGCTCAACAAAGTCTACCAAGGGGTTGTCCTCCAGAATTAAACTGCATGTTGTTCCCTCAGCATTCCAATTTCCCACAATTGCTGTGACACCTAGGAACATTTTGAGGCCAACCTGTTCATATGAGCAGCAAGAAATCATGTAACCTAAAACAAAAAATTCAGGATAGTTTTTGAAAGGGTGATCAACTACGTCTAAGTGTATGTTATAAATAAAATGAACTTGAGAATATGAAGGGTAGTAATAAGCTGAGATGCTCAGCTCAAATATGACACAGAAACGACAATATATTCTGCTCACTGCCAATGAATACTGGCAGAGAAACAACAATATATACTGATCAACCCATAAAATCAACTAGGAGATTCGTTCCCAACTTTTTTTACTCAACATCCGAAAGACATAAATGAAGGGAACATGAGCTAGAGATAGAAGCATTTAATACCTCCTTCTGCATACTTTTTGTGTATATGTGTGTTTGTACGGATGCACACCATCAATCTTCCATTAAAGAGCAAAGTGTGAAAGGAACATTGGTGGTTATATTCATAGTAAGACATTTGGAATGTGAATTAAGGTCCAGAAAACTTATCCAGACTTATTGCGTTCACTCTATTTAATTTTGAGGATTTTCTAGGAATAAAAATATCCAAGAATCATCATTATCATATCCTAGGGGTGACAACAATCCCTCTGAAAAAGGGGAAAGAACGACCAGCCACCCTCTCATTCTCTATTTTCCCTTTCTCCATCTTTTTTCTCTTCTTCTTCCTTAGAAACCCAGGGCAAATCCATGACCGTACCCCCTCTAGGAAACCATCCCCGTGGCTCCCCCCCCCCCCCAACCACACACACACTCACTCGCACAAAGCTCTCATAGTTTCTAACTTTTTTAGTGGTTAACTATATTTCTCAACTTTGAAATGATTGAGGAAAATGGTGGCATGAATCTCTGTTTCAAAAAAAAAAGAAGTTATGCTCTTGTATACGTTTTCTTTTCTAATTTGATCATCCCTTTGTTTATGTACTATAAAGAGACTTGAAAAATGAAGAGCTAATTCTGTAAAATTTACATGTTCTGTTATGCATTTTCTCTTCACTTAATGTACTATTTACATGACCCCCTTTATAGAGGAAACGGAGAAGTAGTTATCTAGTTGTATAGAGAAACCAAGGATTACAACCAAATGACCAAAATTTCTCTTTACTTTGTTGTTCCAGTCTGACTGCTAAAAGACTATTTGAGAATAAGGCTTTCGCAGTCAGCATCACAGTACAGCTTCCAGAGCAAGATACTTATTTTCAAACTTTTGTCTCAATTCTTACTTCAATTCAAATCTACTGCCACACTAACAACAACAACAACAATAAGAACCTAAGTTGCTCGGACTCTCTAAAATTGTTGTCGCACCCGTGTCGGATCCTCCAAAAATGCACTACTTTTGGAGGATCTGATGACATTTTTGAAGAGTCCGAGCAACATAGATAAGAACAATGCCTCAATCAAAGTAAGTTGGGGTTGACTATATGAATCCTCACTGTCCATGTCACTCCATTTGATCACATCTCGGTGATTAACCTCCATAACATTAATTAAAATTTATACTTCCATAGTATTCTTTCTGATACTTTTGAAGAATTCTGTTTTGTATTGGCTACTGGCATGTGAGGG
This sequence comes from Solanum appendiculatum, assembly GCA_018342035.1. Taxonomy (NCBI): domain Eukaryota; kingdom Viridiplantae; phylum Streptophyta; class Magnoliopsida; order Solanales; family Solanaceae; genus Solanum; species Solanum appendiculatum. Next base: position 471,721 of record JAGDQO010001585.1, on the reverse strand, counting down.
ATATCAGAATTCAGAACTACTATTCCAAAATAAAACTGAAACTCCATAATAAACCAACACACATTTAAATATAATGCAACTTGGAGGGGGAAGAGAGACCTTGGCAATGACTTCAGCTGTTTCCTTGAAATCAATACACCTGGAAACGTTAGATTTTGCCAGAAACTCATCAATGAGCCGAATTCCAATGTTATAACCCCTGCAATCAGTTAAACTTCTCAAATTTTGTGTACTTCCGAGCCAATACAGTTAAATTAAATTGCCACAAACAATTCCATTCAATATCAATCAACTATTCCTCAATCCTAACTAAAGTCAGCTATATATTCATCCTCTGGATCCATTCCATGATTCATCAAATATAACAACTATAATAAGCCTCAATTCCAAACGAGTTGGGGTCGGTTTATATGAACCCCACTTCTTCATTCAAGCTCATTTCATATGAGTCATCATTAATAGACTCTCCTCACTCAAACCTTAACTCTAATAGACTCTCCTCACTCAAACCTTAACTCTAATAGACTCTTTCTGGATTTTGGATCACATAGACGGAGTTCAATTGAAAGTTCTATAACACTAAGAAAACAACTATTACCAACCCCAAACCTAGAAAACAAATTAGTACCTACAGTTTTTGAGGGGGATAAACTAGGTAAAGGATTTACATTTGATCAAGATGTATGTTCACCTCTTCAACCTCCTTTATCTAGACTACAGATCACATAGACATTCAATTGAAAGTTCTACAACACTAACAAAACAACTACTACCAACCCACAACCTCGAAAGCAATTTAGTACATTACCTAGTTTTCGCGGAGGTGACAGGTATCCCGTGGAATTAGTCGAGGTGCACAAAAGCTGGCCCGGACACCACGGTCATCCAAAAAAAAATTGTATTTAACACAATTGAGACAAAAACACAAGGTAATTTCTTTCCTCTTTATCTAGGCTTCGAATCACATAGACGGAGTTCAGTTAAAAGTTCTTAAACACTAACAAAACAACTAAAATCAACCCACAATCTAAAAATCAAATTAGTACATGCTAACTACAATTTTGAGTTAAAAAAAGACATAAGTAAAGAATTTACATTTGATCAAGCTGTTTGTTGACTTCCTCAACCTCCTCCAGATCGGTAAGCAGTTGTCGCACGATCGCACCGTACGTTAGGGTGAAAAGTTCAGCATTCTACCGAAGACCCACAAAAATTAATCCAAAATTTAGTACCACTCGTTCCAATTTAATCGAAAAAATCTCAAATTTAATGGAAAAAAACTCAAATTTAGTCTAAAAAATCTCAAATTTAACAGAAAAAAGATGTAAATTTGAGATTTTTTATACGAAACGATTGAAGGAAAACTTACCACTCGTTCAACGTTGGCGAAAATGGCGTCGCCGGATCTGGGAACAACGGGAGCCATAGTGAGAGCTCTGAGAATTTGCTGTTGATTTTTACCGATCGATTATGAGTGAGCTACTTTACCAAGTTGATTTTTGCATAAGGTAGCCATTTGTGATGTTTGTTTATGTTTTAACAAATTATTTGAGATTTAGCCTAAATTTAATAGATGGTCAGAATTGCTTCTTTTTGTCGACTAGTTAGGATTCACACTGCGTAGAACCATTTGTGAGGAAAGCTCCCTATCAAAGGTTTTTTTATACACAAACTCAAAATTCAGACTACTTTGGTTATTTAGCCGTATTATAAAAGATGGTTAGATATGTTTTTTTTTTGTTTTTTATTCGATCAAAGATATCCACATGAAGGCAAGACTAATTTATATCCGCGATGTGTGGAGCCCATTTGTGAAAAGTGTTCCTTACCAAAAGTTTTTTCATACACAATGCGTAAGGCTCAAAATCGAGATCTCAAATTAAAAAGAGTAGTAGCTTTGTCCATTGCACAACATTATTTAGTGGTCAAATGTTACTTCTTCTTCTTAGTTCATGATATTATGTCCTTATATCCATTTTTAATTTGAAATTAAGTTTCGACCTAGGTTGAATATAAATTAGTAATACTTTAATATAACGAATAATTTACTAGAAGTTAAACTAGAGAAGAGACACAAAATAGTTCCTTATTTTTGGGTCAAGACTCAAAGCCATCTTTGAATTTTCAAAGCTATTTTTGAGTTTTCATATGGAGCAATAATAGTTCTTCATATTTGCAATATCGGTGCACTTTTGGTCCTCCCCCAAACTTTTGCCTATTTTTCAACATTGATTTTATCCACAATTTATGTATGGAATGTTCAATTGTATTTTCATATATTTAGTATAAATAATAACTCCATGTGAGAGAAGGTGAGAATATGAACACCTTCTTTTGTTTAGTAGAATATTATTGCAACTAAAATTGAGAGGTTCATCACGTTGTTTTCACGTGTAATAGTACAATTTTTTTTCTTGTAACGTCACATGTCAATGTTTTCTTAATTTAGTTGCAATAATATTTCTACCGAACAGAACAATGTGTTCTTCTTCTCACCATCTCTCACATCGACCTATTATTTCTATTAAATATATAAAAAGACGATTGAACATTCCATACATAAAATTGCGGACAAGATCAATGTTAAAAAATAGGCAAAGTTTGTAGAAGGATAAAAAATGCACCAATATTACAAACATGATGGATTATTATTGCTCCATGTGAAAACTCAAGGATGACTTTGAGTATTAATCCAAAGATAAGATAATATTTTGAGTTTTTTCCTCAGTTAAATTACATTAATAACATGATTTTTTTAAATACTATTAGTACATATAATTTAAATTAATCGAATAAGTGAATTTTGTCCGCCTCAAACGATTAAACAAATAAAAATTAACTACTAAATGAATGAATTGCCCCTCCCTTAATTACATGTTCAAGTTCTAAGAATGGAAAGATCCTTAGTAGGTAGTACGTTTCTTGAATGAGTCTTACGCGACGAATTCAGATTAATCAAACTTTAACATGAATACTATCTCCGAATAATTTTTAGTGACATGAATCTGAAATAGTCCGGTTTCAATACGTAAAATATTTTGGTTTTTCTCGTTCCTTCTCTTCGATAAGAATAGGGATTTGAAATGATACAAATTCCTCTTCATTCTGTTGTGCTCAGCGAAAGAACTGCCTAAGCATACTTTTTTGGATCCAAACTTCTTTATTCTTTTTAAGTCTTCAAATTAGAGAAATGCTGAGCTTTATCCGCTTCAATTCATTAAGGTATTATTCTATATAGCCTTCTAAATAGTCAGAGTGATTTAAGGAGTAGCATTGGAATTGCTATGTAGGCTTTTGTTTACCGAGGGTTCGAAACCCTACCATGGAAAATAAAATGGGATTGATACTTATGTCTCAACCACTTTAGTTGGATTTGAATATTCTTCAAGTTGGATTGATATTAATATTACTCCTAATAATGTATAGGAAGTTGCCATCCAAACGGCACCTAATTTTTCTACACCGATCAAAAAGAAAGGACACGTGTCATCCTATTATCGGTCACTATCTGAGGCAATTTCTTCTCAAGTTGGCCATTAGCATCTATAAAAGAAGCCTCTCTGTATTCATAGCATTCATTCATTGATTTCTCATCTCATCAAATTCTTCAAAAAAAAAAAACCTCTCAAGGTATTATACTTATCCTCCTTCTTGTTTTTCTTTGTTTAATTTTTCTGTAGTTTGTGCTATTTATTTTTGTTTGATTCTGTGTTTAGAATCAGAAAGGCCTTTTAATTCTGTTTTAAAAATTCAATCTTTATGTTGTTTTAATGTTCTGTATGTGTTAATTTTCTGTGTTTTGTGCTATTTGGTTTATTGGGTATGAGAAACCATTAATTCTGATCTAAAAATTGGATCTTGATTTTGTTTCAGCTTTTGTATGTGTTTATTTTGGTTGTTTTATAGCTGCTGCTTCGTTTTATTTTCTGTATTTTTAGTCTTGTATGAGCTAAGATCTAGCGGAAACAGCTTCCCTTCTATTGGATCTGTGTTGTGTTTAAGAATATGAAGAACCTTGTATTTCTATTTGTAAAAACTCAATCTTGATTTTGTTTCAATTGTTTTGTTGAGTTTTGTGTGTTCATTAATTATAGCTGCTTATCCCTTTAATTTGTGCTCTCTGTGCTGTTGAGATGCCAAAAGTGGATGATTGACTCCATTCCATACTAGAAATAATAGCAGGAAATTGATTGTTATTCCACAATCAAGACAATTGGCTCAATCCCGTGATAGTGGAAGTTGATTCGTTTTATTTTCTATATTTTGTGCTATGTGATCTGTTGGGTCTCTTTTTATGATCTGAAGAATCTATTAATTCTTTTTCAAGAAGTTAGTCAATCGGCATCTTGTTTTACAGCTTTGTGTCTAGGCTTATTTGAGTTTTTGTGCTTATTTTGGTTGAATTTTGTGTATACAGATGCAGATCTTTGTCAAAACCCTCACCGGAAAGACCATCACCCTAGAGGTGGAAAGCTCAGACACCATTGACAACGTTAAAGCCAAGATCCAGGACAAGGAAGGCATTCCCCCAGACCAGCAGAGGTTGATCTTTGCAGGCAAGCAGCTTGAAGATGGCCGTACTCTTGCCGATTACAACATCCAGAAGGAGTCAACCCTCCACTTGGTGCTCCGTCTTCGTGGTGGGATGCAAATCTTTGTCAAAACCCTCACTGGAAAGACAATAACCCTCGAGGTGGAAAGCTCCGATACCATTGACAACGTTAAGGCTAAGATCCAGGACAAGGAAGGCATTCCCCCAGACCAGCAAAGGTTGATCTTTGCTGGCAAGCAGCTTGAAGACGGCCGTACCCTTGCTGATTACAACATCCAAAAAGAGTCTACTCTCCACTTGGTGCTCCGTCTTCGTGGTGGAATGCAAATTTTTGTGAAGACCCTGACTGGAAAGACAATCACCCTTGAGGTTGAAAGCTCTGACACCATTGACAACGTTAAAGCCAAGATCCAGGACAAGGAAGGCATTCCCCCAGACCAGCAAAGGTTGATCTTTGCCGGAAAGCAGCTTGAAGATGGACGAACCCTTGCTGATTACAACATCCAGAAGGAGTCGACCCTTCACTTGGTCCTTCGTCTTCGCGGTGGGATGCAAATCTTCGTGAAGACCTTGACTGGCAAGACAATCACCCTTGAGGTGGAAAGTTCTGACACCATTGACAATGTTAAGGCCAAGATTCAGGACAAAGAGGGCATTCCACCAGACCAGCAGAGGTTGATCTTTGCCGGAAAGCAGCTTGAGGATGGCCGGACCCTTGCTGATTACAACATCCAGAAGGAGTCAACCCTTCACTTGGTCCTTCGTCTTCGCGGTGGGATGCAAATCTTTGTGAAGACCTTGACTGGAAAGACAATCACCCTTGAGGTTGAAAGCTCCGACACCATTGACAATGTTAAGGCCAAGATTCAGGACAAAGAGGGTATCCCACCAGACCAGCAAAGGTTGATTTTTGCTGGTAAGCAGTTGGAAGATGGAAGGACACTGGCCGATTACAATATTCAGAAGGAATCCACCCTTCATCTTGTGCTGAGGCTCAGGGGAGGTATGCAGATTTTTGTGAAGACCTTGACTGGGAAGACGATCACTTTGGAGGTGGAGAGTTCTGATACTATTGACAATGTGAAGGCTAAGATTCAGGACAAGGAGGGAATCCCACCGGACCAGCAGAGGCTGATCTTTGCAGGGAAGCAGCTTGAAGATGGTAGGACTCTGGCGGACTACAACATCCAAAAGGAGTCTACTTTGCACCTTGTCCTCCGTCTTCGTGGTGGTTTTTGAAGGGGTCTGTTGCTGTTGGTGTCTTGGGTCGGTTTGTTGCTGTATTTCGTTCATGAATTAGTCTGTTTTACTTGTGACCTTGTGTTGTTGTGTCCCAGGAGAGTCGAGAAGACTCGTAAAGTTTCATGTTTTTGTTTTACTGAATAATAAAGAACTAGTCTTTTTAATTATGTTTGGCATTGGAACTTTTTCCTTTTTTGCAATTCTCAAGTATAATCTCTAAGTTTGTTCTTTTAAGCTCGTGTTGTTGATGATCTTTAATGTTGTCGCAAACTTCTGTTTTTTTACTTTCTTTGAATTAGTTTTATATAATATGACAATTCTATATGTTATCAAACAGATTAAACCTTTTAATTACACCACTAATCTATTGGATGTCTATTATATCTCTCTTACTAGAACAGAAAGAAATCTCTCTAGCTACTCTGTAATATGTAAGGAAAAAAAAGCCATCAATCACTATGAAGCTCTTTTTTAGAGAAGAAATTGCTTGGTTTCTTCTATTTACATATATACTTGTGTTATGCCTAGGTTGTTCTTATGGTCTGAATTTGCTGATAATAGCCTTGTTACTTTTGGTCAATGAGTATATGCTCAGTGTCCACAGTGTCATATACACTACTCTTATCAAACCCCATTTATGAGACTATACTCGATAAATTGTTGTTGTTTGCACCCAAGGTCCGCTATTTTCAATACTATAGCATGATGAGGAACCACCAACTGGTAACCAATTGACAACTTGACGTCGGAACTCAAACCACAAACCACATATTGTTGATGTTGGCAGTCTTCTGGCCATCACAAGTCATAGGCAACTCATAATAATACTGGTACATACCAAAGATAATAGAGCTAGCAAACTATCAACAATGTCTATTTTTATTAGATATCAATTGTTGTTCCCAATTGCACACGCAAGTGTACGTGGTCGCAGAAGTAATAAGTGCTCTTTAAGAACCGGAATATCGAACCCACAGAGACTTGTCAATTAACTATTTACTAAATTATACTAGTCTAATTATTTATTTAAGAGTGTCGAAAGAAATAAAAAAATGCAAGAATTAAATACTAAGATTAACTTACAGTGATTGAGACAAGTTCTATACTAAGATTAACTTACAGTGATTGAGACAATTCTAGGGCTGTAGCATGCATAGGATTTCATGTATCGCATCTCATGCAATGAATTAACTAAGGTTATCAAATTATTGATTTACAGAGTTGATTTTATGATCATGATCTCTCGACCTCTAATCGCCTACTCCAACTAGCTGTCTAACTACATCGTTGAGCGGGGATAGGCAGTCCTAATTGGCGAGCATTTATATTTCATCCTGTTTCGTAACCAAGCGAGGTGTTCATCCGGGCGTCACTCCTGAACAAGAATCTAAACAAAGTTAGAACAAGCTCTTTGCATTCTTTGGTCTATCTACCTCTTTATCTCTCGAGTCCAAGAATAGACAATAGATTTATTTCTATGGTGGCCAATCATGAAATACTAAAACAAGAATACAAAAGTAATTTAAGCGATAACCAATAATTAATTAAAAAACAATCGATGTTCAACAATTACCCATGGCCGCAGCCCTAGAACAAGGGTTTTTAGCTACTAATACCTAAGAAAAGAAGAAGAGAACCCTAAAAAATATTGACAACTTTTCCTTCCACAATATTCTCCCCTTACAAAGTGTGTCCCAATAATTATTTCTATGGACTATTTATAGATGTAGAAAACCCTAAATAAAATAATTGAGTCCAAAGTAAATTAGGAATCCAAAACCAAAAGGAAATTGGTTCCCTAGGCGTGAATTGCACCGACTCAACCTTTTTCAGCTCTTGTTGTTGCCTTCTTTGCTGCCTAGTGGCAGCAATTCATATTTCAATTCAACTTCATCAATCTGCTCTCCTTATATAATATATATTATTATATTTAATTTAATCTATTAAGCTGCCTGCTTGATTTTTCTTCTAAAATCTTCTATTTTTAATTCGTTTTAGTTCCAAACTTATTCATCTTCCCACCAATTTAAACCTACAAATAAAACACACTATTTCGCACCATTCATAAAATCCATGCTCAAAAAGGATAAATATAAATACTAAATTTGAGACAAATAATGATAAGAAAATATATTTTTGGCCTCATATCATCAATAAATCTCTAGTACTTTCGTTATAACGTCACGAACATCTTGTTTTATGTAAGTCAATAATTGTTGACATATCGTACTCAAATCATAATACTCACAAGGAATGATATGCTAGAACCTAATATTCAAGCATAAATTTTCAATTTTGCAATTAAAAACCTATAAAAAAAAGTAGTAATTAGCTGTCACAAAATTAAATTATATATACTACTAATAAGGTAAGCTTTTTATATGGAATTTTAAATATTCTTGTTGTTGGAATGATGGCAATGTAGGAAGTTGCAGTCCAAAGGGCACCTAATTTTTCTCCACCGATCAAAGAAAAGGACCAAAAAAGAGGTAACCTTGGCGTGTGGTTCAAATAATGTGTGACCAAAAAAGAGGTAACCTTGGCGTGTGGTTCAAATAATGTGTGACCAAAAAGGTTTCATCTTATTATAGGCTACTTCATTAGCCATAGCACCTATAAAAGGAGGCTCTCTATAACCCCAATAGCCTCAATAGATTTTTCATCTCCTCATATTCTTCAAAAAAAAAATCCTCTCAAGGTATTATTGCTTTTTCTTGATTTCTTAGTATATATTTTATGTAATTTATGCTATTTGTTCTATTTGTGTCTGGTGTTTATGATCTGAAAGTTAAAAATTTGATCTTGATTCAGTTTCAATGTTTTGTATATGCACCAAGTTGAGTTTTCTATAATTTGTGCTATCTGTTTTGTTTGGTTTGGTGTTTAGAATCAGAGTTAAAATTTTGATCTTGATTTTGTTTTCAATGTTTTGTATGTGTACCAAGTTGAAGTTTTGTGCTTATTCTATTGGGTCTGTGTTTATGATCTGAGAAACCTTATAAATCTATCATAAAAACTCAATCTTGATTTCGTTTTATAGCTTTTGTGTATGCCTCTATGATAAAGTTGTCTCCGTGTGACCAATGGGTTACGTGTTTGAGATGTTGAAGCAGCCACTAAGGTGTTTGTTTTGTTTGATTCTGTGTTTAGATTGATTTTTGTATACACCAAGTTGGATTTTCTGTATTTTGTGCTGTTGGTCTGTGTTTAGCATCTGAAAAACCTTCTAATTCTATTTAACAGAACTCTATCTTGATCACCAATTCGAGTTTGTGTGCTAATTTTGGTTGAATTTTGTATATACAGATGCAGATTTTTGTGAAAACCCTCACCGGAAAGACCATCACCCTTGAGGTGGAAAGTTCAGACACCATTGACAATGTCAAAGCCAAGATCCAGGACAAGGAAGGGATTCCCCCAGATCAGCAAAGACTGATCTTTGCTGGAAAACAGCTTGAAGATGGTCGGACACTCGCTGATTACAACATCCAGAAGGAGTCCACCCTTCACTTAGTCCTCCGTCTCCGTGGTGGAATGCAGATTTTTGTCAAGACCCTCACTGGAAAAACGATCACCCTTGAGGTGGAAAGTTCAGACACCATTGACAATGTTAAGGCTAAGATCCAGGACAAGGAGGGCATTCCTCCAGACCAGCAGAGACTGATCTTTGCCGGAAAGCAGCTCGAAGATGGTCGTACTCTTGCCGATTACAACATCCAAAAGGACTCAACTCTCCACTTGGTGCTCCGTCTTCGTGGTGGGATGCAGATATTTGTTAAAACCCTCACTGGAAAGACAATTACACTTGAGGTTGAAAGCTCCGACACCATTGACAACGTTAAGGCCAAGATCCAGGACAAGGAAGGCATTCCCCCAGACCAGCAAAGATTGATCTTTGCTGGCAAGCAGCTTGAAGACGGCCGTACTCTGGCTGATTACAACATTCAGAAGGAATCCACTCTTCACTTGGTCCTCCGTCTCCGTGGTGGAATGCAGATCTTTGTCAAAACCCTCACAGGAAAAACAATCACTCTTGAGGTGGAAAGTTCCGACACCATTGACAACGTTAAGGCCAAGATTCAGGACAAGGAAGGCATTCCCCCAGACCAGCAGAGGTTGATCTTTGCAGGCAAGCAGCTTGAAGATGGCCGTACTCTTGCCGATTACAACATCCAGAAGGAGTCAACCCTCCACTTGGTGCTCCGTCTTCGTGGTGGGATGCAAATCTTTGTCAAAACCCTCACTGGAAAGACAATCACCCTCGAGGTGGAAAGCTCCGATACCATTGACAACGTTAAGGCTAAGATCCAGGACAAGGAAGGCATTCCCCCAGACCAGCAAAGGTTGATCTTTGCTGGTAAGCAGTTGGAAGATGGAAGGACACTGGCTGATTACAATATTCAGAAGGAATCCACCCTTCATCTTGTGTTGAGGCTCAGGGGAGGTATGCAGATTTTTGTGAAGACCTTGACTGGGAAGACCATCACTTTGGAGGTGGAGAGTTCTGATACTATTGACAATGTGAAAGCTAAGATTCAGGACAAGGAGGGAATCCCACCGGACCAGCAGAGGCTGATCTTTGCAGGGAAGCAGCTTGAAGATGGTAGGACTCTGGCGGACTACAACATCCAAAAGGAGTCTACTTTGCACCTTGTCCTCCGTCTCCGTGGTGGTTTCTAAGGGGTCTGTTGTTGGTTGTAGCCGTGCCTTGGGTCTGTTTGGTTCTTGAATTAGTGTCCGGTACTCGTTCTTTCTTTTTTCTGTTTGTGAATTATAATGTCTTGAGTTTAAGGTTTAGAAATATTTAACTTACATGTTTGCAATCAATGAGGAGACTATTATCTTTAAGTTTGCAATCAAGTTCAAGTTGTTTACTTCAATCTTTGATAAATTTTGAGGAAACATGTGCTTATTATCTATGGTGTTGCCAAATTGAAATGGTAGCTTTGTTATTCATCATAATTCTCCACTCTCATTTTATTGCAAATGCATTATCCACTAATAAAGGGTGTACTAAATTCACATTTGAAATAAGAAATGTGTTCAACAAAAACCAAGTCTAATCTTATAGCTGTCTAGGGACGATAGAATATATATAGATTTCACCCTTACCAATTCTAGCTAGATAATCAATATGAAACAAGGTATTGATTTCAAGAAAATAGACATTAGTCCTTCATCAATTAATTTGTATAGACAACCACACATAAACATAAATTCCACCTACAATGAAAAACAAACAAACTAAACAGCAGCAAAACCTTCATTCTATTTGAAACAATTCCTACTCTTAACAAATCACCAAAATTATATTCACAAGTACATTTTCCCGCATTAATTGACCAAAATATATTTCATTTTATTCTTTGTAAAATTTACAAATGTTTATCGTATAACATCATATTTTTTCTTTTGTGCTATATATACTAAACTACCGTACATGTTTTCGGTATCTAGGATATGCAACGTGAGCCATGTCCGCCACGTTCCATGCACCATAACGTGAGCCATGTCCGCGAGAAGAAGTTGGTGCATGGAACATGGCGGACGATGTAGTATTACGAGGTCTTCATCTTGTTGCATTCTTCCCAGTTTCGCTTGGTGATCCGCACAACTGTTTCCTTCCCTTAGAGTATGCATCATGGAGATCCCAAGTTCGGACAGGAGACGTCTGCACTCTTCTATCACGACTCATCAGCATCAATGCTTCATTCGAATCAGTCTCAATGATAACATTCTTCAGGTTGAAGTTCTTCGCTAGGGTCAATCCGCCGTGTATGGCCCACAGTTCTGCCGTGAGGCACGACTTTGTTACCACACCTAATCGCCCCACAAATCCTCCTAGCCACCTACTCCTATTGTCTCTTGCAATGCCTCCGTATCCCGCTAACCCTGAATTCTGCATAAAACTTCCATCCGTGTTGATCTTAATGTATCCGGAAGGAGGAAATGACCAACTAATGTATTTAGGGACATCTCTTTGTCTAACTACGGATTGAACACGATCATGAACATTAGATACGCATCTAATAATGGCGGGTTGAACATGGTGAACATTAGTGACGTATCCAACAGGAAAATGGACATAGTGCCAATTATTGGCAGTAGGAACATATATCGCCATTTTTTGAGCTAATAATACGATCACTTGTATGAGAATAGAAAAAAGTAGTTAGAATTAAGAACTTTTGAGAAAAGAAAAAAATATTTAGAAGTAAAAAAATTTCTTATTTGCATATTAGAAAGCTAATGATAATGAAGGTATTTATAGATGTTATATTTAGGCTAATTCTAGTCCTTGTAGGAATATAATTTTGTTTTGTTAGTTTAAAGTTACCAAATCAAAGAAAATAAATCCAAAGTGAAATAGTAATAGGTGCACCTAGTCAGTGTCAATCAAAAAAAAACTTAAATGCTTCTCTGTTATTGTTTAATGCTTTCAGATGGACTTAAGAGCCCAGCAACTCAAATGCTTGTTCAACTGATCATTCTGAGTACAACTTCAAGTTCTCCCTCATGAGTCACGATGAGCAGAATGTTTAAGCCTGATATGGAAGCAATCAAACAGCGGACTGCACGAGTTCTGATACAAAGAGATCTCAAATGAGTTAGTAGTGTAGATCATGAGGTGTTGCAACACATTCTATTCAATGGAGAAGAGATCAAGAGAATCAAAATTTTCAAATTGCTTCCTTATGTAAAAGACTCTTTTTTTACATAAATTATATGCAGTTTAATAAGCTATTTGATTAATTGTTATATATATGATTGTAGGCTCTGACATGAATAAGGTTCTAATAGAAACAGCAATTTCAAGAATGGAACTCACAGATCAAAATAGAGCTAACCTGGGGCAAGATGGAGCCGTTGAACTGCTAGTCAAAATGTTCACCTTCGAGAACCTAGAACCTAAGCAATCGTCTCTAAACTCAAAAGCAAACGTTCAGTATCTGATAAAATCGGGCATCTGAATACATTGATCAACATCTTATCATCATCATCCACGCCGGATGATCGATGAAAAGTCTGCTACTGTTGTCATACTAAGCAACTTCCCACTGAGTGATAAGAATGTCACACTGTTAGCACTAGCAAAATCTTTCTCATGGATTGACATGCACAATATTACATAATTCTTTCCTCTTTAGCTAAAGAAAGAACTGCTTGAATACATTGTGTGGATCGATATTGGCTATCAGTGCACTAATTTCGTTTTCCCCTCACTCAGACAAGAGAGAAAGGGAGCTCCACCAAGAACTTAGATAATCAGACAATGAGCAAAAGAGTTGATTGTCACCAATAACCAGATTCCAATCACCTGCAATACACAACATCAAGGTAGATAATCAGATCTATGTTAACTGTAATCGCACTTTCATAAATCTAGGTGCTTTTTAAGACAGCTATTAGAACGCAATCATACAAAAGATATTATACTTCTCATTGACTATGCTAAGACAGTAAGGGTATAATTGTTGAGGCTAATAAAGATGCTTAATTGAAGAAAGAGAAAAACGGTGTAAAGTTAATTACCATAGAAGAGCCAAGAAATACAAAGTTTCTGCTCCCACAATATCGTCTTTTACCAACCACCACAATTTGCACCGGAAGATGAAGCACATGTACCCGTGCTATCTTCAAAAGCATTTGAAGCATGGATCAGTCAATATTGTTCCTCCAACACTAGAATTCAGAGGGGTGGAAGTAGAGCTAGCGACTCCAACACCAAACTTATCACCAAAATTTCTCTCCAATTCCCAATTCATTAGCCTAACTCAAACCCGATCATTAATTTTACTCCCAATTTCAATTCACTTCCAACATTCAAATCCTAACCCTAATTCTGGTTCAATCCCGAATCATTTCCATCCCTTCCTATAAAGAGAAGACAAGGTAGGCCAGGCAGTAAACTGCCTTTGTACTAAGTATCCAGTAATTTTCCCAGTAATGCCAATGAAGAAAGTCTGCATTTCTGTCTTCATCTTCTCCAAATAAATTTAACAAACCCCGAGTGAAAAGTTTCAATTTTGCAAACACGAATGTTAATTCTTAGGGTGGTAAAAAGTACAAATTCGAGAAGGCGAGTTGTTTCTGATGAGATTATTTCTATAAACAAAGAGCCAACTTATGAGGCTTTAATTGCATTAACGGCTGGATTTTCGTCTGAGTCGTTAATGAATGAGGGAAACGAAGCTAGGGTTGTTTCTGTAGTTGGCGGGATGGAACAGGATAACTACATTTTAATCAGAAATCATATTATTACCAAATGGTGTGAAAATGTGCCGATTTGGGTGACGAAAGATATGTTTGTTGATGTTATACCAGAACGCTGTGATGGGTTAATAGATTCTGCGTAGAACTATGCGTTATCTTATGGATATATTAATTTTGGGGTGGCATTGGCAATTAAGGACAAGATTCCAGCTGAGCCAAGTATGGGCAGAGTGATTGTTATCGAGGCAGGTCTTGTTGGGTTGGCGACTGCCAGGCAACTAATGTTATTTGGCTTTGAGGTTACTGTTTTGGAGGGACGAAAGTGTGTGGGTGGGAGGGTGTATACAAAAAAAGATGGAAGGAGGGAATAATGTGGCAGCTGCTGATTTAGGAGGGATTGTTTTGACAGGTGCGCTAGGGAATCCACTTGGTCTGTCGGCAAGACAGTTGTCGCATACACTTCATAAGGTGAGAGACCAATGTCCGTTCTATCGTGCTGATGGAAAGCCTGTAGACGAGTATTTGGATAAAAAAGTGGAGGTTGCTTATAACTGACTTTTGGATAAGGCAAACAAGCTCAACCAAAAAGTTTTCTCAGGACTGGAAGCACAGATCCATAAACACTACCCAGTGGTTTAGACCCAATGTTGTCATTACGAGAATATTCAAACTTGGAGGAAGTGAGATCCCTTATCACAAACCAGTAGAAGGGCCAATTTCTTACTTTCCAGAGGCATAGAGCTAAAGGAACTCGCGACTTCATTAGTTCTGATATCCCCAGCAGATAAAGTGGTTCCGTTGCCTCTGCCAAATTCTTTAGCGTTCCTGAGAAACAAGTTAAAAAGGGGATCCATGAAGAAGCAGAAACTCTGAACAAGAAAAAGAAAGGACATACTAAAGAAAATAAATAGGAAAGAGGAAGCTAAAGAGAGGCGGGGAAGGACTCATACCTGACTATTTTTTACTTGACAGTGGCAGCTCTTGACTTTACAACACCTTTTGAGCATAAAATATAAGAAATGTTAGCCTCAAGTCTAATATATGCCACAGTTGCAAACGACATAAATAAAAACAATACATGTTTGTAATGATTAACACGAAATTTCAAGGCAAAATATTTCAAGCTTAAATTGATGAATAGTGAATCTATTCGTCCGATTTAATATATACTTAAGCTCAAAATAATTAGATCTGTTAGTTCAACACGTGAAACTAAACGACTACATATATTTAGGTTAGCATGATGTAGCACAATTGTAATGTCAAAATTGACAGAAGTCTCTTTTGCCATGCTTAGCTGTTATCATCACAACAATAATAGCGACCATTTTGCTTCCCAACAATTCTAACGTTTCATTTGATTGTGTCGGGAATGACTTAGTCACACCACAAAAATAATACAATATCGATACTTTCTTTTTATTCATATCATGCCCAGTCAATGTTGCTACACAAAATCGGACGACAAAGTAATATAAACTTTGATCATAACTCTTGAAGGACAAAGCTAACAGAAGGAAGCCAATATCACGTAGGTTAAACTTCATACAGAGTTGGGGCGGGGCCGCTCATCCCTAATTTGGTAATGTCCTGATGGAACTCAAGATTAGGAAGTTAGACGTGCCACTTAAATTTAGGAAGATTTTTATCATGCAGAAGATGGACAATGAAGAACAAATGACAAAGATAACTAAAATATTTTAAAGTAGATAACGAAACAAAAACAAAAGAAAATAAAATCCTTATAGTGCTCTCAATAAGGAAATAAAATCCGTCTAGTGTATTCTATTTGAATAATGAGACGTGGATGTCAGATATCAAGTTTCCTTTAGCACTAAACAAAAAGATGTTGGTGTTACAATATCTCATCTTAAATTCATCATTGTCCCTTTAAACCCTAGCTATTTGAGAAAACCTACTATTATTTAAAACCATATACCCTTCAAATATTATTATTTAAATACTATTGCTTGTTGGTGTCACTTGTTGCTTGCATTTAACCCGTCTGGTCTAGTTATCTTATTTCAGCTTCAGCATTTAGTGCATAAAGTGAGCACGCAAACAATGTTGATATAGCAAAGAGTTGATCCAAATAGGGAAATGAACAGCTATTTCCAGAGATAATAAAATAACTCGGGACTAAATAGAAACTAAATCATACTCAAGCAATATGTAAGTAGAATGAAGAAATAAGATGGTTGTAGAAAGAAATTAGTTAATTCTTTACCATAAACGATAAAGGTCAAGTATTTAAAAGCAACGCGATATTTTGTGTCAACAACATAATGAGATAAAACAAAGTTAGTTCTTGGCTGTCACTGTCTTAATAAACATTAGACATGCCTTAAAAAAATCTGAAGTATACCTTGTCTCGGTTTTTTTTTCTCAACCTTGCAATACAATGTTCTAAATGTCTGGATAGCGCCTGGCACAGTTTCTGCTAAAATGTCATAGTCATCTCCTGATGCACGCACAGCAACATTGGAGTAGGAACCAAATCTGAACGGATCACTACCCCATCTTGTAAATACAATTTGGATAGGCTCTTGGACGTTAATTCCTTGTGGTTCATATATACCTGATAATGATGCCCAAATCTCATCAATAAATTAGCTCCATGACCATAAGAAACATAGGTTTCAATTTTACTATAATCGATGCATTTTCAAATATATATGCCTACATAGCAACAAAAATAAACAACAGATGATAAAATCAACTCTGAAGTATATAGTTGAGACAAGAAAAAAATGTTATAGGAGTCTTTTAAGGGGTAAAGAGTAACATATTACTCACTTGTCTCAATATGTTACTCTAGTGGTTTCCTTGTTTTAAGAAGAGACAGAAAGTTAAACAAAGCAAGATCCTATCTGAAACTCAACGAATACGAAATGAGCTTGGCACTGATACTCTTTCAACCGCTTAACTCTACACAAAGATAACATGAATTCACTTCTCGAGCAACTACTCCATTCTTATTTTTCTGCTCGCAGAGTTTTTTATTCTTTACTTGTTACTTGACCACCAAATAATATTGGTATATTGAAAGCCAAGTTAATGTGGAACATGGCATTTAAAAATTACTTTTATACTTTTAGAATTAACATTTTTGTTTGCAAAATCGGAACTTTTCACTCGAGATTTTGCTAAATTTACCTGAAGAAGATGAAGAAAGCAATGTAGATTGTTCTTCATTGGTATTACTGAAAAATTACTAGATCTACCTCGACAGAAACGATTCTAGATCGAACCGGAGTTACGGGTAGGGTTAGAATTTGGAATTGAATTTCAATTGGGAGTAAAATTAAGGAAATGAATTTTGCTGATTGATTTCTCTGTTTTGTGTAACTGTTTTAGCAACGGAGAAGACGATGACGGAATCGGAGAAGATGAAAATGGGTGATCGGAGAAGATGGGTTCAGTTTTGATGGATTGTTTCAACTTTCTTTGGTTGTAACGAAGTGAAGAAGAAAGGGAAAAAATGGCTTCTTGAAAATGAAGGAGAAAAAGAGGTGTAATATAAAGAACAAAGTGGCAAATGTATGCATGTAATCTAGTGTATTTTGTCTTAACCAAATATTATTTTTATTATTTTGTTTTAGCTTTCGTTACGTCCTTATAATATTTCACCTAACTAAAAGCACTTGTCGAATTTTCAAAATATGACCAAATGCATCCTTTTTATTTACTAAAAACTCCCAATTCTTCATCACCTACCCGTCCTCCTACGAAGTCATTTTTTCCTCGAGACTACAATAGAATATGCTAAAGCGATCTTTAATCTTGTGGCCTTAAACATGTCATCTGAAGAATTGCCAAAAACGGAAATAGACATTCTTTTTGAAAGAAACTAGAAAAGAAAGTAAGACAAACAAATTGAAACAGAGAGAGTATGTCATTGTAGAATCTCTCTTGCACTCTTCATTTGTAACCTTTAACATTCATTGCACTAAAACTCTTGCACTCTTCATTTGTAACCTTAACATTCCTTGCACTAAAACAATCACGGGATCTCCTAAATTCAGAAGTGGAACTCGGGTCTAACTCAACCCCAAAAGTTAGCTCACGAGAGAAGGATTGCACAAGTTCATATGGCTATTACATGGCTCTATTTCAATATTTTTCTTTACTGAAGCTCCACTTGTACTTAATTAAAAGAGTAGTTAGGAATATTCTCATTCATTTTTATCTAGTTTAGTTGATAATTCTTTCTTTTTTAAAATGTAATTGAACAAAATTGCTCTGTTGATTATTATTTATTATCCAGTATTTATGGTGTTCTCAAATTGAAATGGTACCTTTGTTATTCATCATATTGCAAATGTTTTATCCAATAACAAAGGGGTATTAAATTCACATTTGAAACAAGAAATATTCACGGAAAACATCAGTGATAGTTCACTAATTAAGAAATCACCAAAATTATATTCGTAACAACTTCCGACATTATTCAACAAGAATATATTTCAATATAATATCGTTATAAACATTTACAAATGTTTACTATAACTTCATATTTTTTCTTGTGTGCTATTTAATACTAATCTACCGTACATGTTTTCGGTACCTAGGGCATGCTACGTGAGCCATGTCTGCAAAAAGTAGTTGGTGCATGGAACGTGGCGGACGATGTAGTATTACTAGGTCTTCGTCTAGTTGCATTCTTCCCAGTTTCGCCAGGTGATCCGCACAGTTGTTTCCTTCCCGTAGAGTATGCATCATGGAGATTCCAAGTTCGGACAGGAGACGCCGGCACTCTTCTATCACGTCGCGATCGGGGTGATTGTCGACGGCGTCTCCCTTACTCATCAGCATCAATGCTTCATTCGAATCAGTTTCGATGATGACGTTCTTCAGGTTGAAGTTCTTCGCCAGGGTCAGTCCGCCATGTATGGCCCACAGTTCCGCCGTGAGGCACGACTTTGTTACCACACCTAATCGCCCCACAAATCCTCCTAGCCACCTACCCCTATCGTCTCTTGCAATGCCTCCGTATCCCGCTAACCCTGAATTTTTCATAAAAGTTCCATCCGTGTTGATCTTAATGTATCCGAACGGAGGAAATGACAAACTAATGTACGTAGGGGCATCTCTCTGTCTAACTACGGATTGAACACCATCATGATCATGAACATTAGATACGTATCCAATAATGGCGGGTTGAACACGCTGAACATTAGTGACGTATCTAATAACGGGAAAATGGACATAGTGCCAATTATTGGCAGTAGGGACAAATATTGCCATTTTTTTGAGCTAATAATATGATCACTTGTATGAGAAAAGAAAAAAATAGTTAGAAGTAAGAACTTTTGAGAAATGAAAAAAATACTTAGAAGTAAAAAAAATTTCTTATTCGCATATTAGAAATCTAATGATAGTGTAGGTATTTATAGATGTTATGTTTAGGCTAATTCTAGTCCTTGTAGGAATATAATTTTGTTTTGTTAATTTAAAGTTACCAAATCAAAGAAAATAAATCCAAAGAGAAATAGGAATACGTGCTAATTATACTTGATATAGAAAAAAGTGATAAAATATGAACTTTTAACCTTTCCTTATTTGATAAACTTGTAATTCTTCCTTATTTGAATTACAAAACTAGTTAATATAACACCTATTTTTTCGTGTTATATTAAATCATACTAGATATATGAATACCCCGAGATTTTCTAAAAAAAGCATACGGGTTTTTGCTTTTTTGATTTTGATTTTGACTTTATAAGTAATTTTAAAAAATAAACAAGATTTTTAGATCTTGTAATTTAAAAAAATAAAAGAAATTTCGATTTAGGTTTTGATTTTGACTTTAATATATGTTTGACAGTTGACACATTAGTTTTTAACTCTATTCTTGTATTATGCTTGTGCATAGTATTTGATTGTTTAGGTAAGCAAAAACTGCTTTTACCTGGCAAATATATATTGTTTAGGTAATTTTCTTAATTTTTTTGTGTGTGTTAGCCTATGAATATTTTGGTCATATGGCTTTCGGTCGATTTCTTTGTGAAATTTTTATGGAACCCTCCATAGGGAGTTGGGGGAGGAGTGCATATTGTCTCACCATTTTTAGAGTCTATTTTGGGCATTTAGGGGGCAATTTACAGGATTTAGGTGATTTTTTCAATTTTTTGTGTGTGTTAGCCCATGAATATTTTAGTGATACGGCTTCCAGACGATTTCTTTGCGAAACCTTTATGGAACCCTCCGTAGGGAATTGAGGGAGCAATACGTACAGTCTCACCATTTTCTAAGTCCATTTTAGGCATTTAGTGGAGCAATTTACAGAAATTGGGCGATTTTCTCAATTTATTTGTGTGTGTGAGCCTGAGTCCATGAATATTTTGGTGATATGGATTCCGGACGATTTCTTTGCAAAATCTTTATGGAACCCACCGTAGATTGTTGGGGGAGCAATACGTATAGTCTCACCATTTTCAGATTTCATTTTGGGCATTTAGGAGTCAATTTACACGAATTAGGTGATTTTCTCAGTTTTTTGTGTGTTAGCCCAAAAATATTTTTTGTAATATGGCTTCCAGATGATTTCTTTGTGAAACCTTAATGGAACCCTCCGTAGGGAGTTGGGGGAACAGTACGTAAGGTCCCACCATTTTTTGTGTCTATTTTGGGTATTTAGGGGAGAAATTTAAAGAAATTAGACGATTTTCTTAATTTTTCATGTGTGTTAGCCCATGAATAATTTGGTGACATGGCTTCCAGACGATTTCTTTGTGAAACCTTTATGGAACCCTCCATAGGGAGTTGGGGGGAGTTGTACGTACTGTCTCACCATTTTAAGAGTCCATTTTGGACATTTAGAGGGCAATTTATAGGAATTTGGTGATTTTCTCAGTTTTTTGTGTGTGTTAGCCCATGAATACTTTTTTGATATAGCTTCCGGACGATTTCTTTACGAAACCTCTATGAAACCCTCTGTAGGGTGTTGGGGGACCAGTACGTATAGTCTCTACATTTACAGAGTTCACTTTGGACATTTAGGGGGCAATTTAGAGGAATTAGGTGATTTTCTCAATTTTTTGTGCACGTTAGCCCATGAATATTTTGGTTGTGGCTTCCGAACAAATTCTTTGTGAAATCTTTATTGAGCCCTCCGTAGGGAGTTGGGGGAGCAGTACGTACAGTCTAACCATTTCCGAAGTCTATTTTGGGTATTTAGGGTCAAATTTACAAAAATTTCGCAATTTTCTCAATTTTTTGTGTGTGTTAGCCCATGAATTTTTTGGTGATATGGCTTTCAGACGATTTCTTTGTGAAGCCTTTATGGCCCTCCGTAGGGTGTTGAGGGAGCAGTACGTACAGGCTCACCATTTTTAGAGTGTATTTTGGGCATTTAGGGGGCAATATACAGAAATTAGGCGATTTTCTCAATTTTTTTGTGTGTATGAGCTGAGCCCATGAATATTTTGATGATATGGCTTCCGGACGATTTCTTTGCGAAACCTTTATAGAACCCTCTGTAGGGAGTTGGGGGAGCAGTACGTACAGTGTCACCATTTTCGAAGTCCATTTTGGATATTTAGGGGCAATTTATAGGAATTAGGCGATTTTCTCAATTTTTGTGTGTGTTAGCTTATGAATATTTTGATGATATGTCTTTCGGATGATTTCTTTGTGAAACCTTTATGGAACCCTTCCTAGGGAGTTGGGGGAGCAATACGTACATTCACACCATTTTCAGAGTCCATTTAGGGCATTTATGGGCAATTTACCGAAATTAAGCGATTTTTTCAATTTTTTTTGTGTGTGTGAACTGAGCCCATGAATATTTTGGTGTTATGGATTTTGGACGATTTCTTTGCGAAACCTTTATATAACCCTTCGTAGGGAGTTGGGGAAAAAGTACATACAGTCTCACCTTTTCGGAATTCATTTTGGGCATTTAGGGGACAATTTACAGGAATTAGACGAATTTCTTAATTTTTTGTGTATTAGCCCATGAATATTTTAGTGATATGGTTTTCGGACGGGTTTTTTGTGAAACATTTATGGAACCTTCCATAGGGAGTTAGGGGAGCAGTGCGTACCGTTTCACCTTTTTCAGAGTCCATTTTGGATATTTAGGGGGCAATTTATAGGAATTAGGTGATTTTTTTCATTTTTTTGTATGTGTTAGCCCATTAATATTTTGGTGATATGGCTTCCGGATGATTTCTTTGTGAAACCCTTATGGAACCCTCCGTAGGGAGTTGCGGGAGCAGTACGTACAGTCTCACCATTTTATGAGTCCATTTTGGGCATTTAGGGGGAAATTTACAGGAATTAGATTATTTTCTCAATTTTTTGTGTGTAACACCTGTGATTATTTGGTGATATGACTTCTGGACGATTTCTTTGTAAAACTTTTATGGAACCCTCCGTAGGGAGTAGGGGGAGCAGTACGTACAGTCTCACCATTGTCGGAGTCCATTTTGGTTATTTAGGGGGCAATTTACAGGAATTAGGCGATTTTTTGAGTTTTTGTGTGTGTTAGCCCCTGAATATTTTGGTGATATGGCTTTCGGACGATTTCTTTGCGAAACCTTTATGGAACCCTCCGTAATGAGTTGGGGGAGCAATAGGTGCAGTCTCACCATTTTCAGAGTCTATTTTGGACATTTATAGGGCAATTTACACGAATTAGGCAATTTTCTCAGTTTTTGTGGGTGTTAGCCCATGAATATTTTGGTGATATGGGTTTCGAATGATTTCTTTGTGAAACCTTTATGGAACCTTCCGTAGGGAGTTGTGGGAGCAGTGCGTACCGTCTCACCATTTTCACAGTCCATTTTAGGTATCTAGGGGGCAATTTACAGGAATTAGGTAATTTTCTCAATTTTTTGTGTGTGTTAGCTTATAAATGTTTTGGTGATATAGCTTCCTGACGATTTCTTTGTCAAATCTTTATGGAACCCTCCGTTGGGAGTTGGGGGAGCAGTATGTACAGTCTCACCATTTTCAGAGTCTATTTTGGGCATTTAGGGGGCAATTTATAAAAATTATGCGATTTTCTCAGTTTTTTTTGTGTGTGAGTCCATAAATATTTTTGGTGATATGGCTTCCGGATGATTTCTTTGTGAAACATTTTCGAAACCCTCCGTAGGGAGTTGGGGGAGCAGTACATACAGTCTCACCATTTTGAAAGTCCATTTTTGATATTTAGAGGGCAATT
The DNA here is from genome assembly GCA_018342035.1 of Solanum appendiculatum. Classification (NCBI taxonomy): domain Eukaryota; kingdom Viridiplantae; phylum Streptophyta; class Magnoliopsida; order Solanales; family Solanaceae; genus Solanum; species Solanum appendiculatum. Next base: position 448,541 of record JAGDQO010001585.1, on the reverse strand, counting down.
TACAGGAATTAGACGATTTTCTCAATTTTTCGTGTGTTAGCCCATGAATATTTTGGTGATATAACTTACGAACAATTTATTTGTGGAACCTTTATGGAACCCTCATTAGTGAGTTGGGGGAGTAGTACGTATCACTCTATTATATACTTTATATAATGGAATAAAACATGTAAATATAATGACACTACATAATAATATTATGATCGGAGGAAACTCAAAAGACACACACTATGAAATAATTATTATTATATTATGATTGGAGAAAACTCAAAAGACAATAAATAAAAGCTACACACTATGAAATGATTATTAATTAGTGGAAAAATTCACACAAGTATAGTCTCCATTAACAATTGGAAGATGAACATTCCTCCATATGTAATGCAATAATATTTGATGCATGGGCACACCTTCCGTGGTATTTACTACAGAAAAAGGGTAAATAATCAAAATTTGAAGAGAATTTTAAATTGAATATTCGTATAAAGATACATTAAATAGGAAATAAGAATTTAACTCAGACAATTCTAATGTGATTTCAATGGTTGTAACCGAATATTTTGATCATAGGCCATTACAATTTCAATTCAATGGTCGTAACTGAATCTGTCGAGGCTCAAGTGTTGCAAATTTTACTAATTAAAGAAAAGGCCATATATATAATATTATTATGATTATTAATTAATAAGATATTTTGATAATATTTTTATTTAGTATAGGAATAAAATGGTAATCCAACTTTTAAGTTAAGAGTTTCCACTTTTAATAATAATATCCATTTGTGTTGCCATTTATGGCAACTTTGTTATTAATATCATAATTAGTTATGTTTAATGTAGGTAGACTTTATTCCTAGCTACATTATATTTTGTTATTTATTCAAATTCATTTAAGAACCTTAAGGGATAAACTATGAATTAAACCTTTTTCATAATCAAAGAGACTTGAAACTGGAGGGTTAAGTAGCACACGATTCAAAACTTGGTGGATAATGAAATCACAATAACAAGAGATCTCCATCAACACAAAGACCATTAAACTTGTCGAGATACACACTCAAACTAAGCTCAATTTCATTGACACTTTCAATTCAAATTTTGAATTTCGTTTTTGCATATGTTCACATTCGTCTATTAGAAATAAGAAGAAATTTGAGTCCAACAGATTGATCTTTCATTCATTGCTCAAATCATTTGTATACACAAAAACAAACATAAACCTCCATCTACTAAACAGACACTAGCAAATCCTTAATACTATTCCAAAAAAAGAACCAACAGAGCTATAACTAAGAAACCAAATCTTGAATTTGTTTGTTTAATCTTCATCAGCAGATGGCTTGGAACCACCAGTTTTCTTTGGAAGCAAAAGGTTGTGAATGTTGGGCATCACACCTCCATTAGCAATTGTCACATCTCCAAGAAGTTTGCTTAGTTCCTCATCATTCCTCACTGCCAACTGAATATGCCTTGGCACAATCCTAGTCTTCTTGTTGTCCCTTGCTGCATTTCCAGCCAATTCAAGAACCTGCAAATAACAAACACTGGGAAATTAGAAACACGAACAAAGAAGGAAAAAAAACTCATCGACCCCATATGAATATCAGTGAATTTGCTTCCAAATTACTACCAATAGCATTTCTAGATAAGCAGATCTAATATTTTTTAGGTATAACAGCAACAATGAAGAGACAGAAACAAATCCTTCCATACAATTTTCATCTTTGATAATGACCAAATCACTTAATTATTTGGCTTCTCAAACCATCTATTCCTTTAAAGGAAGTTCGTTTAAGCTCAAATTAGGTTAATTTGAGCTCAAATCCCAACTTATTAGAGCTGAATATTTACCTAAAACAAAGAATTCCAAACCCTAGCAATCGATTTTCACAAAAATTAAACAATTAAATAGGCAAATGAAGAAAATCCAGATTATTAAAGCTAAAAACCTACCTAAAACAACAGAATTCCAAACCCTAGCAATCAATTTACACAAAATTAAACAATAAAAGAGGCAAATAACAAATTTAAAATTATTATAGCTAAAAATCTACCCAAAACAAAATAATTTCAAACCCTAGAAATCTATTTAAATAGGCAAATTCCATAAAATTACTAGATCTAACCCAAAACAAAAGAATTCCAAACCCTAACAATCATTTCACACAAAAACAAAACAATTAAATAGTAAAACAACGAAATTAACCTCAGCTGCAAGGTACTCCAGAACAGCAGCTAGATAAACCGGAGCTCCGGCACCAACACGTTCAGCATACTTCCCTGCTTTCAGAAACCGAGCAATACGACCAACCGGAAACTGAAGACCAGCTTTGCTACTACGAGAAGTAGCCTTCTTTGCTGTTCCAGAACCTAGGGTTTTGCCTCTACCAGCCATTAATGGAAGAAATTTTTTGCTTGAGAAATTTTTTTTGGGCTTAAAATTTGAAAGCAAAAATTGATCTGAGAATTATGGGAATTTTGTGAAGTTTATATATAGATGAGAGATTTTGAATTGGACCAATAGGAGTAGATCACGCGGATCGTGGTTTTAAGCCGTTGGATTAGATGGGAATTAACGGTGAGATGAGAAGGATGGAGGATGAAGAGTTCGGCGTTTCTATGGGACTTTTGGGTGACGGATATATCCTTATTAGTTTACTATATTTACGATATGTTTGCCATTATTATTTAATGATTAAAATGATCAAAATAAATGTTTCAAGAGAATTTAAGATAATGATTTGTAATTATTTTTAAATATACTCTTGTATTAAAGAATTAAATAGTGATTAGTTCTTAAAAAATATCTAATAAATAAAAATAACTTAGATACTTAGTAAATGATGCTTTGCATTTGTTTAAAAAAGCTAAAATGATACTTATTTTGGGATGGAGAAAGTAATATTAACCGCCTTGGTGCCTGGTGGGTTGTCCATTTTTGTCACATTAGTTGAGATAAAAGAAAATTGGAAATTTGTTAGTAAAATTTATTTGGATATGACGTATTATGATTGAGTATATATGGACATATGATGAGGTATTATTATTAGACACTTTCGATTCAGAAATTTGAAAGAAAAACTTTTGCGTGTTCTTAAGTGCTTATAACTTAGATAATTAATCATTTTAAATATAGTACTTTTTTGTCTTTCAAGTTTTTACTTGACACTCTCACTACTTTCATAAAGAATAAAATTTTATCGTCAACAAATAACATACATCATGAAAATCCGTGTGGTTAGCTCAAACATGAATATGTTATTGTTGTATGTCATTTGTCATCAAAGACATGTAGTCTCTATTTTTCATTCGAAAAAACTAAACAAGTAAGGTAAGGATCAGACCACAAGGATCTATTGCGCATAGTCTTTACATTGCATTTCAACAAGTACTTACAAAGTCAAAAAAAAAATTATTGACATATAACAAATGTTGAATCCCCTTAATTCCTTCATATGTTTCCAATCTCTTTAGTGAAAATCGTAGCTTTGCCGTTGCCAACTGTCTATCAAGCTTCCCTATGGAGCTAAATGCACCAGTTTGGTAAGGAACTTGTTGACAACATACCCATTGTACTACCATGAGTGGAGTTTGGGGAAGGTAGGGTGTACACTAACCTTACGAGTTACGCCTACCTTTGTGGGATAGAGAGGCTGTTTCCGATAGACTCTCGGCTCAAGAAAAATGGTTTTTTCCAGAATGGTATGGGACTTGTATAATAGGTACAAATACAAAATTGTTATCATATTAATGGAGAGTTCAAGAAAATACAGTAACTAGAATTCACAAGCTAGCCTTCTAAGAAGCAACAGCCACTGCTTCTGTTGTTTTCTCCTTCTCTTTGACAGCTTTCTTCCAGTTCTCCGCACTATCGATAATTTCCCCTGTTTTTATGAGGTACCTGACCCTTTTACCATTGTCGAGTGTTTTATGACCCACCCGACTGACTACCTTCTGGTCTTTCGAGTAAAGCATCACGTTCGAGCTGTGAATAGGAGCTTCAATCTGAGAGCACAACACCGAACAGTTACTTTCACACAAGAACTAATTAATTTACATACGTGTTGCTCGGATTCTCCAAAAATGCAATACTTTTGGAGGATCTGACACACACCTGTCAGCATTTTTGAAGAGTCCGAGCAACATAGTCCATAACAAAAGAGAGACTAAAGATTAACTTTTGGGCAATGTGGAAACAGTGCGAAGCAAAGAAATCGAAAAAACCTTGAACATTTGACCCGGTTCATCCTCACTCCTACTCTTCACATGCTTGGTTTTCAAGTTTATCTCTCTTATGACAACTTTGCTGTTGTGCTTGATAATCTCAGCGATCTCTCCAACCTTACCTTTATCGTGGCCAGATATGACTTTTACTGTATCTCCGAGTTTCACGTGCATTCTGTGTAGCACAGAAAGGCTGTTGGCTTACATTTTTTCTGTTCCCATCGCTTGAGCTGCAGAAGCAATGAAAATGAATACCCTTTTTAACACAGAATAAATTCCTTGTCATGGAAAATGGAAGTCGAACTACTACATACTACATTTACCTTGCAAGTGACATGGCATGTTCATAACAGAGTAACATTAAAACATTTTATTTGGGTCATAAGAATATTCATCACCTGACGGAAGTAAAAAGACCAGAAACGGATCAAAAGATACCAACCTTGGCTACAATGGATCCTGGAGTTTGTGTTGATTTGACCTGCAAATTAAGTATCACTTGAAAACTGTCATAATTGAACAAGAAAACAATCTTGTTGCACCTTGACGCGTGAAAAATAAAAGGTCATGTAAACAAGATAAGAAAAGAGGGCTAGTAAGCAATTGCAACAAGGAGCATTAACCTATTAATAACAAGTCCGTATTATGACAAAGATATTTAGAAGTCTATATTTTGCTTCAATTGCTAATGATGCTTAGTAGTTGACTAGTTTCATTTAAGAACTTACTATGATGTACATTCTGGACTATTAACTTCCACATAGAAGTTGTTCTCTTCAAATAAAAAGTTTTTCTCTTAGAGAGGTGTTTTCTTCGCTTAGAAAAGTGTTCCTTCTCTTCAACTACACGTTCAGATTTATGAATATAATCATACACGTAAGTAGTAATGCAACTTTATCAGCACCTCCACAGTATTGCATATGGGCTCAAGAGATGCTGTTCGTTACCAACTATAAGGATAACCCAGCCTGTTCTGTTCAAGTATCTACCAGCAACTTTCCACATTTCAGGAGGCAAACCAGAAAGGTGAAGAATGTTACATTTTCTAGCACAAGAAGTACATAATGATAGGACAGTCAACACACGCCTAATATATCAATATTTGAAGACGAAAGAAGAGGATTAATCCTAGGGAAGTAAAATCAGAACAAAGACAGTTCATTCTGAAACTCACAAAACAAAAGCATCAGAACATATAGGTCGAACTACATTAAAAGTAATCCGTGAGCCTATCACTAACCCCAGGTAAGATGTGGTGTGGCAGCCGCACCACCCTCAACTAACTATACATTAATTGACCAATTTAAAATACACACACACACTAAGTTCATACCCACTATCACATAGACACATAGTCGTTACGAGTGTAGTGGTATTTTGCACCCATCGACTAAACAATGTTGCATCTAGCTCTGTAGTAATCTCATCCATAGCCTAGTTGGTGAAGAGATTTTCCAATGTTGAAAGGTATAGTCCCCATAACTCAATTTGTCCGGTATATTTACTCGGGGCTCCCCATGGGTTAGTAAATGTGTTTGGGTATTACAGAAAATATTTTCTCTAGGAAAATGTTTTCAATTGTTTCCTTGCCCTGAAATCTCATAGGACTAATATTTTCCTCAAGTAAAATCATTCCCAGAGAAATGAGGAAAGGGGCTTATATCACACATGGGTGCAGAAGTCATATTCTTTTACACAAACTCACATATTAGATAATGGAGATATCCGCTATTTTCAGCTTCAAAGCTCAACGAGTAACGCGTCTTGTCTCTCAACCTTTCTCTACTAAAATTCATCAGTTAGAATTGAACCCATGACGCGTGCCTACCTTACATCACGTTGTACTTACTTTATGGCTGAACCAACTCCATTGGTATCAGCTTCAATTTATAAAATTTTCAAAGCTTAATTAACACTTGGAAACACAATCTACATATACTGTCCTATAACATGTAAAAATAAGTATACGTCACCTACTTATATACCCTAAACACTCTAAAACTTCCTCGATCCATACCAAACACACCCTTAGAGTTTAGAGTTTCCGCCATGGTGCCACCAGAGGTTTCTTATCATCTACTTCTTTTTTTCTTTTTCTTCAGTCATATCGAGTGAGTAATAAAGGCGTATCCAGGATTTCGAGATAAGGAGTGCACTATTGTAAAAAGGTGGATCTAAGAAGTAAATTTGATCGGATATATATATACATATATAACATTCGGATTTCTAACCTCACTTAGAGAGGTGCACCTAATCATCGTCACATAATATGATACTCCGAATATGGGTTCACACATCTATATTTCAATATTTTACAAAAAAATATAACACTATTATATATATGATCTCGGGAGGGGAGCATGGGTTCACGTGAACCCGGTGACCCCTCCTTAGATACGCCCCTGGTGAGTATCTGAGCCAACTTGCACACAACTCCACTATTTCCCCTTAGTCGGAAATTTACACTATGTAGCTAGGTAAAAAAAAGTAAAATGTATATACTATATATTGACCCCCCTTGGCTTCTTCATGAGTTTACTACTTTATATTTTCACACCCCATAGTGAAAATCTTGACTACTGTACTGCTAATTCCACGGGATACCTACTTACTCACACCAGCAAGGTGTGGACATGTATGAAGAAATCATTGCCTTCCCTGTAATTTGAACCTAAGACCTCATGATTCTCGACTCATTTTATTGACAAGTTGGCCACACCCTTAAGTGCATTATCCCAAGTCTTAATCAAAATTAAGCAACCATTTACAAATTTGCTAGTAACCTATCAATAGACAACATTAATTGAAGAAAAGAATGAATTTTTAAAAGAGTAGTAAAGTAAAGAAGAGTACCAGAGGTGAGCAGAGAGGAAGAGGAGAAAAGGGTTGGCCCAAAAATGAGTTGGAAGAAATGGAAAGAGAAGTAAAAGAGCTCTGCAGAGCTGCCATTACCGCCATTTCTTCAAACTTTGAACATACAGAAAGCTTTTACAATCGGTAATTAAGAAGGGAAATTTGGATAGAGTTGGAAGCAACAATTTTATTAAACCTTAAACGGGTTGACCCGGCCCAAAAAAAATTCTTCCTTTATGGGAAATGAGTAACATTTTCTTTTGTTTGGTATTTTTTTTTAATTGAAAATTTGACGACAACAACAACAACATATTCAGAGTAATTACACAGGGTGGGTGTGGAGAGAGTAGGATGTGCTAGACCTTATCATTATTTCTACTTCCTAAAGATAGAGAAGCCGTTTTAGTTAAGCTCTCGACTTCTTTTGAAAATTTTGACGAATAGTTTTTCATCCAGCTCATTGAAATTCAGCTACTATGTTGAAATTACTCAAATTCTAATTGTAATATAGAAATAAAATTTAGATAAAAATATCTCTTATTGATACGCTGAAAAATTTAACACGATGCATTTTTAACGAGTATTTTTGTCTAAAATGTATTTTTTCGCATTGAAAATGATTATTTTGAACTACAATTCAAACAACGTTATAACACTAACTATTTCGCATAATTTTACGTTGTTTTTAGATAGCAGTAGTGTTCGGACATATAGGAAGATTCAAAATTTGAATTTGATGGGATTGAAGTGGGATATTATTACAATTCATTTGATTGGAGGTATGCAATTAATTATTTGTAATTTGAATTAAAGATATTGGGTAAACCCGTAACTAACCTCTTATATATGTCCCTGACGTTTCAGCTTGCATGGATTTTGATAATTTTATTGAGTATCTATTATCTTCCACAAGTATAAATATCGAATAATTCTATTTGAGCCTATATAATTCTTCCATCAATCCACAAATAAAGTCACATTTTCAGGGGTAAAAATTAAGTACATGATTACATTAGATATGTTGTTGTTATTATCTTTCATAAGTCATAACTGAGAGGGCACAACTAAGTGAAAGCAAGGAGTTCATTCAAATTCTTTTGAAGGACAATTACATTATATATACAAGATTAAGATTATTTTTTTATGTATGTATAATTGATCTTAAATTTTTTTGGCTTCTTCATGTGGTTACTTTTTTTATATCTTGACCCCTTTAGTAAGAAATCATGGCTTGCCTCCGTGTGTAACTCATGGATCATGACTCACAAACTTTTTTTTATTTTCTATCTGGTATTCGATATCCGTATTAAAGTCCGATTAATTCATATTTGAGTCGCGTAGAGTCCACTGTTATAATCAAGTCCAACCCAATGTGGATATCAAGGTCATACAACTAGTTATTAGGTTGACAAGAGCTATTGTATCAAGAATAAGCAATAGGAGCATGCTAATTTGAAAACCGAGTTGAGTAGTGAGCATGAGAACGATTCCATCAAAAGAGATAATAGTATGTGGTTCGGGAATTATGCAAATTATTAAGTAAAGAGTCTTCTCATCCCTTTCTATCTATCTCTGTATTTCCTGAGATTCTTCCCCTTTAGTTAACATTCTCTATTTCGTTTTAAGGGCCATTAGTTGTTAATTGCTTGTTGTTATCATTTCTCATTGTATTTTGTGTTCTCATTGATCATAATACATATCATTGTTGTGTCGGTAACTTGAGTTGTTACCTCCACTCAAGGAAAAGTGCTTCCTATTTTTTTTTAATATTCATAACTCGAACCCGAAATCTTTAATTAACGGATGAACATAACAACTCATCCACCCCACCATATTCTTGGTAGTCACAACTCACTACTTATTAACACAAATATATTCTCAACAAGGTTTATATATACTTAATATAACTTTGGAGTATCTTGTTGTTTTCTTCAAATATTACATTCTTTGTATTAATACAGATAGAGATAGATAATGATTTTTTTTTACTTTTTTCCTAAAAAAAAAAACCCCCTTATACCATGATATACAAGAGTATTAATTAAAAAGAAAATTTACAATAACAAAGAGAGCCGGAGGTGGATTAGTCCAAATATCAAATCAAGAAAGGGGCTGGAATCATTGCAGCAAGGCAAGCTATCCTGGAGAACCTAAAATGAAAAAACAACAACATGAAAATTAGAAAACCAAGCCATAGCACATCAAAAGTCTTCGGAATTTACTAATCTGACTAATTTACATTATTCATCCGAGGAAAGATGAATAAGTGAAAGACGCAATACATATCTCCATCATCATTCTCTCCCGGGATTGATTCATTAGATTAAAGAAAATACAGGAGAAGTCATGATTAATCATTGATCCCACGCATTATGTGAAATTAATTCTCAAAGTGCGATGGGTTAAAAAAATCAATATGTTTTCCATATTGATTGGCTCTAGACAAATTTCTCATCATAACTTTTTTTTAAAAAAAAAGTTTGTTGACTATTGTGAAAATACTCAACATTCACATGTCATCTATTATGCATAAAATAATTTCAATCAACTTCCACATCTGCATTATACCTGGATTTACGATAACGATGATGATGAGGGAGTTGATTGACAGGCCGCTTTTTCTTCAAATTCCTGCCGGAATTAGCTGCCACCATTCTCGGCGGCAGAGCATGATCTGCATCTTCCGATATGGAGTAAAGAGACGGTTTCCATTCAGGAAATGAACCAGCTGATCTCGCCGATCCTCGTCTCCTCCGTCGTCTCCTTTTATACGTAATAATGTTGTTAATATCGGACGATGCTACAGTAGCTGCAGGTACAAGGATCTCCTCTTCCTCTTCAACGCGATGCTCACGTTTCGATGAACAGCCACAACATGACACCAGTTCAACGAAAAACTTCATATTTACCAGGTATGTGTATATAAACTTAGAAATAATGATTGCACGGAAGGTGTTTGATAAAATGTCAAAGATACATTGCTGGAAAGATGTTTGATAAATTGTGTAAGACAGAAGTAAATTTGTATATTTTTCTTTCTATAGATCTCTTTTTTTCACCCCCGACTCTCTTTGTACAATGCGTTCTCTCTCTATTTGGATTTGGTAAATGTTTATTTTAGTTTGCTTTTGCGACAAATGCGGAGACATTAAAAACAAGGATGGTTATCGGTTGGTGAGTTTCCTACTCTTAAAGCCGTGCATTTTTGGAGGATCCGAAATCATATTCCAAAAGAGAATGACAGATAAATTAAAATAAAAAAAGGAAAACAAAGTGAAATTATTTTTGAGAAAGAAAATATAGAGGTAAAGAGATCATGAAAACCAAACAAGGATCACGAAAATAAAACTTACTAAACATCCCAACAAAATTTAGCATGTTATAACTTTGCTACCAAATGGTTTTAACTGAATATTCAAAAATTGATCAGGACAAAATAACAAGATAGAAAAGTAACAAGTGAATTGCTTAAGCCTTGTCAGCCTTGGCAGCAGTAGCAGCGGCTTGACCACGAAGACGACCAGTCCTCCTTGCAGCAATAAGACCAACCTTTTGTCCAGGAGGTGCATCACGACGGACTGTACTGGCATGACCAATGTGTTGATGGTTACCACCACCATGGGGATGCTCCACAGGATTCATAGCAACACCACGAACCTTAGGCCAGCAGTTCCTCTTCACACGGTACTTGTGGTAAGCATTACCAGCTTTAAGCATTGGTTTCTCAGTACGTCCTCCTCCAGCAACCTGACCAATCATGGCACGACATCCACTCGGCACAATCTTTTTGGCTCCTGATGGGAGCTTAACCCTGTCAAGAGTTCAAATTTGATCAAACAGATTTCAGTAACATCTCAAATACTTGCAACAGACAGTTTGGATAACATCTGCTAAAAATAATGGATAAAGACATAGGAAGTAGCATGACAACAAAAACTGTCATTGCAGCAATCACAAGAATCTAACTAAGCTAAGTGTTTTCAAACTAATTTGTCACAGAGCACAACAACTATCATCCTGGAAATTCTAGTAATGTGGGTGAACACGTAACAAGGTAAGTTTATCACCATTAAACATATTACAAAGTTCGTTCTTTTTCCAGATAAAGCATCGTACACATCCAAAATCAGGTTTCACAAGTCGCTTCCGAGTCATTCTTCACCACCGCTACAAACACACCTCAATGACAAACTTACAAGCATCAGTAAAATATAACAAACTAGTTTAACACAACGGATATGATTTGGAAAACAAAGGCCCTTCCCTTCTCTCATAGCCAAGCTTCATTACTAGGACAAGATAATCTGATACAGTTAACCTCCTTCCCAAACTCCAACAGCACAAAGTTCACATTAAACTAGTCTATCCACGTATTGAATAATAAACACAACATTGTATCAGATAACTCGGGATAGCAACTCGACTGCAAAGAACCATCTCTTCACCTTGTTACACTAACAAAGTACTCTTACACACATGTAAATATATATTTAACTTAACCATCATCTCAACTCAGCTACTTTATCCAACAATCAAACCATCAATTAATCATATAAATAGAAGCATTTTCAAGTCATAAATCATCCAACTACACCACATCAATCCAGTGGCTAATAATGAAGAGTGGCCAGTATATAGGTCAAATATTATACGTACACATTAAATATTTAACACAAATCACAAGAACAGTAATCCACAATTGAAACAAAACGAATAATAATATATACCTAGTGGTACCATTATCAGGATTGTGACTGATAACAATGGCATAATCACCAGAACACCTAGCAAAAACACCACGGTCACCAACTTTATGCTCAACGTTACAAACAACAGCTCCTTCAGGAATAGATCTAAGCGGCAACACATTACCAACCATAAGGGTAGCTTTCTTCCCACAATACACAAACTGTCCAGTATACATCCCTTCAGCAGCAACGAACAGCTCTTTCTGATGCTTGTACCTGAAAGGATGACGGAATGTCACCCGCGCGAGTGGTGCACCTCTCCCTGGATCGTGAATCACCTCTGTGATTACTCCTTTCAGGTACCCATTTCTCTCGCCGAAATCGAGGGTACGGAATCGGGCCGGACCTTTCCGGTGGTGGGTATGGGATTTGAAAACCGACCCAGCTCCCTTACGTTGTGCTCTGATCACACGACCCATTTCGCCGGTTTCTCTCTCTCTACACTCTCTCGCCGGAGGGGTTTTGAGGAAAGTGATGGGAAGAAGAAGATATACTAGGGTTTTTAGAGGGTAATGTGTTGCCCTAGTTATGATTTGGGCTTAAGAAAGTTTTGTATGTTTGGTCCAAGAATGATTTTGAGCCCATTTATGGATATCATGGCCCAATATAGTCGATTTGAGGATCGTTATTTAAGTTATAGCCGAAGTATATAACTTTTTTGTAAGTTTAGCCGTTTAGAATCAAGTTCAAGACCTACAAGAATAAAGTTAAAAATTATTCATGTTTGAAGTTGTATACGAGTCTGAAGTTTGGCATATTTATTGTGTAAGCAATTTTCAACATTTTTGTTTTAAGTTTCTTCGGTTTGACAGGTTAAAACTTTTAAATCAGACGTATAGTTATAAAGTTTGTGTGCGATGTGTAGATGAACTATGAAACTTGTAAGTAGGAAATGTGAAAATCTATACAAGAAGATTTCATTATGGAAAATATTAATGTGTTAATGGTTTTATAAAAAAAATTAAACTATCATGTTATTATTATGCTTCTTTTTAAACTATGTCTTATTTTCGTTACATCATAAATTATAATTTTCAAATATTAAAATCTCCTAACTTGACAAATGGCAAAGTGATTCTTAATATTCATTTGGAGGGACATTGGGTAAACTAAATGTTTCTTAATATGCATCACATGAGGCGGGTGTGGAAGTGAGGGTTGATGCATAAGTTATTTTTAAAAGAGGTAGTTTCAAGTATCTGGGTTCATAATCCAAGAAAATAGAAAGATCGACAATAATATTACACATCGTATTAGAGTGGGGTGGATGAAATGGAGCATCTAGTGTCCTATGTGATGAGAAAGTTCTCCTATAACTTAAAAGATAAGTTTTATAGAGTGGTTATTTGGACCAACTATATTTTAAAGGGTAGAGTGTTGGTCAATCAAGAACTCACACATTCAGAAAATGAGAGTAGCGGAAACAAGGATGCTTAGATGAATGCGTGAAGATACTAGAAGGAATACGATGATATTCCAGACAATGTGGGAATAACCTTTGTGGTGGAAAAGATACCAAAATCGAAATTGAAATGGTTCGGACATGTGCAAGGGGTTGAGCATAGATGTCCTAGTGAGGAGGGATAAGAGATTGATAATGATAGATTTAAAGAAAGATGACCGAAGACGAATTGAGGATAGATGATTATACAAGGTATGACATGTCTTCCGCTCACCGAGGACAATACACTAAATATGAGAGTGTGGAGTTTGATGATTAGGGTAGAAGATTAGTAGATAGTTGAGCGTTTTACCTAATTTTTGTGGGAGAGCTTGATGCTACTTTAGGACACTTTACTTGCTTCTCCTTCCCCTTTATCAATCTCATTATTATTGTGTTAGTATTATGGTATTCCTCAATTTTACGACTGTTATTCTTTTTATTCGGTCTTTAATTTTTTTATCATATAATTTTACTCTTGTATTTTTAAAACTTATTTTGAAAACACTTTTCTCGAACTAAGGATCTTATCGAAAACAAATTCTCTCTCTTTCTTATCTAAGAGTAGTGATAAAATTTACGTGAACTCCACTTTTAGAACTTATAAAATCAAACTAGATATTGTTGTTGTTGTTGATGATGTATTGTCTTAGTTCAAAGATAAGACTAAAAACAATAGAAGGTGAGAGGGTCCACCCACATAATAAGTTGGTCCAATAAAAATTGAATGTAATCATCAACTACTTCCGTAAAAATCAGCCATATATGTGAATGTGTAGGTCCTTATGGTCCCATGTATCACTCTCCAATGTTTGGATTAATAATTCGTCGGTCGAAATTTACTGACTCGACTAATCGAATGTATGTTGAATAAATCAGTTAAAGATGTAAAATAAGATTCTTATTAAAATATTTCAGATTTTGAATCCAAAATTTTAGATAAAAAAAATAAAGGAATAACAATAGTTTAATATCCATTGATTGTAGTGCCTTAGGTTTTAATAATCCCTTAGTACCAATCTAGTGGGGTTGAATGGTCGAAATCTTTCTATCTTTAATCAAATATCTTGAGTTTGAGCCTGAAGAACAAAAAACTTATTGATGGCGAACATTTCACCCCCTAAATCACTCTATCTATTCGATGTAAATTCAAACTAATCAGGTTGGTAAATTTCAAATCAAACTATAGATAGGAAAGATTGTTAAGAGAGTTAGGATCTTATGAGATCCTTTGCTTTGGAGTTATATAATCTATCTCTAAAAGATCCAAACAGACAAATAAACAAAAGATATACAAAGTTAATACTTGGAAGATTAGCATATATCTCCATCTAATCAACAATATATATTATATTCCCAAATTCTCTACATCCTTCCATCTAAATAGACACTCTTATCCTACAATTTGAAGAAAACTAATATGTACTATAGCACACCACCAAAACATTACGGTGGAGTGGTACGTACTCTATCATTCTTAACCAGAACTTTCGAGCATGAGTCATGGTATGTTTTACCCTTGTAATGAAAATTTTCAATGTGAATCTGAATTAGTCAGACTCGAAAATAGATATCAAACATCGGACGAGAAACACAATTACTATTATTATAAGTAAATATCTAAGTCACAAGACAACATTTTCTATCTTTGTGCTTCAAATCTCTGACCTGTTCCAATTTTCTTTTTCAGAATTCCTGCATATTCAACAAAAATGCAGTGTAATGTTCAGTCTGTAGTACTAAAAAGACACAAAAGTGACTAGCCAATTGAACTATAAACTTTTTTTTTAACTCGAAATAAGTGACATAGTATTATTTCACGTGAATAAACAACAGTTCACATGAGATAAAATCAATTTGTACTAGTCAAATACAAAACAAATATTTGAAAGAATGATAAAATGGACTTCCAAGAATTAAAAAAAAGCAAAAAACAAATAGAAAACAAAAATGGATTGAATTTAACAATATAAGAAACTTTTTTACGAGGATTTAAACTTGATGCGTTTAACATTATTATTGTACTTATAAAAATAGTACAAATAGTGCCCACCGACTATTTTTTGGACATGTAATTGAAAAAATAAACATTATTATGAAATTCCACGACAACATGTTGGAGTTTCGCATATGAAATTTGATACTTCATAATAGTGATTATTTTTTAAGTACAGAAGTGGTATTATTTGTGAATTTACCATATTAATTTGAGTTCAAATTAAAATTCTAGACTAACCACAATCAAAATTACTTAAAAAATCCAGCCTCATGAAGAGAAAGTAAGTTGAGGGCATTTAAAGCATTGTCCAATATATATATATATATAAAAAATACTAAGTTCAATCGAACTCATAGAACATAAGATCACATCGATTTTTAACTATCATCGTAACTTGACTCATTATAGTAAGTTATCTACCTTATTTTAAGGTAAAATAGATAAACAACGACAATAACTACGTCTCTTTCTCAAACATATTAGACTCAACTATTTTCTAGGTAAAATAGATAAACAACAATAATAACTACGTCTCAGTCCCAAACAGGCCAAACAAAAAAAGAGCAAAAGGGAGGAAGAATTTTACCATTTGGATTACAATGTGGTGGATCTTCAAAAAGTGAAAGTGAGAGTTGTTTATGAGCTAATCCAATATCAAAAAGTATAATCCCAGAATTAAGATCATCAACAATAATTCCTTTAACTGGTAGCCACACAAATAACTCTTCTTGTAACAGTCCTTGAACACCATTAAGGCTACCATAAGTAAGATTAGCTTTCAAATAACTCTCATAGAATACTATTGTATCAAACTTAGTCAAGCAAGGCCCATTTAAATAAACTTCAAGAAGCCCATTAGTTGTTGAGTAATTATAAGATTTTACTTCTTTTGGAAGAAGACCATATGGTAAGCCTTTGGATTTGAGAAGATCATGAATGGACATAGGTGAAGAATGTGATAAAGAGATGAACAACAAGAAGAAAATGAGTAAAATAAGTGGAAATTGATGAAAAGCCATGAATGAAGGAAATTATGAGAGAGAAAGAAAAAGAGAGAGAGAGAAAGTGTTGTATTTTTTGGTTTTGATATTATTTGTGGAGTTAGATATTATTCATTCTCATGTGATGTGTTTGACTATGTATGTCATATTTACCAAAATAAAAGGCTGAATACATCAACATTTTCTTGAGATATTTAAATTATGATGTGTTTTAAGTAATTAAGTAGTTGAATATATGATAAGGTATTTTTATTAGAAATGATGTTGTGTGCATTTCCAACGCTTATTACACAAGTAAGTTAATTACATATAATATATTACCACATTTAATTATATGTGATTAACCTCAATTATAGCATATATGAGGTTTTAGAGTTTATTAAGTGTAATATGTATTCGTAAAATGTATTCCTTCTGTTTCAGTTTAAGTGTCTTACTTTTTTTATTTGTCTCAAAAAGGAGTGTCTCTTTCTGTGTTTAGTATGTTTTTCAATTCCACTATCTTACTTAATAAGTTTAAGATCACTAGATTTAAAGGACTCCGATCCATACATCTTTAATTTAATACCACAAAATTCAAAAGTCTCCCTTTATTTTTTAAAGTAATAACACACATGTCTTTTGACTTGGTCTTAACTGACATCTATGTCCATCAGCTTTAGGTGTGCAAGTTAAGTAGATACTTAAACTTATATAACATTGAACAAGTAGATACATGTATCCTATTGGACATCACACAAATCAGTTGTCATGTAGGGTGAGATTCACTCGGTACACTCACCCTTTATTTGTATTATCTCACGTAGGACACATGTGTTTACTTGTTTGATTTCGTATACTTTTAAGTGTCTACTTGCATATTCAGACATAGAATTCAACTGATGCCAATTTAAAAACCACGCTTATATATTATGTCTTTTTAAAACTTTATACTTAGTCAAATTAAAACACTCAAATTGGAACAAAAGGGAATTTTAAGCCTTTTTGTGAAATTTGACACCGTCGTATGGTTAGTGGGCTCCAATTGGATTTAAGTAGTAGGCCCAAGTTAGATAGGATTTGGTCCACCAAAAACAGGACCCAAAAATACAAATTGATTTAATATTTCTTCTGTATTCGCCGGCGAAAGACGTGATCTTCCTTTTCTCCTTCTCCTTTTCCGGCGAACCAATCTCCGTTCATTTCTCCGGCGACATTCAGTTTGTAAGTGTTACACGAGTTATTAATTTTGTTTCAGCTCTTTTTGCTTACTTTCCTGCATAAAGTAACCATTAAATCCATTTTTATGATTAATTTATGATTTTAACGAGTTAAAATGCGTCATAATCGATTTATCATTTTAACAAATTTTCTGAAAAATTTTCTCATTGGAAAAATTAAGATCATAAAAGATGGAACTTTCATAATTTCATTGATCATTGAAGTTGAACAGTAGTCTCTTGTCCTTTGATTTCATTTACTATCTGTTGATTCCTTGTAGCTCGATAATCGTATTTTTTAGTTACTATGTGCTGTTTTTGTTATTATATGTTGTCTTTGAGGTAGGGTAAGGTCTGCGTACACTCTATCCTCTCCGGACAAACTTTGTGGGATTACACAGGTATGTGTTGTTGCTAGAAGCTTTGATTTCACCTAGTCAAAGTCAAAGTTTGGGTGCTGAAAATTGACAGGCCTGGTGATTAATAAAGTGAGTTTAGAACTATGAGGTCTCAGGATTCATAGAGTTATTCGATATGTCTGAGGTGCGGACAAGCTGGTCCGGATTCTACGGTTATTAATAAAAAAACACATTTATTGCATATATTTTCTTGTTTCAAGCTCCATCAAGAAGGTGTTTGTGACTAAGATAAATATTTGATGCATACAAAGTGGGAGTACAATGCATGAAATCCTTAGTGTGGAGAAGGGTTCTTATCTTTTTTCCGAGTTTGTTTCTACTATCTAAACTTGTTAGCTTGAAAGCATGCTGCTTTTATTCTCCTTTTGTTTCCTAAAAGAATCAGATTCAAAATGTTCTTGAGAGCTGTGATTTTGACTTGCTGATATTAGTACATCATTTTCGTGGCAATTTTGAGAAAGCTAGATCTTGACTGGATCTTAATTCTTGATGTACTGCTGATATTTCCTGTGTTTTAGGTTCAGAGAGATGCACAAAATCTTGTAATATCTGAAGGGGTTAATCATCTGATGCTTTCAACATCAAGCACTTGCAATTGTGTCATAAGTTTTCCGAAAATGGCATCTGACTACAAAGGTTTGTATTCACCTTCCATCTTGTTCTTCTTTCTTCTTTCATTTGTTATGGATGATATTATGAGATTTTTTCCTCTTGCACGTAATGTCTTACCTCACAGGAAAAGCTATTGTACTTGTGGGTGTCAGCGGAGCTGGAAAATCGTAAGGTTTCAAGTTACTTACTAATTTGGTTTAACCAAAAAATTGTATAGGTCATTGATCAGTTTCTAACTGCTTGTAGAGTTAAACTAGACCTTAACAAAGAACTTCAGATTATAGAAACAAAGATATCTTGTTACTTGGCATTTGTCTGATCAACTGAAAGGAAAAATGACTTGGATCACTGTAATGCAATACATGATAGTCAATGGTTTACTCTTCCTAGGAGACCTTTACTAAAAAAAAAACTTAAAGCTTATTTGAACATGTTATTCCGATCTGATACAACTGTGGTTCCATTTTCAAGTTCCAATCTTTTAAGTAATTCTTATGCATGCTGGCTCAGAACAATTGGTCAGATGCTTGGAAGAGCTGTTCATGGCTGCTTTCTCGATGCAGATGATTATCACTCAGAGTCTAACAAAGGTAAGGACTATGATCATGACTTATTAATTCAAATCATAGCTGATCAATGAGAGCATATTCCCAAGTGGTGCATTTATTGACGATTTGCGCGATCAAAACAGAGAAGATGAAGAATGGGATACCTCTTTCTGAGGAAGATCGTGTTCCTTGGCTTGAAGCATTGCGGAATACGCTGAGAAGAGGTTTAGTTGACAATGAAACACTGGTTCTTGCTTGCTCAGCTCTGCAAAAGCGGTACAGGGAAATCCTTAGGTCTGCAGACCCAAATTATGAACTAGGTTCTTATGCAAGTATTGTTAAATTCGTGTTGTTGGATGTTGGGGCTGAAGTGCTTGCCGCTCGGCTGGTCAAGAGAGCAGCTGAGGGAAAGCATTTTATGCCTGCAAAGCTCTTGCAGACCCAACTGGATTTACTTCAGATTGATGAAGCAGAAGGGATACTTAAGGTTGATGCTACTATGGATCCTGACACCATATTGAAAACCATACAAACTTTTGTCTTCTGATCACAAGTCCATGAGGGACGGATTAAATTGATGATGAATTATTTTATAGAAAAGTTTGTGATAAACAGAATTTTTATTGTAATATATATTTTTGATTGCATTTTTGATAGCAAGACATACATCTGAACAAGAAAGCTAAGAAAAATTAGATGAAACAAAGTAACGATGTTTCTCATTCAAGAGTGTTGTGACTATAAAAGCAAAGAGACGATGACAAGAAAACTTTTTGATGGACTTAAGTACGGGGAAGATCAGCTAAAGAGAAGCTAAGTCTTTATTATAATTCTTGTGGTCAGGAACACAAAACTAGCCTTTCAATTCATGTTGTTCCATTGCTTGTGACCAGGAACCCAGTTTGGACATGTGGGACTGAAGTGTCTGGACATGACTCTCAAATTCAATAGCTCAACAAGGGGTGCAAATTTCACGCATCGGGGTGTCTTGTATTGGTCAAGGGAAGCACCTAAGCCAACACAGTATTCCATGAGCTTGTCAAAAGTCCCCATTTCCACTATCCTGATTTCCAGAGGCCCAATGGATTTGTCAGAGGCACGCCCCTGGCGGTAGACACTATTTAGAGATTCTTCAACGGTGAGGCAACAATCTTGAAAGACTGAAGGAGGAATTTGGGTAGAGCCATTCACACTGAGCTCCCAGAATAGGACATAGTGGCCTGGAATGGTAGCGGTATCGGCATAGCTGGTGTACTCGGTTACATTTGCATCAAATGGTATCAGATTGTGCATTGCATTTTTCACTGCATTTTGTAGCTCAGCTTCATCAGTCTTGTCAGAATCAATGCTCAAGATCACATTTTCCCGACATACGAAGTAGAATTGAGGTGCATTGTTCTTGTAACCAGCAACTCGAAGCACATCACCCACCCTGTATCTATAGAGTCCTGAAATGGCACAAGTCCAAGCAAAGCTAAGTATTAGCAGACATGTTGGACAGACAAATTGTAAAAAAGAAACGAGTCGAGCATTTTGTTTGGCATTTGAAAGTACCTGAATATGTGGTAACAACAAGCTCGTACTCCTGGCCAATCTCGACATCAACCAAATCGATCAATTGATTTTTTTCTTTCTCATTAAGCAACTTGGACTTGGAGATAGGGTTGATGACTCCACTGTCTCGGTGAATAGGTGAGAACTCAAAATAGCACATGGTGGGAATAAGGGTGTAAGAGACTTCGCTGGGTTTACAAAAGGGGTTCAAGTTGATTCCAAAGTAGCATTCTGAGGAACCATACGTGGTAGAGACAAGAGGGAGGCCGTTGCTGTAATAATCAAGGGTAGGTATATACTGTGACATGCTTCCGGTTACAATAACATCCACATACTTGGTGTTAGGCCACAATCTAGCGATGATCCCTTGCCATGACTCTTTACTGCATTCAGCCTCGATGAAATCAGCTAACTCTGGGTCAGGTTTGAGGATTTTCATCACTGACTCTCTGACTGACAGATTTGTAATTTGGGTGTTAATGGTTCCCATTCGAATATCATTACAAAGTAGAGACCAGTGCTTTTCTAGGAATCGGATGGCACGGATGAAGCCTAATGCAAAGGGCGAGCCAACCCTGAGGACTTCTTTACGTTGGTAGAGACCACAAAGCATTTGGGAGTACATGTTTTGGTAAGAGTCTGGGCAGAGAATGGTTTCAGCTGGACTAGTGTAGTTTGCATAGGGGCTAAAACGGGCGCGGTTGAAATAAGGGCTCTTGCACATACTTGTTAAAACAGGGCGAGCTGGTAATCCTCCTGGGGTCTTGGCTTCAGACTTTATGGACCAGAAATACATTCCTTTGCCCTTTTCCAAATCTGGAACAAATTGGCTTATCACAGACATCACAAGGTCGCGAAGCTGAAATCTCTTCCCAATCTCTTCTTGAATTGTTGGCATCAATTTTCTCTCCCCTCCGGACGTCCCAGAACTGCACATAAAGATTGCACTTCAGCAGAAATTAAAGACAAAGGATACGTACGCGAGAACGAGAACATCTTAATGAGATACAGAGAATGTGAATTGTGTACTTTATAATAATACACTATTGAGACGGAGATGGACATTTTGAAAAGACAAACCTTGTCAAGAATTCAGAGATGGGTTTGGAGCAGAAGATTGGAGATGCATCACCATTGGCTATACGGTTAATATCAGGCTGAATATCTTCGTAGGTGATGACAGGCATGACTTTCTTGAATGTCTCTCTATCAGTGTGACCATTGAGATCATGGCGCTGCAAGTACTCAACATTGGCATTTCGAGAGAGGATTTCAGCAAGAACTCTCTTTTGGACCTCATCAACGTCGGTCGTGACCTCTTCAATGAACTGAAGAGCCTTCTTGTTTTCCTCCACTATACTATCCTCAGTGGCCTTCATCGGGCTCTTGGATGCCTCAGGTATGGTTCTTTCCATATTAATAAAGACCTGGCTGAGTCAAAGATTTGTTACTGGGTGAACAAAATGTATATTATGTGTGTGGAGGAAGGTTGAAGTGGCTTTATATAGAGGACATTTGGGCGACGTTAAAAGCAGAGACGGATGGAGTGTAATGACTACGGACTCAACTGAATTCAGTATGTAAACTTGTCTGATAGTTCAAAAATATGTTTCAGTGACCTTCAAAGACATACAACTTTAAGGCCGCATATAAATTTTTGTGGACTTATGAGCACAGAGGAGCTCATACATCCACGCATTGACCCTTTAAAAATATTGACCCTTTAAAATATTGACCCTTTAAAATAAATACACAAATCAACATAGAATAAAAAATAACAATATGACCTGATCATCATACAATTATCAACAGTTGCAATTATAATATTTCCTATCTGTTTAACGTGGTTTCATTCTTTATATATATGTTACTTTCCTGACAGATCATCATTATCATGTGCTTCATTCTTTATACATATGTTACTTTCCTGACATGATTACCATGTGTTCTATATGCTTTTTTTTACAAATTTATAATGGAAAAAGTCTTGTTCTTCGTAGGTTGGTCATAAATTTGGATTTCATTGTTTTCTTCAAATTTTTCTAATATTTTAATGGCCAGTACTTTTCTTTCTTCAATATTTTCATCATAACTTTTTATTCTTGTATTTTTCAAACCATGTTATGAAAAGCCGAGGGTCTATTGGAAATAACCTCTCTATCTCATAACAGTAGGGGTAAGGTATGCTTACACCCATCCTCGCTCCCCTAGGCTTCACCTGTGGGACTATATTGTGTATGATGTTATTTTTGTTATTTTGTTGTTTTCTTCAAATTTCATATGTTTTGGTTTTTTTTTTTTTTTGATTTCGCACTCAGCGGTTGGTACCCGCATTGTGGTCTGATTAAATTTGAATTCGCATCGGGAAGTCCTTCATTGGTGTGAAAACTAAATAGTCCATGTCTGGATGATTTACCTAGGATGATTTTTATTATTTTGCTTAAATAATCCACAAAGATGCTTGTTCTTTTCTGCACAGAGAATGAAGCTACAGAAGAAATAGAAACTAGCTATTCAATTCATATTGTTCCATTGCTTGTGGCCAGGAACCCAATTTGGAGATGTGGGACTGAAGTAGCTGGACACGACTCTCGAATTCAATAGCTCAACAAGGAGGGCAACTTTCACGCATCGGGGTGTCTTTTATTGGTCGACGGAAGCACCTAAGCTAACACAGTAGTCCATGAGCTTGTCAAAAGTCCCAATTTCCACTATCCTGATTTCTAGAGGCCCAACGGATTTGTCAGAGGCACACCCCTGGCGGTAGACGCTATTTAGAGATTCTTCAACGGTGAGGCAACAATCTTCAGACTGAATGAGGAATTTGGGTAGAGCCTTTCACACTGAGCTCCCAGAATAGGACATAGTGGCCTGGAATGGTGGTGGTATCGGCATAGCTGGTGTACTCGGTTACATTTGTATCAAATAGTACCAGATTGTGCACTGCATTTTGTAGCTCAGCTTCATCAATCTTTTCGGAATCAATGCTCAAGATTACATGGTGGGAATGAGCGTGTAAGATACTTCACTGGGCTTACAAAGGGGGTTCAAGTTGATCTCAAAGGAACATTCCGCGGAGCCATACACGAGAGGGAGGCTATTGCTGTAATAATCAAGCGTTGGTATATATTGAGACAACTATGTCCATTGTACTTGGTATTAGGCCACAGCCTAGTGATGATCCCTTGCCATGAATCCTTGCTGCATTCAGCCTCCACAATTAATTCTAATTCTTTACTGGTCCTATATAGAGTGGACCTAAATTAATTGAGTCAATGAATATCAAATACCAAATGGTTAAAAACATATAACAGGAAGTGAACAAGCATCTTTGTGAATGATTATAAGATTATTTTGTGTATTTGAAAGAATAATACAGCTTTTACTGCTGTGAAATCAAATTTTTAAAAAAATATCTTGTGAATTCATGTTGTATATTTGGAGAATAATTTATTTTTAAATATAACTTGTGTTGGAATGATTGAGATTCCTATACCCTCGCTCAACAAGTTGTTAGTATTAGACTAATGATGATTAATTACATCGTTATTACAACTGTTAGTTTTGTATATACCGTCTTTGAGACAAGATGATAATAGCGGAAATGAGAATGTTGAAATCGATGTGTGGGAATATTAGGTGAGATTGGATCAGGAACAAAGTTTTTTGGGATAAAGTAGGAGTGTCCTCCATGACAGACAAGATGAGGGAGATGGGACTGAGATGATTCAAGCAGATGAAGAGAAAATGTATAAATGCCCCAGTAAAAATGTGTGAGAGGTAATGAGTATAAAGAGAAGTAAAGATAGGCAAAGGAGTTTTGAAGAGAGATTGTGATTAAACAGGATATGACCCTAGATAGTCTATGAAGGTTGGAGATTAGGATAGAATTTTAGTAGTTAGTCGGACATTATCTAGTCCCCTTTTTAGTATTGTGGTTACTACTTTCTTACCGTCTTATTCTTTGATTTTAATATTAAATGTTGTTTCTCTGTTCTAGTTACCTTATCATTTGTTGTTGCTACTGTTTTTTTCTTTTTCATTGTTTTCAACATGACTTCTTTTCTAATGTATTTGCCATACATACTTGATTTTTTTTATATGCTTTACTTGAGTCGAAGATCTATACATATCAAATACAACCTCTATACCTTGATAAGGTAGAGATAAAGATTGCACATACAACACCCTCCTGACGGTAAAATTGCTTCTAGGTGACCTATAGTGTGAAAAGTAAAAATGATTTTTTGAAGGTATAAATAATCCTAGGTATTTAGTAGAATTTTCTTGAGTTTTGTAGACTAAAATCTTTAGTATTTATTGTATCTAAGAAAAGTATAAATGTTCTGGAGAATTAGATATTTGTACTTAGGAAAAATCTCAATAGTCTAAATTCTTAGTATCTAGAATCATCCCTACACAACTATAAATAGGGGTGACATTAGGCATTTGTAATCAACCCAAAGACAAATTCAATTCAAAGAGTCTTCTTGCATAACAAAGTTCTCTTATCCAAAATACACATTCTCCTTTTCTAGCTTCCGATTTTAGTATTCTCTACATATGGCTCATGAATTCGTGCCGTTACAACAATCACTAATACTTGCATTAAGTTAGATTGTCTACATTACACCTTTTGGTATACCGTCATTCCTCGAAATCAACGAGATGTGCATGTTTCACTCGTAGTTCACGTTGCAAGAAAAAAACAAAATAAAAAAATAAAGCAAAATCTCTTTCTCCACAGTTTAAAAAGAGAGTTTCCGGGTAAATCTCTTTACTTATTTCTTAGTTAAAAATAAAAATTACTACTAATTCTCAATTAAATTTTGTTGTCAACTTGAAATCTGCAGCATTATTTGAAGACCTGTGGTGAACTCTGTGTTTAGGTACATTATTTTTTCCCCAAATTTATTTATTTCTTTTTCGATCTGCTTTGATATGCTTAGTTTGATATGAAAAAGGTAGGTTAAGGCCTGTGTATATTCTACCCTCTTATCCTACTTGTGGAATTACACTGGCTATTTTATTTTATTTTTTGCTAAAAAAATGTTCTTTTATAATCGTGTTGTCTAAGCCAGTTTGGATCTGCTAATTTTGTCTATTAAGACTTGGACAGATAGAAAGAGATCTTGAACTTAGCTTTTGTTTTTTCAATTTTTAGAGTGTCACTTATGGGATTTATCTTAACTAAGTAGCTTTAGCTCCGACCTTGTATATGAGTTAAAAAAAAACTCACTATAAGTAAGCACAAGCAATTTATTTCGATCACGTTAAATCAAATGAGTTGAGATAAGAATCGTGAACTAGAATCTAGCATACAAAGTTCAAATCTTAGATTCGTCTATGTTGTTATCGGTATTGAATCTATCTTAGTCAAGTTGCTAATTTAGCGAACCATATGAATGTTACAGGTCATTATTAAACATGGAAAGAAGTATGGCAGAGGAAAACAAGAAGAATCTTGAATTTATTGAAGAGGTGACTACCAATGTTGATGAGGTACAAAAGAGAGTTCTTCATGAAATCCTCACACGAAATGCCAACGTTGAGTACTTGCAACACCTTAATCTCAATGGTCATACTGATACAGAGACATTCAAGAAAGTCGTGCCTGTCATCACCTACGAAGATATTCAGTCTGATATCAACCGTATAGCTAATGGCGATAGATCTCCAATCCTATGCTCCCAGCCCATATCTGAATTCTTTACAAGGTCCCTCCTTTTTTTACTTTTCAGATGAGAAATGAGCATACTTATCTTAACAGATACTATTCCCTCGATTCAGTTTCGATTTATATGATGGTATTTGACAGCTGATGTCTGATGAAAGTTACAAAGATTCTTGGAACTTGTTGTTTCCCATTATGGTTTTGTAGTTCTTGCATGATTCCTAACATTTGCATTTTAGTGTGCAGCTCTGGGACTTCGGGAGGGGAGAGAAAACTGATACCCACAATAGAGGAAGAGAACAGGAGGAGATCACAGCTTTACGGAGTTACCATGTCTGTGGTAAGCCAATCTTTTCCAGATTTGGGAAAGGGCAAAGGAATGTATTTCATGTTCATAAAGTCTGAAGCCAAGACTCCCGGAGGATTATTAGCTCGTTCTATTTTAACTAGTCTTTACAAGAGTAGTCATTTAAGAAACAGCAATAGTCGTGTGTCGCCCTACACGAGTCCAGTTGAAGCCATTCTCTGCCTAGGCTCTTACCAAAGCATGTACTCCCAAATGCTTTGTAGCCTCTGCCAAAACAGAGAAGTCATCCGTGTTGGCTCTGTGTTTGCATCCGCCTTCATCCGTGCCATGCGATTCTTGGAGGATCACTGGTTTCTACTATGTAACGATATCCGAACAGGAACTATTAACAACAAAATTACTGATCCTTCAGTAAGAGAGGCTGTGATGAAAATCCTCAAACCAGACTCGGAGTTGGCTGATTTCATTGAGGCTGAAGGCAGCAAAGATTCATGGCAAGGGATCATCACTAGGCTGTGGCCTAATACCAAGTACGTGGATGTAGTCGTGACTGGAGCCATGTCTCAATATATACCAACGCTCGATTATTACTGCAATAGCCTCCCTCTCGTCAGTACTACGTATGCTTCCTCAGAATGTTTCTTTGGGATCAACTTGAACCCCCTTTGTAAGCCCAGTGAAGTATCTTACACGCTCATTCCCTCCATGGGCTCTTTCGTGTTCTTACCAATTCACAGGAGCAATGAATTCATCGATTCTATCTCTATTCCCACGCCACTTAACGAGAAAGACGAACAACAATTGGTCGATTTGGTTGATGTCAAAATTGGCCAGGAGTATGAGCTCGTTGTTACCACATATTCTGGTAATTTTCAACTGCCAAATGAAATTCTCTTCGACACAGTTTTGCTTTCCATTTATCAGTCAAACATGTTTGCTTTCAGGACTGTATAGATACAGGGTGGGTGATGTGCTTCGTGTTGCTGGATACAAGAACAATGCGCCTCAAATCAACTTTATATGCCGGGAAAATGTGATCTTGAGCATCGATTTAGATAAAACTAATGAATTTGAGCTACAAAATGCAGTGAAAAATGCATCAAACAATCTGATGCCATTTGATGTACGTGTAATCGACTACACCAGCTATGCTGATACTGCTACCATTCCAGGCCATTATCTCCTGTTTTTGGAGCTAACCGTCAACGCCTCTGCTCCGATTCCTCCTTCAGTCCTTGAAGATTGTTGCCTTAGCATTGAAGAATCTCTCAACAGCGTCTACCGCCAGGGTCGTGCATCTGACAAATCCATCGGGCCTCTGGAAATCAGGATAGTGGAAACAGGTAGTTTTGACAAGCTCATGGACTATTGCTGTACTAGCTTATTAGGTGCTTCCATTAATCAATACAAGACGCCACGGTGCGTTAAATTAGCACCGCATGTTGAGCTATTGAATTCGAGAGTCATGTCGAGCTACTTCAGTCCCATGTGTCCGAAATGGACTCCTGGAAGTAAGCAATGGAACAACACGAATTGAGCTATCCGTGGATACTTACTCCACAGGCAGTGGCAGAGTCAGAATTTTCATCAACAGGATTACCTTCGTGATCTACTGTATATTCCTAAATAAAAATTTGATTGTTGTGTTGAAAACGGGTTCCTGGAAGCTAGCAATGGAATAACATCATGAATTGAACTGTTGGTGGATATTGGAGGGTTGTTACGTATCGTTTCTTAATGTATCATATTATATCATTTTGTATTGTGTTGTATTATATTATTTTGATGACTACAATATTTGAATGAAAAGTGTTTTTTTGTCAAAACAAGTGTTTTTGACCTTTCAACAACAATGTCTAATAGGCTCTGACTAATTAATTATTTTTTATTACTATTAAATATTTTATTAATAAGTATTTTATAATTTGTGTAGGGGCAAAATGGTAATCTAATTTTAAAGATATATATTTGGAATTAAAGATATACTAAAAAAAAACATCAACGAGAGGTGGGATATTTCACCAGTAGTCCATGTTGCAAAAAAACAAAATAAAATAAATAAAGGAAATCCTCTTTCCCCACAATTTAAACTAATTCAAATCAAAGGAAAAAAAAAAAGGCATTAGAGAGATTCCTGGTAAATCTCTTTACTTATTTGTTAGTTAAAAAATACTCTGTTTATTTTATTTTTGAAATCTGCAGTCCTTTATATCTATTAGTATTTCTTTTCAAACTCTATTTTTTGGTTTCCACTCTTGCTGTCCGGTACCTGTATTGGGATCTGACAAAATTTGAATTCACGCCGTGAAATCTGTAAATCGAACTGAAAAAAAAATGTTATTGTTTATTGATGTTACGGGTTTTTAATAGTTTTATAAAATTTTTTTTATTAGATTATCGATTCGATTTTGGTTTTGTAGTATTAGGTTATTGGGTAAATCGCTAACCCATTAAAGGATAAATATTAAATATTAATCTCAGTATCTCATTGGTTACAGTATTTGCTCTTTAACCTTCAATTCACACCTTAGCTCTTTAGCCTTCAATTCACACCTTAGCTCTTTAGCGTTCAATTCACACCTTACTGGTTAGTGTCTTTGCTCTTTAGCCTTCAATTCACACCTTACTAGTTACTGTCTTTGGAGAAGGTACAGGCAGCCCAGTCTGTATCACAATGAGCTGTGAGAACATCTTTTTTGTTGCTACATAATAACAAACCTTGTCCTGCTTTACCTTACTTAACTATCCAAAGTGCTGCATCCATATGAGATTGTTTTGGTGTCTGTAGAAATTGACTGAGTGTTTGAACACTGTAGGATATATCTGGTTTGGTAACTATTAGATATAGAAGTTTCTCCACAAGTACCTTGATCTTTGGCCTCTTTGAGATGATGGTCATATTCAGTAGTATTTACTTTGTAGTAGTGTCCATAGGAGTAGGTGCTAATGTGATACAGTTACAGGTCCTTAATAAACATGGAAGGAAGCATGGCAGAGGAAAACAAGAAGAATCTTGAATTTATTGAAGAGGTGACTACCAATGTTGATGAGGTACAAAAGAGAGTTCTTCATGAAATCCTCACTCGAAATGCCAACGTTGAGTACTTGCAACACCTTAATCTCAATGGTCATACTGATAGAGAGACATTCAAGAAAGTCGTGCCTGTCATCACCTATGAAGATATTAAGTCTGATATCAACCGTATAGCCAATGGTGACAAATCTCCAATCCTATGCTCCCAGCCAGTATCTGAATTCTTTACAAGGTCCCTCCTTTTTTTACTTTTCAAATGAAAAATGAGCATACTTATCTTAATAGATTACTATTCCCTCGATTCAGTTTCGATTTTTATGATGGTATTTGACAGTTGATGTCTGATGAAAGTTACAAAAATTCTTGGAACTTGTTGTTTTAGACATGTCGTTGACATTTTTATGACTAAGCATGTCTTTAAGAGTAAAATGAAAATTCTAAAGTTAAATAGTTTGTGAATATTGAAAAGTTGTCACTCATTTTGTAACGGACTATTAAGGAAGAAATATCACATAAAGTGGAACAACGGGAGTATCGCATTATGGTTCTGTAGTTCCTGCATGATTCCTAATATTTTCATTTTAGTGTGCAGTTCTGGGACGTCGGGAGGGGAGAGAAAGTTGATACCAACAACAGAGGAAGAGCACGGAAGGATATCACTGCTTGGCGGCGTTATGATGTCTGTGGTGAGCCATTTTTTTCCAAATTTGGAAAAAGGCAAAGGAATGTATTTTATGTTCATAAAGTCTGAAGCCAAGACCCCGGGAGGATTATTAGCTCGTCCTGTTTTAACTAGTATTTACAAGAGTAGTCATTTCAGAAGCAGCAATAGTCGTGATTCGCCATACACGAGTCCAATTGAAACCATTCTTTGCCTAGACTCTTACCAAAGCATGTACTCCCAATTGCTCTGTGGCCTCTGCCATAACAGAGAAGTCGTCCATGTTGGCTCTGTGTTTGCATCTGTCTTCATCCGTGCCATGCGATTCTTGGAGGATCACTGGTCTCTACTGTGTGACGATATCCAAACAGGAAGAACTAACAACAAAATTACTGATCCTTCAGTGAGAGGGGCTGTAATGAAAATCCTCAAACCAGACTCGGAGTTGGCTGATTTCATCAAGGCTGAATGCAGCAAGGATTCATGGCAAGGGATCATCACTAGGCTGTGGCCTAATACCAAGTACGTGAACGTAGTCGTGACTGGAGCCATGTCTCAATATATACCAACACTCGATTATTACAGCAATAGCCTCCCTCTCGTCAGTATTGCGTATGGTTCCTCAGAATGTTCCTTTGGGATCAAATTGAACCCCATTTGTAAGCCCAGTGAAGTATCTTACACGCTCATTCCCACCATGGCCTATTTCGAGTTCTTACCAATTCACAGAAGCAATGAAGTCATCGATTCTATCTCCATTCCCATGCCGCTTAATGAGAGAGACAAACAACAATTGGTCGATTTGGTTGATGTCAAGATTGGCCAGGAGTACGAACTCGTTGTTACCACATATTCTGGTAATTTTCAATTGCCAAATGAAATGTGACACATCCTTTTCTTCCATATATCTTTCTAACATGTCTGCTAATGCTTAGATTTTCTTGGATGTATCCTTTCAGGACTGTATAGATACAGGGTGGGTGATGTGCTTCGGGTTGCTGGATACAAGAACAACGCGCCTCAATTCAACTTTATACGCCGGGAAAATGTGATCTTGAGCATCGATTCTGATAAGATTAATGAATTTGAGCTACAAAATGCAGTGACAAATGCAGCAAACAATCTTATGCCATTCGATGCACGTGTAATCGACTACACCAGCTATGCCGATATTGCTACCATTCCAGGCCATTATGTCCTGTTCTGGGGGCTAAACGTCAACGCCTCTGCCTCGGTTCCTCCTTTAGTCCTTGAAGATTGTTGCCTCAGCATTGAAGAATCTCTCAACAGCGTCTACCGCGAGGGTTGTACGTCTGACAAATCCATCGGGCCTCTGGAAATCAGGATAGTGGAAACAGGTAGTTTTTACAAGCTCATGGACTATTGCTGTACTAGCTTATTAGGTGCTTCCATTAATCAATAAAAGACACCACGGTGCCTTAAATTTGCACCGTATGTTGAGCTATTGGATTCGAGAGTCGTGTCAAGCTACTTCAGTCCCATGTGTCCAAAATGGGCTCATGGAAGTAAGCAATGAAACAACACGGATTGAACTATCAGTGATACTTACGAGCCGTGGTAGAGACAGAATTTTCACCAACATGATTACGTTCGTGATCTACTATAGATACCTAAAGAAAAGTTTGATTGTTGTGTTGAGCTACTTCGGTCCCGTGTGTCCAAAATGGGTTCCTGGAAGCAAGCAATGGAATAACATCATGAATTGAACTGTTGGTGGATATTGGATGGTTGTTATATATGTTTCTTGATGTATCATATTTGTGTTGTATTGTTTTTGTTCAATACAATTGTAGACAATAAAATTCGTGTCTAGAAAATAGTAATCAAGAATGGAAAATATCGCAACAATAGTATTTATTGATTTCAAAATGTGAGTGTTACAATCTCTATGATTCTTTTGATTCATCTTTTCAGATATAGATTCAAGCGTGATCTTGAATCTTGAACTTAATCTTGGATTCAAGGGCTTTAAAGCTTGTTCTTGAATCTTTGATGGACTTGAATTTGTTCTTGGATTCAATGGGTGCCACATAGGATATTAAAAATGGTGATATGATACTTAATTGTACAAGGGCAAATATGTGCCCAAAATTGGATGACAAGGGCAAATATATCAAAATAAAATAAAATATGACGAAGGGTAAATATGACCATTTTCTAAGAGTACAAGGGCAAATATGTGCCCAAAGTTGGATGACAAGGGCAAATATATCAAAAAAGTATGACGAAGGGTAAATATGACCCTTTTCTAAGAGTACAAGGGCAAATATGTGCCCAAAGTTGGATGACAAGGGCAAATATATCAAAAAAGTATGACGAAGGGTAAATATGATCCTTTTCTAAGAGTACAAGAGCAAATATGACCCTTTTCCGTTTTATTTTTGAAATCTGCAGACCATTATATCTGTTAGTCTTTCTTTTCAAACTCTATTTTTTTGGTTTCAATGACGGACATGTGTTTAATTTTTGCACTAAACAAAAACAGAGCAATATATTCAACAGAAGTATCGGCACGAACTTTACACTTCTTGTTGTATTAAAAGAAACATCAATTTTTTACTTTTTGCCGCTATTCCTTAAATTATAATTTTCATCATATTGGGCCCGTGCTAAGCACGAGCTTTCCCCCATCTAGCACTATATAAGAAATGTGAATAAGTAAGTAGCACTCCATCAACATGCTTGCTTGCTTATTCACATTTCAAACAATATTGGGTCCACTCCTATTTACTCTCACATTTCAAATAAAATTGGGCCCCACTCCTACTTATTTGCAATTTGTATTGGTAAAAAAATACATATTTTTACATATCAGAAAACATTGGGGCCCACTTGAATATTGTCCATTTTACATGAAACCCAGTGAATTTTTGCAATTTATTCCATTTGTTCATTTTAAATTTTAATTAATATGAGTATTTTATCATAATATCCATATTAATTGATATATAATTATACATTTTGAAAAATAATTTGAAATAAGTAATTAATGTTGAGGGTAAAATATGAAGAAAAAAAAATTAAAAAATCTTGATATGCTAACTATGTAATTTTATGTAATTATTAGTTATGAAAATTTAATTATTTATGTATTACTTATTTATATCTTAGTTATTCCATTTTCTATCTTACATAAAATAATATATAAATTTTTATAATTTATACATTTAATTATGCATGTTTCTAAATTTATATTATCAAAAAAATCATACTAAATAAGTACTACCTTAAATGTAGCAAATATCTATGATGATTTAAATTTAAATTTTTGGTTTCATTGTCCAAAAGTCTATCATATTTTATTGTTATTAACTAAGTAATACATTTGCTTATTATTTCTCGATCTTTTTATCCATAAATTTCCTTTGATTTCTAATATTAATGTTAGATCGTTGATATTATTAGTAGAAAAAAATAAATATTATTATATATTAAAAATTAAAAACACCACAAATAAAAATTACGAATTTCAAATAATGGTAATTGGGCTCGTGCAGAGCACGGGCTTCCCCTTTTCTAGTATATATATATATATGATATTTGGAATTAAAGATATACTTTAAAAAACATCAACGAGAGGTGGATATTTCACCAGCAGTCCATGTTGCAAATAAAATAAATAAAGGAAATCCTCTTTCCCCACAATTTAAACTAATCCATATCAAAGGGAAAAAGAAAGGCATTAGAGAGATTCCTGGTAAATCTCTTTACTTATTTCTTAGTTAAAAATTACTCAATTTTTATTTTATTTTTGAAATCTGCAGACCTTTATATCTGTTAGTATTTCTTTTCAAACTCTATTTTTTGGTTTCCACTCTTATACTTGTATTGGGCTTGGTAAAATTCGAATTCACGCCATAAAGTTCATAAATCGAACTAAAAAAATGTTATTGGTTTATTGATGTTACGGGTTTTTAATAGTTTTATTAAAAAAATTATTGGATTATCGATTTTGGTTTTGTAATATTAGGTTATTGGGTAAATCGATAATCCATTAAGACGGTAAATATTAAATATTAATCATACTATCTCACTGGTTACTGTCTTTGCTCTTTAGCCTTCAATTTATTGTCTTTGCTCTTTAACCTTCAATTCACAACTTACTCATTAATGTCTTTGCTCTTTAGGCTTCAATTCGCACCTTACTAGTTACTGTCTTTGCTATTTAGCCTTTAATTCACACTTAACAATGACTTTCTAGTGAACGTACAGGCAGCCCAGTCTGCATCACAATGAACTGTGAGAACATATTTCTTTGTTGGTAGATAATAACAAACCTTGTCCTGGTTTACCTTTTACATACTTAACTATCCTAAATGCTGCATCCATATGAGATTGTTTTGGTGTCTGTAGAAATTGGCTGAGTGTTTGAACACTGTAGGATATATCTGGTCTGGTAACGGTTAGATATAGAAGTTTCCCCACAAGTTGTTGATATGCCCCTTGATCACTAGAATCTATGGCCTCTTCGAGATGATGATCATATTCAGTAGTAGTTAACTTTGTAGTAGTGTCCATAGGAGTAGGTGCTAATGTGATACAGTTACAGGTCCTTAATAAACATGGAAGGAAGCATGGCAGAGGAAAACAAGAAGAATCTTGAATTTATTGAAGAGGTGACTACCAATGTTGATGAGGTACAAAAGAGAGTTCTTCATGAAATCCTCACTCGAAATGCCAACGTTGAGTACTTGCAACACCTTAATCTCAATGGTCATACTGATAGAGAGACATTCAAGAAAGTCGTGCCTGTCATCACCTATGAAGATATTAAGTCTGATATCAACCGTATAGCCAATGGCGACAAATCTCCAATCCTATGTTCCCAGCCAGTATCTGAATTCTTTACAAGGTCCCTCCTTTTTTTACTTTTCAGATGAAAAATGAGCATACTTATCTTAATAGATTACTATTCCCTCGATTCAGTTTCGATTTATATGATGGTATTTGACCGCTGATGTCTGATGAAAGTTACAAAGATTCTTGGAACTTGTTGTTTTAAACATGTTGACATTTTTGAGACTATAGAAGCATGTCTTTAAGAGTAAAATGAAAAGTCTAAAGTTAAATCGTTTGTGAATATGGAAAGTTGTCATTCATTTTTGTAACGGACTAATAAGGAAGAAGTATCACATAAAGTGGAACAGCGGGAGTATCACATTATGGTTTTGTAGTTCTTGCATGATTCTTAATATTTGCATTTTAGTGTGCAGTTCTGGGACTTCGGGAGGGGAGAGAAAATTGATACCCACAATAGAGGAAGAGAACCGGAGGAGATCACAGCTTTACGGACTTATCATGTCTGTGGTAAGCCAATCTTTTCCAGATTTGGGAAAGGGCAAAGGAATGTATTTCATGTTCATAAAGTCTGAAGCCAAGACCCCCGGAGGATTATTAGCTCGTCCTGTTTTAACTAGTGTTTACAAGAGTAGTCATTTCAGAAGCATCAGTAGTCATGTTTCGCCTTACACGAGTCCAATTGAAGCCATTCTATGCCTAGACTCTTACCAAAGCATGTACTCCCAAATGCTTTGTGGCCTCTGCCAAAACAGAGAAGTCGTCCGTGTTGGCTCTGTGTTTGCGTCTGCCTTCGTCCGTGCCATGCGATTCTTGGAGGATAACTGGTCTCTACTATGTAATGATATCCGAACAGGAACTATTAACAACAAAATTACAGATCCTTCAGTGAGAGAGGCTGTGATGAAAATCCTCAAACCAGACTCAGAGTTGGCTGATTTCATCGAGGCTGAATGCAGCAAGGATTCATGGCAAGGGATCATAACTAGGCTGTGGCCTAATACCAAGTACGTGGACGTAGTCGTGACTGGAGCCATGTCTCAATATATAACAACGCTCGATTATTACAGCAATAGCCTCCCTCTCGTCAGTATTGCGTATTCTTCCTCGGAATGTTTATTTGGGATCAACTTGGACCCCCTTTGTAAGCCCAGTGAAGTATCTTACACACTCATTCCCATCATGGCCTATTTTGAGTTCTTACCAATTCACAAGAGCAATGAAGTCATCGATTGTATCTCCACGTCCACGCTGCTTAATGACAAAGACAAACAACAATTAGTCGATTTGGTTGATGTCAAGATTGGCCAGGATTACGAGCTCGTTGTTACCACGTATTCAGGTAATTTTCAATTGCCAAATGAAATGTTCATTGACACATTCTCTTTTTCATATATCTTTCCAACATGTCTGTTAATGCTTATATTTTCTTGGATGTATCCTTTCAGGACTCTATAGATACAGGGTGGGTGATGTGCTTCGGGTTGCTGGATACAAGAACAAAGCGCCTCAATTCAACTTTATACGCCGGGAAAATGTGATCTTGAGCATCGATTCTGATAAGACTAATGAATTTGAGCTACAAAATGCAGTGACAAATGCAGCAAACAATCTGATGCCATTCGATGCACATGTAATCGAGTACACCAGTTATGCTGATACTGCTACCATTCCAGGCCATTATGTCCTGTTCTGGGAGCTAAACGTCAATGCCTCTTCCCCGGTTCCTCCTTCAGTCTTTGAAGATTGTTGCCTCAGCATTGAAGAATCTCTCAACAGCGTCTACCGCCAGGGTCGTACGTCTGACAAATCAATTGGGCCTCTGGAAATCAGGATAGTGGAAACATGTACTTTTGACAAGCTCATGGACTATTGTTGTAGTAGCTTATTAGGTGCTTCCATTAATCAATACAAGACGCCACGGTGCGTTAAATTTGTACCGCATGTTGAGCTATTGAATTCGAGAGTCATGTCGAGCTACTTCAGTCCCATGTGTCCGAAATGGACTCCTGGAAGTAAGCAATGGAACAACACGAATTGAGCTATCCGTGGATACTTACTCCACAGGCAGTGGCAGAGTCAGAATTTTCACCAACAGGGTTATGTTCATGATCTACTATGTATACCTAAATAAAAGTTTGATTGTTGTGTTGAGCTACTTTGGTCCCGTGTGTCCAAAATGGGTTCCTGGAAGCAAGCAATGGAAACATCATGAATTGAACTGTTGGTGGATATTGGATGGTTGTTATGTATGTTTCTTAATATAATCGTATTTGTGTTGTATTGTATTGTTTTGTTCAATACAATTGTAGACAATAAAATTCGTGTCTAGAAAATAGTACTCAAGAACAAAAAATATCGCAATAATCGTATTTATTGATTTCAAAATGTGAGTGCTACAGTCTCTATGATTTCTTTGATTCGTCTTTTCAGATGTAGATTCAAGCGTGATCTTGAACTTGATCTTGGATTCAAGGGCTTTCAAGCTTGTTGTTGAATCTTTGATGGACTTGAATTTGTTCTTGGATTCAATGGGCTTTTGAGTTTGTTCTTGAATCTTTGATTTGGGCTTATTCTTGAATCTGGTGGTCTTGATTTTGAATCGTTCTTGCATTTGATCCACGAGCTCTCTCTGGCTTCTTGTAAGAAT
Source organism: Solanum appendiculatum (assembly GCA_018342035.1). Classification (NCBI taxonomy): domain Eukaryota; kingdom Viridiplantae; phylum Streptophyta; class Magnoliopsida; order Solanales; family Solanaceae; genus Solanum; species Solanum appendiculatum. The sequence continues at coordinate 410,800 of JAGDQO010001585.1, read as the reverse complement.
TCTGGTGTGTTTTTTGAATTATGAGGACTCTTATTTATAGTTGTGAAATAGAGGAGTTACGATGAGAACAAGTTTCCCTTCAACTAATTAGATTTAAGTGGCATGACTTATTGAGCTTTAGCGAATTGGACTTGTCATTTTGACTAATGGCATGATCGTATTGGCTTCTTTGTTTGACTTGGCATGCTACGTCATTTTACACGTGGCACCAAACTGAGCCTCTAGGATGAGATGCCATTGAGCGTAGAAAACTGGGCTCATCTATTTTAGCCCAAATCAATTAATTTGGACTTTAATTAAATCCATATTTGTTGGATTTAAATAATTAACCAATTATATTAATCTATAATATTTATTTGGACTAATATAATCATGAATTTAATATAATCCGAATCATTTTATAAATTTATATTTAATAAATTTTAAATGATTAAAATAATGTTTAAATAAATTTTATCATTTTCCGTCGTTATGTAATGCCACACATCATTAATTTGAAGGATAAACCTACAAGAAAAATAAAAGTAGGGTACAAAATAGAGATATTATAAAAATGTAAGATAAAATAGAGACATTATACATAAATATGCCCTTTAACTTGGTTTCATTTCACATTTATGCCTTCCAACTTTGGGTGTGCACAAGTAAACACTTAAAATTATATAAAGTTGAACAAATAAGCACACAAGTCCTACATGATATCCTTCATGGCAATTTGCGTCCTACCTGGTGTCCTACGTGTATTATGTCACATAAGAATCATGTGTCTACTTGTTCAACTTTATACAAGTTTAAATGTCTACTTGTATACATCCAAAGTTGAAGGATATAAATATGAAATGAGGACAAGTTAAATGACGCATTTATTAGTACTTGTATTAAGTTAGATTGTCTACATTACACCTTTTGGTATACCATCAATCGTCATTCCTCGAACCCTTCTAACACGAAATGATATGTGTACTGAACTGTTTTTTTTAATATGATATATTGAAATTAAAGATATATTTTTAAAAAACCAATGAGATGTGGATGTTTCACCCGTAGTCCACGTTGTACGAAAAACAAAATAAAAAAATAAAGCAAAATCTCTTTCCCAACACTTTAAACTACATTATTGCAAAGAGAAAAAAAAAAGTTGTTGAAATGCAAAGCCATTAGAGAGTTTCCTGGTAAATCTCTTTACTTATTTCTTAGTTAAAAATAAAAATTACTACTAATTCTCAATTAAATTTTGTTGTTAACTTGAAATCTGCAGCATTATTTGAAGACCAGTGGTGAAATTTGTGTTTAGGTATATTATTTTTTTTCCAAATTTATTTAATCTCTTTATATCTGTTATTTCTTTTTCGATCTGCTTTGATATGTTTTATTTGATCTGAGAAAGGTAGAATAAGGTCTGCGTATATTCTACCCTCCTTCTAGTGGAATTACATTGACTATATGTTGTTGTTTAAATCTAAGCCTGTTTTTTTAACTTAATTTTTTTTATTCTTTTATAATCGTGTTGTCCAACCCAATTTGGATCTGCTTAGTCTGTGTATCAAGACTTGGATAGATAGAAAGAGATCTTGAACTTAGTTTTTATTTTATTATTTTATTTTTTACTCTCTGTGTCCCATAGAATGGGACAACCTATCCTTTTTAGTCCGTCCCAAAAAAAAGTCACTTTACTATAATTTGAAATAATTTAATTTTAAAATTCCTCTTTTACGCATGATGAAATGACTTACAACCACATGAATATCTATGGATTATTTTTATACCACAGGTTTTAAAAGTCTTCGGTGTTTTGTTAAACAACATGCCAAGTCAAATAATGTCATATAAAATGGGGATGGAGGAAGTAATTTTTAGAGTGACTTATGGGTTAATCTGAACTAAGTAGCTTTAGCTCGAACCTTATATATGAGTTACAAGTTTCACTATAAATAAGCACAAACAATTGATTTCAAACACAATATATCTAATAAGTTGTGACAAGAATCATGAACTCAAATGTAACACACGAAATTCAAATCTTCGATTCGTCTCTACTGTTATCGGATTTGAATCTATCTTAGTCAAGTGGCTAATTTAGCGGACCATATGAATATTAAATTTCTAACCTAATTACTAGCACTTGAGGTCGCTGCACTTGACTTGATCAGCTCAGTCTCTTTTTGTGCAGAAACTCTATTTTTTGGTTTTTCATTTGGTGTCCGGTACTTGCATTGAGGCTTGACTAAATTGGATTCATGCCGGGAACTCCGTAAAGCGCTAATGTGATACAGTTACAGGTCCTTAATAAACATGGAAGGAAGCATGGCAGAGGAAAACAAGAAGAATCTAGAATTTATTGAAGAGGTGACTACCAATGTTGATGAGGTACAAAAGAGAGTTCTTCATGAAATCCTCACTCGAAATGCCAACGTTGAGTACTTGCAACGCCTTAATCTCAATGGTCATACTGATACAGAGACATTCAAGAAAGTCGTGCCTGTCATCACCTATGAAGATATTAAGTCTGATATCAACCGTATAGCCAATGGCGACAAATCTCCAATCCTATGCTCCCAGCCAGTATCTGAATTCTTTACAAGGTCCCTCCTTTTTTTACTTTTCAGATGAAAAATGAGCATACTTATCTTAATAGATTACTATTCCCTCGATTCAGTTTCGATTTATATGATGGTATTTGACAGCTGATGTCTGATGAAAGTTACAAAGATTCTTGGAACTTGTTGTTTTAAACATGTTGACATTTTTGCGACTATAGAAGCATGTCATTAAGAGTAAAATGAAAAGTTTAAAGTTAAATCGTTTGTGAATATGGAAAGTTGTCATTCATTTTGTAACGGACTAATAAGGAAGAAGTATCACATAAAGTGGAACAGCGGGAGTATCACATTATGGTTTTGTAGTTCTTGCATGATTCCTAATATTTGCATTTTAGTGTGCAGTTCTGGGACTTCGGGAGGGGAGAGAAAATTGATACCCACAATAGAGGAAGAGAACCGGAGGAGATCACAGCTTTACGGAGTTATCATGTCTGTGGTGAGCCAATCTTTTCCAGATTTGGGAAAGGGCAAAGGAATGTATTTTATGTTCATAAAGTCTGAAGCCAAAACCCCCGGAGGATTATTAGCTCGTCCTGTTTTAACTAGTGTTTACAAGAGTAGTCATTTCAGAAGCAGCAGTAGTCGTGTTTCGCCTTACACGAGTCCAATTGAAGCCATTCTATGCCTAGACTCTTACCAAAGCATGTACTCCCAAATGCTTTGTGGCCTCTGCCAAAACAGAGAAGTCGTCCGTGTTGGCTCTGTGTTGCGTCTGCCTTCGTCCGTGCCATGCGATTCTTGGAGGATAACTGGTCTCTACTATGTAATGATATCCGAACAGGAAGAGTTAACAACAAAATTACTGATCCTTCAGTGAGAGAGGCTGTGATGAAAATCCTCAAACCAGACTCAGAGTTGGCTGATTTCATCGAGGCTGAATGCAGCAAGGATTCATGGCAAGGGATCATAACTAGGCTGTGGCCTAATACCAAGTACGTGGACGTAGTCGTGACTGGAGCCATGTCTCAATATATAACAACGCTCGATTATTACAGCAATAGCCTCCCTCTCGTCAGTATTGCGTATGCTTCCTCGGAATGTTTATTTGGGATCAACTTGGACCCCCTTTGTAAGCCCAGTGAAGTATCTTACACACTCATTCCCATCGTGGCCTATTTTGAGTTCTTACCAATTCACAAGAGCAATGAAGTCATCGATTCTATCTCCACGTCCACGCTGCTTAACAACAAAGACAAACAACAATTAGTCGATTTGGTTGATGTCAAGATTGGCCAGTAGTACGAGCTCGTTGTTACCACGTATTCAGGTAATTTTCAATTGCCAAATGAAATGTTCATTGGCACATTCTCTTTTTCATATATCTTTCCAACATGTCTGTTAATGCTTATATTTTCTTGGATGTATCCTTTCAGGACTCTATAGATACAGGGTTGGTGATGTGCTTCGGGTTGCTGGATACAAGAACAATGCGCCTCAATTCAACTTTATACGCCGGGAAAATGTGATATTGAGCATCGATTCGGATAAGACTAATGAAATTGAGCTACAAAATGCAGTGAAAAATGCAGCAAACAATCTGATGCCATTCGATGCACATGTAATCGAGTACACCAGTTATGCCGATACTGTTACCATTCCAGGCCATTATGTCCTGTTTTGGGAGCTAAACGTCAACACCTCTGCTCCGATTCCTCCTTCAGTCCTTGAAGATTGTTGCCTCACCATTGAAGAATCTCTCAACGGCATCTACCGCCAGGGTCGTGCATCTGACAAATCCATCGGGCCTCTGGAAATCAGGATAGTGGAAACAGGTAGTTTTGACAAGCTCATGGACTATTGCTGTACTAGCTTATTAGGTGCTTCCATTAATCAATACAAGACGCCACGGTGCGTTAAATTTGCACCGCATGTTGAGCTATTGAATTCGAGAGTCATGTCGAGCTACTTCAGTCCCATGTGTCCGAAATGGACTCCTGGAAGTAAGCAATGGAACAACACGAATTGAGCTATCCGTGGATACTTACTCCACAGGCAGTGGCAGAGTCAGAATTTTCACCAACAGGGTTATGTTCATGATCTACTATATATACCTAAATAAAAGTTTGATTGTTGTGTTGAGCTACTTTGGTCCCGTGTGTCTGAAATGGGTTCCTGGAAGCAAGTAATGGAATAACATGAATTGAACTGTTGGTGGATATTGGATGGTTGTTATGTATCGTTTTATAATGTATCATAGTGTGTTGTATTGTATTGCTTTGATGAAACAATGTTTGAATAGATTGTATCGTTTCTTATCGTTAAATAATGTCACACATTATTAATTTCAGGGATAAACATATAAAAAGAAGAAGTAGGGTACGAAGTAGAAATATTATAAAAAGGTGGGATAAAATAGGATTCAGAAATAAAAATTAAGTTAACGACGTGGTCGCACTAAATCGATTGTTATATGAAATTAACGTAACTTAGAGAGTTGTTCTTGTTAAAAACAACATTGATATATAAGAATGTCTATCTTGAAATCAGAAAACTCTACAACCATATTTCATCCATAATTAATTATAATTCTTTAATAGCCCTATGCCGAATGAATCTGAATCAATCGGGTCAATGAATATTGAATACCGGATGATTAAAAAAAATGATAGGAGGTGAACAAACATCTTTGAAAAAGCTATGAAATCAAATCAAATAAATAATCCAAGAATTCATGGTGCGGATCTCTCCATTTTTAATTAAGGATTTCAGATTCGAGTCTTGGAAATGAAAAAAATTATGTTGAAAGCACCTCCTGGAGAAATAGTTCTTGCAATGAGCAAATCTAAATTAGTAAGATTTCAATACGAATACCGAATACCGGATAAAAATTGAAATAAATAAATTAATTTATTAGACTTTTCCAAGAAGACATTGCTTATCTTTCTGGATACATATATGCTTCTAAGCAAAACTAATTAATTGTTTGCTTTTTTAAAATTCAAAACATAGATATTCCAAAATTCTTGATGGCAGTGCCTAAAAAAAAGCTATAGCACAAAAAAAAATATCCGAATAAATGATACTATTATAAAGAAATTATTTAATCGCAATAGCTTGTGAAAATCATGAGAAAAACCCCTAGATAATTTTTGCATTTCTTGAATGTTACACTATAAGAAATTAAGCTTTTTGTGACGAGTAAAGTCACTAAAAAAGGTCATATAGTCACCGTTAATTATTTTTAGTGGCGATCATTGATAAAAGTGTTCAAAATTTAATATGTATATATAAAAATAATTTGTAATCTTTCTTAATTTCTTAATTTTTTTATTTTTACTAAATAACTAAAATAATATTATTTTTAATAGGGGGTGGGTAAGGGGGGGGGGGGTTGAGATGGGCCATAATCTTTTGACTTCCACTAACATATTCCAAACATATAAACAATTAAAAAGTTGTAGATTTCCAATCAATTGATCTTTTAGTCCACCCACAACTTTATTCTGTGACAAATTCTATTATTCCTTTATTTCTTTTCTTCAAAAAAGGAAAAGAAATTAAAGGTACTTTATATTATCCCAATCATCTCAAACTATATTAGCTAGAAACAACAAATTAAATTATTCTATATATAAACTACTAAAATAATTTACTCTAATTCAACATAATTCTTCAATTAGGTATACAAGAATGTAGTATTATAATTTTGTCCGTGTGAGCTTGTTCAAATTATCAATTTCAATCAAGATTTAAAAAAAAAAGAAGGATTTCACAAACATAAAATCAATCAATTTATGATGAATTTTCTAAATCTCTTAAATCAACAAAAAATTAGTCAATTGATGATAAAATCTTTTAATATTATGCAACTTGTTCGAGACTGACGCGTATTTTTTTAAATATATACTTATAATGGTCCTTAATATTAGCCAAAAGCTGCATCATTTTGCCTGAAGTTGGTCCAATCACTTTAAAGTGTCATTCTTTTTCTTTAATTCTTTTTCACCATTTACTTGAATCTCTTTTCATCATCATATATCATCACCCTTTTTCAACCTTTTTTCTAAAAATTTATTTGATCCCCTGCTTGTCCACTGCGGGTTCAATTGAACACATTATTTTTTATATGAAATATTTATATATATAAAAAAAAAAGAAGATTAAGTTATATATATCGATCATAGTATAAAAATGAAATTCTATATTATTACTAAATGATATTCACAAGTAAATTTGCTTATAATAATACTATATAAAATTTATAATCTGAAAAATAAGACATCTTACCTGCTATGTAACAGACAAAAGTGACTTGATAATGTAAAATTATTCCTGGTTGGTGTAATATGTAACTTAAACTAAAAAAATCTATGTTGTTTGGACTTTTCAAAAATGTCGTTGGCTACATGTTGGAACTTGAATCCGACACAGATGCAACAACATTTTTGAAAAGTCCAAACCACATACAAAAAAAAATCACTATTTTTTCAACAAAAAAAAAAACTTTTGAATCCATAATTCGAGGAGTACTCCAACAGGTTCAATGCCATGAACATTGGATGTCGACTAATGCATCATCAATTTCATATTCTGAATCCGTCTAGTAGGTCAGTTCACTTCAAATGGATATTTCTGATGGATTTTCGAACAGAAATATCGATCCGTCGCAACTATTTGCGACGGAAATTATCTGAAAGTTGATCCAAAAGTAGGTGTCCATAAATCAACAGTAGTCTCATGAGTTACTGGAAAAGTACTTGAAATTGGTACCAAACATAATCCTTGACTTCTCAAATCTTTATTTCTTCCTTCTCCAACATCCTCCGATTTATTATCGCTCTGTAAAAATTTGAGACATTTGGTTAATGACGAAAAAAATAGTATATATCCCTTCAACTACCATAACCCTTAGCGAATTGCGGTAATGAAGGATTTAAGTTATATATCCATAAACATATAATGTATAAGATTATTTTTCTTACATTATTATCGCGTTAATAATATATATTTATTTTAATTAACTTATAAATGATCTGATTAAGTATATATTTTTAAGTACCTGCTGATGTTGCATGGATGCTCCACTTTTCATATATGGGGCGCTTAGTGCCTGTAATTTTACATTTAAAAATAGAGAGAATAAAATCATCAAGAATATTCAGAGATTATAATATAATTAAATGATTTTAAAAAATGATTTTTAATCACGTAGATTTTTAGATGAGACAATCATATAATTCAATGTAATATCATAGTATAAGATAAGAGGTATTTAATTCGAGTATCATTGCCGCTCATGCATTACATAAAAAGAGAAAATCACGTGTTATTTGACTCATGATAAAGAATCAGATTCATAAGTAAAAGAACGTGTTTAGATATAAGAATAAAATAATTAAAATTATACTCTTACTAATAATTTAGACTTTTACATGAGATGGTCACACCTTACACACATATCAAACTTACACTAGTAAAGTTAAAAAAAATAAATATAGGGAGAAACTCGTGTGTTAGGAGCGGAGGAATTTTTCAATTTTCTTATGTTTAATTGGTCAAAAATTTTGAAAAATATTTTTTATAGAAAAATAATTACCTTAAAAATGAGAAGAATAACTTCCCTAGCTAGTCGAAGTAGCGAAAATAAGTTCAACAAATAACATTTTATATTGATCGTATTCTCTCTACCCTCCAACACACATCATAGATCTTTACCTAAACCTACATAGCCTCCATCCCCATCACTCAGTGGTGGAGTCAATAATTTGTCGAAGAATGTTTAAATTTTCTTCTCAATTGTGTTAAAGGTGTGTAAAATTAAATATTCACTCAGAATAATTAGTAACATTTAACATTCGTACATCAATTAATTTTCTGACAAAGAATGTGTACCAGACTACCCTTTACCTAATGGCGGCTCCATCCATGTCATCACCCTTCACCTTATATACCCTTTCATTCCATAATATTTGTCAAGATTACGTACAAATACTTTTAAGATAAATATATTTTATTTACATATAGAACGCAGCAAAATAAATAAAAAATAAAAAATATTTTCCTTCGTACCGAATACCCCTTAAAGAAAAAAATAAATAAAGAATAGGCTCTTGAGAAACTTACACCAATTTGATCATGGAGGTACTTTATGTATTCAATTGCTTCTGATAATACAGAAGCTGTATCTGTCTGGAGGAAGAAAAAAAATATAAAATACTTATTAAAATGAAATGATTTTTTTTTCCGAATATTATATCGGAAAACTGTTTGGACATATAATTATTATAACTTTTCGAAATTTGAAAAACTCCAAAAAGTTGTTTTCACTTCAAATTACTCATTAAAATTCAAAGACGACTCTAATTTATATTCATGTTTAAACACAACTTTAATTTTCAAATATCATTTATATTTTTTTTTCTAAATTTTATAATTCTTATGTCCAAATGCTTACCTATATAATAATAATAATAATAATAAAAATAAAATAAGTCTCAGTGCTTTACCTTTCCAAAAGGTGAGACTAATTGTTGAAGTGCAGTGATTCTGTCTCCCATTTTCTCTTTTCTCACCTGAAAAATGAATTAAATTATTTTAGAAAATTAACATATGGTATTATAAAAATAAAAATAATATTTTCAACCAGAACACGCACTAATAATAATTAACTTGTTATCACACGTTGAAAATCATCAATAATATAAAATATATATATATACTGTAAGTCTATATACCTTAGAAGCTGGGGAAGGAGTTGGAGTTTCATTCCTTGGTCTTTTATTTGATGTTTCACTACTGCTGGTTTTCTTTGATATAATTCTATTTATGTCTCTAACCTCTCCCATATTCTGTTGCAAAATTAGTGTTAGAATTAAAATCATTTCATGTATTAATTGAATCAACCAAAAAAAATAATAATCAAATTTAATGGTTGCATACAATTATTAAATCTAGAATGAGTTCAATTGAATTCGTTACTTTCAAATGGAATAACTTATAGTACCAAAAAAAATAATGAAACTTAAAATATACATAAAATATATAATAGATCACACTTATGTATTCTGAACCTGTTAACTCTACATTATGAAATTCACACATGTGGTAATGAATTACTTAATATTGAGACATAATTATGGAAATATAAAAAATATAATTCACGTATTTAGTCCATGAAAAAGAATTAGACATATATCGTGAAGGGGCGTATTGAGATAACAAAGTATAATTAAGTAATTACAATTATCATAAAGGATTATGATGAGATATAATTAAAGTTCTCGGACTCGAACAACATGAATTGAAAAAACCCTAATAAGGAGTGTTTTCCCCTTTAAAAGGCCTTATGCGGCAAATTCAATTTGGTGGAAACTCCAAAATAGATATCGAACACAGAGCGAAAAAAAAAAGGAATTACAATTACCTTTGCTTTCTCATCAACTCTTGAGTTATTGGGAAGTTGTGGAATATTATGCAAATTAGAAGGAAAGAGAGTTGATGGAACATCATTCATGGCAGCTGCACTTGCATTCCAAAATGGAGTATTATTTGAGAAATGCAGCTGGCTGTGAGGTGGCGGCAATGGAGGCTGTTCTAACGGCAGTGATGTTCGGAGAAATTGAGGAAATTTAGACCAAGAATTCGTCGTAGACGAATGCAGCACTTGATGATTTTCAGCTACTTCGTAATTTGATGAATGACTAAATATTGAATTATTTTGATCTAATGAAAAACCCCTAATATTCATTTGTGATGATGAATCCTCATAATTCCTGAAAAGAAGAAAAACAAAATTAGAAAATTATTGAAACATAAGTAATTAAAAAAAATACTTTTTATAACAATTTAAAAGTACTTTTAAAATTAGACGATCGCATAATTTAATAGTACTTACAATAAAGATTGGTGATTCCAATCATGTGGTTGAGAAGTAAGGCCTAAACCCATAATTTGGAAATTTGAATCATGAGAAGATAAAACGCTGCCAGCTCCTCCTCCTCCTCCACCCCCATCATCATGACCGGAAGATTGAGACACCGAGAAAGTCTTAGGTTTGATATCCACATGATTAGTTTCTATCGGCCAATTACTACTATAGTTAGTAGTAATAGCCGATGTGGAAGTTGTAGGCGTAATGGATGAACCACTACTATCGAACCTATTCCTTGATGACGTGGACGTATTATTTTGCCACCAATTTCCTCCCCCTAGTTGAAATTCTTCCGCCATAGCAAAAGGACGTTTTCAATACTGATAGCAGCTCAAATCCTCTTCGCGATTTTCAAGAAATGACAAAACAAGTGTAGGAAAGTAGAGAAAATTTCTTGTTTTGCCTCTTTCTACTTTGTGGTATTGAATTGAGATTCTTATTCTACAACTCTCTCTTTGCTTTACACTTGTGGTTTTTGGTTATTTATATAAATGTATATAAAAAAGTTGAAATGAATTTTTCTTTATCTTTTCAATTCATGTGGCTATTTATAATATGAAATTATTTTGAATTTTGTTAAGACTTAAAGAAATGAACAAAATTTTGATTGACTTTTTATGAGTGATTAGACTTCTTTCTTAGGAAATAATTAATATTGCATTCCATCCTTAGCCACACATCAATTAATTACTTCTTTGCTTCTTTTTTCCTTTATCTTTTCAAAAGTTAATATTCATTGTATGTACTAGCTAAAATTTTTATTTAAAATATACAAAATATAAAAAAGAAAATTTAATATCAAATTTAACTATATATATTAAATTTGAAAATCAATTATTATTTATTAGTCATTGTTCTAAAATTTAAATTCTGACTATGCTTATATTCTATGGCCAAAAAATGTAAAACTCACCACTATATACTATGGACAAAAAATTTCGTAAATTTTTAAATTTATCTCAACAACTACTAATTAACAAATCAATGATTTATTCCTTTTTGAAGATAGTGGAAGAAGTCAATGAAAAATATCTTTTGCCACTAAATTTGAGTCCATACAAGACATAATATTAGTAGTCCTGAAAGAAGTTGACAATGTATCTGGTATCAATAATATCAACGATGAAAATCAAAATTTTTATTAAAAATATAAAAGTAAATGAATGAAAAAGTCAATAAGATTCAATATATACCATATTTATAAAAATAAAAAAAAGAAGAAAACACTATATCTATGCAATATAAATTTTCAATGAGAGATGTCAATTGATTTTTCTTGGACGGATTATAGCAAGATCCGCCAATGAATAATGATACCCCAAAGAGAAACCATATATCTTTTCTCAAGAAACTTCGGGGGTTAATTTAATTTAAAAGTATTTGAAAAAATTGTGACCAAAGAAAATATCATTAATTACACTCTTCAAATAGTGATTATTAGACGTCACAAGACAAGTTCATAGCATGTATTATACGCTTTGACCTACAAAGCAACACAAATTTATGTTTCAGGCTACGTTATATTGAGCTTCAAAAGCGTCTATATGAACCATGTGAACCTATGACATATCTTTTAGAACTCTTTGTTTTCCTTTCTAGTTCAATATGAGATTTGCCTAAAATGTCATATGCATCCTAAGTTTAGAAGTTTGTCAATCTAGAAGTCTATCAGTTCTGCTTAATCGATATCGCCCGCTTTGAGCTTTAGGCAACTCAGATTTGTCCCTATGCCTCAAAAGCGTGTGAACTTATGATATACTACCTTCTAAAACTTTTCACTTTCCTCTCTCATTACAATTAATGTGAGATTTGTCTAAGATGTTATGTGCGTCGTCAAATCTTCAGAAACTTATCAATCTAGAAGCCTCGTCCTCATCATTCCACCCTCCGTAAAAAAGAAAGTTACTACTATTATCGTCATTAATACCTCATATCTAATTTTTATTTTTATTTTAATAATATTAGAATTACATATTTTGACTTTAAGATTTGAAATTTTGAAAGTCAAAAAGGTAGACCCCACACGGTAGCACGCTTATTGGGCCCCACTCTGAAGACCTAAGAGTCAGAGCCAGATAGTGACTCCAACATTCTTCCTATAAATATTATATTTGTTTGACTTTTAAATTTTTTTTTTAAAAAAAAGAATTTTGTAATTAAGTTTTTTATTTTTTGAATTTTTAAAAAATAGAATTGTATTTGCACATGATTAAAACACTCAAAATCAAACAAATTTTAGAAGTTCGGTCAAACTGGCTATTAGTTGAGTTTAAAAATAAGTCCATAATTAATAAACCACCTACTAAATATGCTATTGATCAAATTTGTTGTTGGGTTAAGTCAATTCAAAAATACTCTTAACATGATATGTTATTATAGCTTCTCTATTTATTAATTTTTAACTATATATTACCACAACTCTCGAGTTAATTTTCAAAATTCACTATGTATATGCACGTGACCGGCCATTTATGGTTAACGAAACTTAGAGCTAGAACTTACAGAAATTTCATTAGTTTAGGAGTTAATTACTTAAATTCACGCTAGTTTGTAATATTACGAATCTTACCATATTTTGGACTTTGAATGCATGTATCTGGCGCGTCTAGATAAGTCATATCTCGAATACATGAAGTCAAAATTAGGTGTAATTTGTTCTAGATACATTGTATCCAAGTGGATTCACATGTATCTGACTCTCTCGCTCGCCTCTTTCCTATCTCGCTCGCTACTCTCCTCTCTCGCTTGCCTCTCTCCTATCTCGCTTGCCTCTCTCCTTGTATATGGTATCCAGATACATGTGTGATTCGCATTATCTGAGAATCTCGTTCGCTTTCCTCCTGTTTCGCTCGCCTCCCTTCCTATTTTAGTGCATCTAGTAGCAAAAATGCATACATCTATGTGTATCTAACTTGAAATCGGATATGAAATTATTAATTAATTAGACAATATGTAATTCTTTCAAACTATATGGAAAATTAATAAATATGATAGGAATGCTTAAGGTTTTTTTTGTGCGTGTGCCTTCAAGCTATATTTAACATGATATAAAGTTAGTAAATTGAGCCTCATATACTCATAATATAATATGAGATGGTCTGATTTAAATCAAATCCTCACAATTATCATATACGTTATATGTGTCATTTGCCAGTCTATTTAATTATTAATGTTGGATTATGTTCTCACATGCAAGTTGCAACACTTACTAATACTATTTGGCACACTATATACTTTGGTTATATATAATAACATCTTTCACCTTTTCGTAATTATTATTTTATTGAAGATTGAAAAAAAACATATATATCACAATAAGTAATACTCATATTCAACATATGTTTTAAAAGTTGATTCAATATGCCAAAATATCCTCTCTTTTTATTTAAAAGTTAGTAGTAACATTTATTTTCTTTATATAACTCCATATGAGTGTGTCTAATTAAGTACATGCCATGTTCCACCAAGAAAAAATAAAAAATAATTATTGGAAGATTGCTGGATTTTGAATGTGAAATTAATAATCACCAAATATATATCTAATCATAGAAATAAAGTCAGAGCCTCTCACTATTGATCTTTTTAAAAAAAAAAAAAAAAAAAAAAATTTCGTTTGATGTTCGATATTCATTTTGATATTTGACTAATTGAAATTTGTATCGAAAAGTTTCTCTTTATAGGATAAAACATTCTCTATCAAAAGTGATTTAATATTCAAAACTTAAACTCGAGACTGAATAAAGATGAATGAGTAGTTATTTGACTTTGTTAAGTAGAAGGAACGCCAAGATATTTTCAAACCATTAAATACTTCAAAATTGATTTGACAGTACGTATTTAATATCTACTATAGTGGAGAGTTATTTTATAATCAAATTTTATTTAAATTGGATTTTGCAAATAGTGTTTTTTCTAAAAAGACAGAGTGAATACTATACCTTTCTTATGATTAGTTCGAAAGTGCGTAACGTAAGCTTATTCTTGAATAATATTTATATTTTTATGTGACCTGATAGCATAAAAATAATTATATTATAAGTATATAAAAGAAAATTCTATAAGTAATCTCAGGGGGTTTAGACATCCAAAATGATTATTTTTTTGGTCAAGTTAGAAAATAAATTTCTCTCAAAATTCTATCTATTTGTCAATCAATATCCATATTCATGCTTAATTTGTGCAGAAGAAAAGAAAAAGACAAAAGAAAAATGTGTATTTTGTCAAGAAATTCATGATAAGAAAAATGGTGGAAAGAAAAATTTGGACTTATAATTTTGCCCAAAAAGATTTCTAAAATACTTCAAAATGGTAATTTTAGCTTTCACCTATGATAAAGACAACCATTAATAAATGGTTAGGTTTTCATGTATTTGTAAAATTAGTCTGTTACTCCTCCTGAGCTGTCTTATCGTATCTAAAATGACTTCGAGCATCCAGCTTCATCATCGTTGCCTGCTCTCTCCTTCTCAAATCAAATATAAAAATTTTAAATTTTTTCTGAATAAATTTTATATACTTAAAAATATATTAAAAAATATTATAAGTCATGAGAGTTGATACTCAAAATATTAAAATAATATTTATAAACAAAAAGAAGAATCTTTTTTATTTTTCAAGAAATGATCAATAGTATCATATAAAATAGAACATAAGGAATTATAACATTTTTTGGTTACCAACATGAGTTGTAGTGAGATGTTTGAGATCCCTTTATCCTTAATCATAGATGTCGTCTCAGGTTCAAGCCCATGAGAATGAAATCTTATTTGAAGCGTTGCCTCCAGAAAAAGCTTTGCATACGCGAATTTAGATTTAGTCGAATCCCAATACAAATACTGGACGGTGATAAAAAACCAAATTATTTTTTTTGGCCATGAGGATCACCTCATTTAGACATCATCACAACACATATTTGTTTCCTCTTATATAAATATATATTTAATGGAATTTGCAATTGTATAAGGTCTTCTCTTTAATGATTAATTTAGGGTTTTACTTTGATATTAGTAAAGGCACATTATCATCATGATAAAGTTGATTATATATATGTAGAAAATAGAAAAGGCTAGGGATATGTGGCCTGCTGTTTTCCACAAAAATCCCCCCTTTCTATAATCTTCATGATTGATTTGAAGTAGGTAAATTGCCATTTTTTAACTTTTGCTATCAAATATTAGTTAATTATTTTAAAGTTACTACTCCCTTCATTTCAATTTATTTGAATACAGAGTTTAAATAAGTTAAAAAAAAAAACACTTTAAGTTAGATATAAATTAAACGGATCAGTAAATTAAAATAAACGGAATAACATTTGATCACTCTTTTGACAGGAAAAAAGTTTTGGACAAAAGTACCTTCAACTAAAACACGAAACAACTCCGATAGATGGTATTGGAATTCAAAGAATTAACAAGTGGGAATCAAGAAAGGATTACTTATGGGTTCGACAATTTATTGAAGTTTCAAAACCAAGAAATAATTCATAGATTTCAAATCCTTATAAATTCAAAATCTAAAAATGATTCATAAAGTTTTTTCAAACGGTAGCTAAAAACTCACAGTGGGCTCAAAAACTGGTCATCCCACCTAAATTTTACTATTCTTCATAGTTGTATAATCTTAAGGCCAAGAGAATTTAATCGGCATAATACATATATAAATATGCCCTTTAACTTGGCGTCGTCTTACATTTATGTCTTCTAATTTTGGGTGTGCACAAATAGACGCTTAAACTCACATAAAATTGAACAAGTAGAGACATGAGTCCTACGTGGCATAATACATGTAGGACACCACGTAGGACACAAATTGTCATGTAGGATGCCACGTAGGACGTGTGTGTCTAGCTGTTCAACTTTATGCAAGTTTAACTGTTTAAGTGTCTATTTGTGCACACCCAAAGTTAAACAGCATAAATATGATCTGAGATTAAGTTAAAGGGTATATTTATGCATTATCTCATATATAAATGTGTTTTTTTAACTTAATTTCAACTGATATCTATGTCCTCCAATTTTGAGTGTGCACAAATACACATTTAAACTTATATAAAATTGAACAAATAAACACATGTATCCTACATTACATAATATAAATCAATTCGACTATATCTCACGTGAATGGTGAAATTATTATTGTACCAATGTTGTGCCCACTAGGCATAACTTGTGAAGAAGGTAACAATTTTTCAAGTTTTCGCTCACAAAACTTCAACTTTATATTCATATCCAAACACAACTCCATCTTCCGATGTTCAAATACAACTCTTCATATTCAAAACGCCACGAGGGACGAGACTTTACATTCAATCAATCACTCACTATAAACAATATTCAAGCTGTGTTGTTTGCAACCATTAAACATAAATTTGGTACTCTTGACACACACAATTACAGTGAATCAGATACATACAGATTCCATACCCAGACTTTGACAATCACAGAGATAAATTATGTATATTTAGAAGAAATGTGTGAATGAGAAGAATATCTTTGCAGGAGAAATTAGGCTGCACCCTTGAGTTTCTTGGCGATGGCGGCTATGTATTTACCTTGGTGAAATGCCTGCTGCAATTCAAGCTCAGATGGCTGTCTGGAGCCATCACCAGCGAATGTTCCGGCTCCATACGGACTTCCTCCTTTCACGTTCTCCATTTCAAACATGCCAGCACCGAAGGTGTATCCGATAGGTACAAAAATCATCCCATGGTGAACAAGCTGAGTTATAGCAGTCAACCTATCATATACCTCGGGTTAAAAACAATACCAAGGAAGAGAACGACAGTTTATCATGTTTAGTCATATAAATTTATGTGAAATAAGATCGTACGGTGTTGTTTCTTGCCCACCGCCTTGGGATCCAGTGCTATAGAATATGCCTGCAGGCTTGCCAGCTAGTTGTTGTGTTCTCCATAGACCTCCAGTTGCATCAAGGAATGCTTTGAACTGAGCCGACATCATTCCAAACCTTGTAGGGAATCCAAAAACGAAACCATCAGCTTCAGCAAGTTCTTGAGGTGTTATAATAGGCACATCACTCTTTGGAGGTGCACTCATTTTCGCTAGCACCTCTTCCGACAATGTTTCAGGTACCTGTACCACAAAACGGTACGTTTCATTAACAGAAAAATATGATTAAGAAATGTACAAAGCTAGGGACTCCAACATGTACGAATAGGACATAGAAAATGATCCAGTTGCATTATTCACATGAAAGAGAGCAATCTCCAAAAATCAATAACAAGCAGTTTCTAAGGTTGACGACTGACTTCGTATTTGCACATACACTTGGTAAAGATTTGCATAGGCCAATTCATTGAGTCGCCTTAATGCTGGCACTGGACTTTTCTAAGCTTTCCCTAATTCCTATGTTTGTTTACTCCTTATTCAGTTCCTCACTGACAGAGACGAGAAAAAGGGAGAAAACAACCAAAAATAAATATGAACCAGAGTCTGAAGAAACAATTTTGAAAATTAGCACAGACCAAGATGTTCCTACACCAATTTGGTTTACTTAAATACGGTCCTTACATTCAGCCCATCACTTTCCTTTCGTGAAAGTTGAGAAAACTTTTCTTTTCCGGACCACATGCATAAGGATCTAGGTTGTTGGGACGGATCAGTGAATGGGAGAGAAAATCACACAACAGAGATCAGATTTACATGGTTCGGCAAAACAGCCTGTCCACAGCCACTCGATAAGAACGATTCCAATAACTTTATGGAGTTCTATTACAATAACTTTCACACAATAAAGCTTATGCCCTTATTGGTATATATAGAAGAAAATAAGCGACAACTTTGAGCCCTGCTAAGTTAAGCTCCGGCAACATTGCACCTTTCAATAGCAAAACATTTATACTAAAGAACAAGGATGATTTAAAGCTAGTCAAATTTAACTGGTTCTCATACTCCCCCTTTAGATTTCAAATCAAGGGAAAAGGGCCAAATATACCCCTAAACTATTCAAAAAGGGTCAGTTTTACCCTCCATTATGTTTTTGGCTCAAAAATGCCCCTGCTGTTACGCTTTTGGCTCAAAAATGCCCTCCAACTAGCAAAATGGATCAAAAATACCCTTCTTACTAACTGTAGGAAAAATGGTCCAAGTGACAAAAATGGTTCTTCTTAACATGGAACCACCTTGGAAAGAAAACCTCTATAGAGTTGTCAGGCGGTAATCAAAACAAAGCGATAACTAAGACTACCAACTTGGTGTACTTCCTGGCTCATTATTTGTAGATGACAAAGACTTGCAGATACTTTCTCGAGATTAGATTTATGTATATTTTCCATTCCAAACGGAAAGATATGAAAAGACAAAGCAACACCTACTTGCCACAATTTAGCTTCAACTCCTTCAACAGATGCTGCCCCTTTCTTTATCTCTTCTGCTAGTTTCTCCACATGCCCATACATTGAATAATATCTGTTGAAGAAATAAAATGTCAGCTATCACTATTCAATGGATCAGAAATAAAAAGCTTGTAGTAACTCATATTACTCTAAATTTTAAGAAGATAGCAATCTGTCCCTCTTCCAATCAGATTAAACTTTTTTCTGTCCTCCAGACATTTATTATGCTGTTACTACTGCATGTCGAATTTTACTGAACCACGTGGCCGTAACATTTACTATAGCCAGATCCTCTTTGATACAAGGCATATCTCGGGGAGTGCATGAATAAACTTCCGAAGAACTCTGACTCCATTGGCACTAGAATGGGATACATAGTCGGAAGATAATCTTGAATGGGGACACAATAGCACCGACAGTCAACAAATCAATGACCCACAAATAGAAAACCACTAAATCCCCATGAAAACATAAGAATGTTTCTTTCCCAAACGTGTGAATTCTAGGATAGACATTTCATTAAGTTTATGCAATCATTTTAAACACTCAGGTAAGGTGAATGAAACCAAATCCATAAACGAACAAAAATGTTAAAAGGAATTAGATTCAAGATGGTTTTTAAATCTAGGATTAACACCTATTACCCATATAGCGGTAGCTATCTGACAAATCTAACTTCACGACTTCATTTATAAATTTAACAACTTCTAATCTCTTCTTCTGTTTTCTAGATTTTTGTGGATTCACTACTTGGATGGGTCCTATAATATATGAATACTATACTGAACTGGTTGAATATACAGTGATCTCTTTCTGGCAGTCCATTTATTTTCTTTGCTACCTAGAGGTCAAGGTGACCCAGAGCAAGGAACCAAGAGTTGATGGGGGTAGCCCATCCCCACATTGATTAAATAATTTGACGTACCAGGAAGCTATGCTGCTCAGACTCTCCAAAAATGCAGCCGCAGCCATATTGGATCCTCCAGAAATGCACTCTTTTAGGAGGATCCAACACGCATCCAGTGACATTTATGCAGAGTCCGAGCAACATAGCCAGGAACTACTCCAGAGAAAATAACAGCCAGACTTTCTAAGATTGATCTTTAGATCACTAATGTCAAACAAAGATGACTACTACTCACCCGCTATTACATTGTAGGAGTGAGGGAGCTTATCATATATAATGTTTTATTTCAACTCCGTATATCCATTGGCAGATCCAGAAAGATTATACAGGTTCAGCATAACCTATGCCTTTTAAACCCAATATATATATGTGGAAAACAAGTTTAGATAGAGCTAAATTTATATTTCAAAACCCCCACTCTTAACTCAGAGCCCCAATGTTTAAATCATGGATCCTCCGGAACCCACACTCTGAACTTAGAACCCACAACATCTAAATCCGGGATCCTTCACAACCCACAACGTCTAAATCCCAGATCCTCCAAAACCCATAACGTCTAAATCCTCAATCCTCCAGAACCCACCCCACTGTCTAAATCCGGGATCCTTCAGAACCCACAACGTGTAAATCCCAGATCCTCCAGAGCCCACACTCTGAACTCAGAACCCATCACAACGTCTAAATCCTGGATCCTTCACAACCCACAACGTCTAAATTCCGGATCTTCTAGAACCCACAACTTCTAAATCCCCGATCCACCACAATACACATAATTTCAAGCTGAGACACAGAGTGAAACCACATCAGCCACTCAAACACTACATCCACCCTAAATATCAAACTAAATCAATTCAATGCACAATTTTATCAAATATTACATTTGCACTTAATATCAAACAATTAGTAAATAATGAAATAATAATTTATTAATTTCATAAAAATAAAAATAAATCTATTCAATGCACAATTTCATCATCTCACTGTATCTAACAAATAATTTACCCAAATTTAGCAGCAGCTAAGCTAAAATCTGATCCTTCAGTTAATATACTAAAACTCTAAATTAAACAACGATGATTTGCATGTAATTAACATCATTAACGCTAAATCGGTGATAAATTGAATTTACCCAAGAAAAAAAGAATCAACTAATAACACTGAAGTTCATCCGATTTAAACGCAAAATCAACAGGGCAAACAAAATTATTATCAATTTTTTTCAATAAACAGCTGAAAATCTAGCTAATTTACTTACACTATGTAAACTTTGGTAGCCATTTTCGATTTGGAAGGAAGATTAGAGAGCAGAGTTGTGGAACAACAACTATCTTTTCAGTTTATATATTTATCATTGTAGTTGTGTCAATTAAATCCGATCCGCACATTGCAGGACCCATTTTTATTAACGGTGTGGCCCACTAAATTATGTTGGTATATTGCAGGATTCATTTTTGAGGACTTCGTTTTCATCATAACTTTTTTCGTTTTCCTACTGTTTTAATAATAACTTTATGTGTACCCTATTTTTATGACATTGAAAGTTTATTTTCGAGATTGGTAATGTGTAGCATTATGTAACAATAAAAAATGATACAATTTATTTGTATTTATCAAAATAATATAACGTAATTAAAAAAATGATATGTTATGGAACGATATGGAACGATATGTTAGAACCAACTAAACAAGTTATTAGGTGATCACTCTGAAATAGGAGAGGAAAGTGAAGTACTTTAGAAAACATAATAGAAGTTCACATGATACGTGAACTTTTGAGCTCAAAGATGGCATAGACTATGTGATTTACAAGAATAATCTTTGAAAGTGAGTAGTTTGGAACTTTTAATCTAGCTTGTGCATGATCAAAACTTCAAGTTTAATAAGTTTTGTTATATGGACAACACTTTTGACCTTGAAGGCTTATATTGTTGCGCATGGAGCAAACAAAATTGAAAGTTCAAAATCATCCATTTTTCAAAATCATTGAATATAATTTCCTGCATAGACAAATGGATAAATTTGTTCGATTTTTTATCAAAACAGACAATATGTATTCTGTACTTGTATCGTAAAACCTATAACTATTTAAATAATTATAAAATTAACTTCAACATTTAAATATATATTTATTTTATTTATTTATTTTCTTTTCTTTTTTTAAATTACCTTTCAAATCAAAATTATAAACAAAATAAATCAAAGAGAGTACTTGATACTTATCTAACAACTTTAATTTAGATCATAATGTAAAGTAAATGTGGACAAATTGGAACATGGAAATTCAAGAAGAGGCATGATGAGTGGATAAGTTTGACTAGCTCAACCAAGTCTAAAAATGATCAAAGAGGAAAAACAAGGCAATAGTTGACCTCTTTTTTTTTTCATTCTTTAGGTATGGATACAGGGGCAGACCTAGAGGTTACCGAGGGAATCATTCGAAACTTTCTCGATAAAAAATTATGTTCTATATTTAAGATATTTTTTTTTACATCTATATATTGATTTTGAACCTCCTAAATATAAAGTTAGAGCTTTTTCGAATCTCCTTAATTGAAATCCTGGATCCGCCACGATATGAATATATGACGTGCCCCATTATTTCTTGCCTTGCACTTGCAGCATTACCAAACTTCTCAACTATTCACTCATTAAAGCTTCTATTCTTTTCTTATTGTCCTTTTCTTTTTTCTTGATTTGACTCTTTTAATTTGTAAAATACTTCTAATATTATTAAATAAAGAAATTATTTCGTACTATTTTATATGATGGTATAACTCATTTTTGTTCTTAGGAGTATAGTATGATGAGCTCAAATTACGGTAACTTGAGAAGAAAGGAAAATGTATTAAGAAATAGTCAAAAATCCAAGCTATACTAAAGGTGTCAAAGAAGAATGAGAAGAATTCCAGAATCATAAAACCATTGATATGATGTCATAATTAACAAAATAAAACCATGTCGAAGTCATAATTGTATGACTTCGATATGATGTCTTTCGAACGTGAATTCACATTGAACATTGCGCCATATGATGACCAATTTTTAATTATAATTACATCCATAATAAAATTTAAAAAATATGTGCATAATAATTAGTAAGAGATTAGGAACAAACTATTAAAAAAAAATTTAATTAATACTGCCTCCGTTCCTACTTGATAACTAATTTAGAACAAGTATTTATAGTATACATAACAACTAAAAAGGAACGGAGGGAGAAGTAACAATAAATACATCATGAGATCTGGTTCTCTTCCTTGATGTGCTTTTGGTTCTTACAGAGTGAGGCTGCTCTATTTAGAAATGTGTCCATTAAATTTCCAGCCACTTAAATGCAAATTAGTTTCGTGAACTCACTTAGCAATTTTTACTTGTCAAAGTAGGCACATATCATTGTCATGTATAATCTAGTTATCCCAGGTTTGACTAAAGCACCAGCTCACAAAAGGAAGATACAGATGGTAACAAAGACATACAACAACAACACACCTCGTGTAATCCGACAAGTGAGGTTTGGGGAGGGTGGTGTGTACTCCGCCTTGCCCCTACCTTATGAAGGTAGAGAGGCTGTTTCCGATAGACCCTCAGCTCACATAAAGTGTTGGTGTTTATATATTTTAATATTAAAATTAAAATATTAAGTGTATATGTTAGTGGGTATAAGTTGACAAGAATGTAGTCATCATTGTGGTGTAACTCTTGTAACCACTATTGTCATTATCTACCACTAATTCCACCCATTAATCTTTTGTAACGCAAGTAACTCATGTAACCTCTAAACCATTCAATTATCTACATTATTATCCACATTATTCATATTCAATACAAGGAAGAATTGCTCACCTATAAATAGTGGTGTTTCTTCTTTTGTGAAGGGTATATCACACAAGAAGAAATATAACAAAGAGATATGAGATAGAGTGTTAGCCAAACATGAGAAGTGTTGTATTGTATCTATAATGAGTTAGTGTGGTGAAAGAGAGAGTTGAGACAAAGAATAATATTCTAAGTCTTCAACTATATTCACTACACATAGAGAGAGTATTTATATGTTGAAGGAAGGTGTTTCTTTTGTGGAACTTTGGACTCTTCAACTAATCCGGAGTTGCTTGAGTTGCACGACGATGTTGGGCTGTTGTATCTTGGAGGGGACAAGTTAAGAGATATACTGGTGGATCGGTGTAGATTAAGCCACAGTGGGCTTGAATCTCTTTAAAGAGAGCGAGATATTCACGTCTCAGCCTAAAGATTTATTTATTCATTTTTGTCATTTTATTTTTAACTGTAATTTGTTGTATCTACGGTATATTACACCAACATAAAGCATATCAAAAATAAGTATGGAAATGAAATACAGTAGTAAAGAAGCCATGCTAAACAAACAAAGGAGAGAGAACAAAAGTTAAACATTATTTGATTACTGAATAAGCAAACAACTAAACAAGTGTCATTCCTCAATGGATGCACCTTTCTGTATATATTTTCAATGTGTAATGTAAGTATAACAAAAGCTAAAAAGTCACAATCTTTTATATTAGAAGAAGTACAAAGAAAGTTACAATGAAAAGCTGAATTCTTGTTGAAGAGCTTCATCTAACAAAAACTGAGACTGCTCCATCAACTCAGGACTCAATCTAAACATCAAAACACAAAACTCCATCTGATTCAGAGCTCCATCACCATCAAAATCCCCTTCTTTAACCATACCTTTAAGATCATCATCACTCAAATCTTGCAACCCTAAAAAAGCTGAATTCTGCTTTAAACTCTCAAATGTGATAACCCCTTTATCCCTATCCATCAATAGCTGAAACCCTTTACATAGCTCACCAATTAAACCATCCCCACCAAGTTTTTCAGCCATAAGAGGCAATAAATCATTAAAATTGGATTTTCTTGAAGTAGCCATTGAAGAAAAGAAAGTTGAATTGGTCAGAAAACTGATTGATGAAGAAAAGGGGTTATGGAGAATTGTATATGTAGCAGAAATTTGGACGGTAGAAAGGGGTTTCGAAGAAAAAGCCATGGAAATACAACTAAGATACAGTCTTTTAACGCGTAATTGCCTTAACTTTGGCCTGACAGTTGAGGAAGAAATTGGGAGTCTTGTCACACACTAGGGGTATATTTGTCCTTTTGAAAATTTTGTTTATAACGATGTCATTTGTTCGGATAATTTTTAGTTATGATACATAGAAATATTCTTGTAGATAACTATAGTATAAAATAAGATAAAAGATCGGTAACACATAAAAAGATATAATATTCAAACTGAAATGTTGTTATAAAGGATAATATATGATTGTTTGTTTTGATTTTTTTTAATTGTTATAGTTTTGATATTTCTTTTTATTGTTATAGTAAATATAGTTATAAAGAATATACAATATAATATAACTTGAAAGATTGATTTCACAAAAGAAATGGCTGTTATAGTGAAATATTACTATTACAATGAAATGTTATTATAGAAAACATATAATATGATATAAGATGAAAAATTGACTCCACGTTAAACTTGATTACATATTTAAATGTTGTTATAAAAGATATAATTGTGTTATTTGTTCGGATATTTTTTATTATTATAGTGAATGTTATTATAAAGAATATATAATATAACATAATATGAAAAATTCATTGCTATAGTGAAATACTATTGTAGGAAATGATTATTATGAAGAAGAATATTAATATAAAATTAAAAAAATTAAAGATTAAAAAATTATTATATAAATTGAGAAGAGAAAATTCATTTGCATTTAGACTTGGACTATGTCTTACTCATGAAGCTTTTTTGCATAGAAATTACTTAAATATATTTAATTCTTTTAAATTTTATGTGGAACTATTATATTTTACTACAAAAAGTCAAAAGAGATTTTTGTAAGTCTTCCATGTACATGTTTACATTGAAGTTATAAAAAGATAAAAGTGCAATGAAAAGTCAATCTTTCCAAGGGTCAAATATTTTTGTATTTTAGTTTTTTGAGTTTCATCTTGGACCACCAATTGTTTATTAAATACATTTTAGTTATTAATTGTTCCTTCTTGCTTCTGAATAATGGTGATATTTTAGATAGGGAAAAGGAATAAGAGATAGTTAACATTTGTTTTGATAAATAATTAGTGATAATTTAAGTAGGAAACTCACACACTTGATTGTTCAGGTATGAAATTCAAAAAATCAAGATACTTTATGTGTTTATTTTGTCATTAACTCAAAAAAGAAAAATGTTGAAGAGTGTTGACAAAAGTTAGAATTAAAAGTCAGCATCTTTGAAACTCTTTGTGAAAGCAAGATTTTTTTCAAACTAATAACTCAATATGAAACCTCTAATTAAAAGTAGAGAAATCATAACTATCTCACCACAATCCTTGACGGTAAGGCAGAAAATTCCATCTGATTGAGGAATTTGATTTGCAGTCCATTATAAATAATTGTAATTAGATTACCTTTTCTAGGAGATCAGTAAGAAATTACACAAAATAAATGTAAATAAAACATGAAATCTTTGTAGAGTCATTTCCTTCGGTTCAAATGATAAGTGGTTATACGAGATCATTTAGGCATAAAAAAATCCTTGAAATTTTGATGAAGAAAAATTCAAGAGAATTTTTTTAAGAAATGGCCTATTGTTCAAAGTTGGAGAGGGAGTTTGATTTTTAAGGCAACGTTCGAGGAAGAAAATAATTTTTACCCAAAGTAAGAGTGTTCATTCCACTTCCTTGAATCTATAACAGTAATTGAACAATGTCCAATGAAAACCAATAACAATAGTGGTAAATAAATGGAAGATTGTATTTAGAATTCAAATACACATGGGTACCACTTTCTATGAATCCTTACTGCTTCATTTAAGCTCAACTCATGTAATCATGGTTACCAAATAGTCCATACTTCCTGGCTATGTTGCTCGGACTCTTCATAAACACCACTGGGTGTGTGTCGCATCCTCCAAAAGTATTGCATTTTTGAAGGATCCAACACGGGTGCAGCTGCATTTTTGGAGAGTCCGAGCAGCATAGATACCTGGAGGCCTTCCATATAACTGCCTGGGGAAATTCATGAAGCTCAGTTCTCCAGGGGAGGTGTCATCTGAGTTCCTCCATGAAGAGAGATGTTTATTAAGACGCGTTCGTAAATCCCATCCAAGCTTCATTCCAGGTAACAGTGTATCAGAAAGGTAATCAAAGCTCTGCCACAGATAGAAATCTGAGTTAGTGCCCTTCTCATTTCTTATGATTAGATTCCCTGGATCTAAAAGCTGTAAAACAGGAGATTTAGCATCCTTGAATGAACTTGTTGACCACTAGTCCTACTGGTAACCACGATACTGCCTGTGCTGTTTATCGTGAATACCAGTGTGTTGAACTGTCTGGACTAAGAAACCAAGTTCAAAAGTTCCCCCTTCAGAAACTAAGCTCTTGCCATCACTTAGAGATTGAGATCGACTGATGCAATGGGACACTGCACATATTCTCCCCAGTAAACAGAGTAAACAAGCACAATAGGAAATAAGCCAAAGAACTTCCATGAGTTTACAACATCAACTTTACAAGAATAGTAGTTAGTTTGAAATCAGATGGAAATCTCCATAAGATAATGCACTTAGCTAGCTAATAGAGTCTATCCCCAATCACAATATACAGATTCAAATAAGTCCAATAGTAACAGAATTGTTAATGATTACTCAATGAAAGTAAATGATGCATTCTTGTAACTAAGACTATTCGGAGGCTGAGCAAACTTTTAGGACATTTCAGTGTATTGTTAAATTTGACAAGATTCAAGATGAATTAATTCTTCATTGGTACAAAAGTCAAGATAGTAACTTTGTAGGTGAAATTTAGGTAAACCATAAAATGGTTTCACAAGTTTAACTTGACATTTTGACACATAGTGATGTCATGGATGACATCAATAGAAAGAATTTACTCCTATAAATAGGTAGCTCATATTCATTTGTAAGACACACCTCTCACTTGCCTTCTCATCTTCTAAGGCATTTGATCTTCTTTCTCTCTTGTAGTATTTCACTTGTACTCTTTTGGAGTGAAATAAATATTGATTGATTGTGTCTGAAGAGTAGGCAAAAGAAAATAAAATATTGCCGAACCTCGTAAATTCCTGGTGTTCTTTTTATTGTTGTCTTATTTACTATTTATTAGCTACCTTTAGATATAGCAGTTGTGATTCCATTACTCTCTATATATTCGGCTTCCGCAACAATTGGTATCAGAGCCAAAGTTTTATCTAAGTATGCTCTATGGTTGTAGCACAGCCTGAACTTCCACATCAGAAAAGATTTACTTTGGTCTTTTACATTGTTAGCTAATAAATAGTATTTGTAGCAAAATGGAAAACAAGAAAAATGATGAGTCCACATCGAATGTCAGTAATACGTCATCGTTGGCATCTTCGCTTATGACAAGAATTGTGTCTAATGCGAAACTTGCAGTTGAAATTTTTGACGGGTCAGGACATTTTGAAATGTAGCAAGGCGAGGTCCTTGATATCCTTTTTCAACAAGGGCTAGATATTGTCATTGAAGAAAAGAAACCAGACAGTGTAGGAGAAGAAGAATGGAAGATTATCAACCGTGTTGCTTGCGGTACCATCCGATCTTACCTCGCAAGAGAACAAAAGTATCCATACACAAAGGAAACTTCTGCAAATAAATTGTGGAGTGCATTGGAGGAGAGATTCTTGAAGAAAAACAGTCAAAATAAACATTACATGAAAAAGAGACTGTTACGCTTCACTTATATTCACGATAGCACAATGAATGATCATATCACCAGCTTTAATAAGTTGGCGACAGATTTGCAGAATATGGACGTTACTTTTACGGATGAATATATGGCCTTAATGCTGTTAAGTTCACATCCCGATGAATTCGAGCACCTTGAAACTATTCTACTTCATGGGAATGATGAAGTATCTCTCAAAGAAGTTTGTCCTGCCTTGTATAGTTATGAACAAAGAAAGAGAGAAAAACAAAAAGGTGGAGAAGCAGAAGCACTGATCGTGAGAGGTCGTTCTCAAAATCAGTTGAGAACGAAGAAAGGAAGATCCAAGTCAAGATCCAGACTCAGCAAAGATGAATGTGCCTTTTGCCGAGAAAAAGGGCACTGGAAGAAAGACTGTCCAAAGTTGAAAAGCAAGGCCAAACCAAATAATGGGAAGGCTATCATGGATTCAAATGTAGCTGATTGTGATGACTCTGATTACTCACTAGTTACAACAGAGCCATCCAAATCGTCTGATGTATGGTTGATGGACTCAGCTTGTAGCTATCATATGTGTCCCAATCGAGACTGGTTTGTTGATTTACAAGAAGGAGAATATGGAGTTTTTCACACCGCAAACAATAATCCTCTTACCGCATATGGTGTTGGTTCAATCCGATTAAGGAACCATGATGGATTGAGCAGAACATTAACAGATGTTTGATACGTACCAGATTTGAAGAAAAATCTCATTTCTATAGGAGCCCTAGAGTCAAAGGGGCTCAAAGTCATTGCAGATAATGGGGTAATGAGAATATGCTCTGGTGCACTGGTGGTAATGAAGGCAATTCGAAGAAATAATAACATGTACCACTACCAAGGTAGTACAGTTATTGGGACAGCGGCAACAACATCCAGTGACGACAAAGAGGCAAAAATGACCAGGCTATGGCATATGCGCTTCGGACATGCTGGAGGAAAATCCTTGAAAACTTTATCAGATCAAGGATTGTTAAAAGGAGTAAAAACTTGCAACTTGGAGTTTTGTGAACATTGTGTCAAGGGAGAGCATGCAAGGGTTAAATTTGGAACAGCTATCCATAATATTAAAGGTATTTTGGATTATGTTCACTCTGATGTCTGGGGTGCTTCCAAAACACCTTCATTAGGTGGGTAACACTATTTTGTAACCTTTGTTGATGACTTTTCCCGAAGACTGTAGGTGTATACGATGAAAACTAAAGATGAAGTATTGAGAATTTTTCTCAAATGGAAGGCGATGATCGAGACTCAAAGTGGCAGAAAGATCAAGTGTCTTCGCACAGACAATGGTGGAGAATACAAAAGTGATATTTTTCAAAAGGTTTGTGAAGACAATGGCATCATCAGACATTTCACCATCAGAAATACACTACAACAGAATGGAGTGGCAGAACGCATGAACCGAACTTTACTGGAGAAGGTTCGGTGTATGTTGTCCAATGCTGGCTTGGGCAAAGAATTTTGCGCTGAGGCAATAACATATGCATGCCACCTCATTAATCGTCTACCATCTGCCGCTATTTGTGGCAAGACACCATCAGAAAAATGGTATGGAAAACCTGCTGAAGATTATGGATCTTTACATGTATTTGGCTCAATTGCATATTATCATGTAAGAGAGTCAAAATTGGACCCAAGGGCAAAGAAAACTTTATTTATGGGGATTACTTCTGGAGTCAAATGATACCGGTTATGGTGTCCAGAGACAAGAAAAATTATTTTCACCAGGGATGTTACCTTTGATGAATCTACCTTGACAAATAAAGTAACAGTTGAAGATGTCAAACAAACTGATGGTGCTTCAAAGCAGGTGGAGTTTGAGGGAAAAATAATTTTCCCAACATAGGGAGCAAACGAGGAAACAACAGAAGATTTTCCTCTAGAAGAAGAGCCAGTTGAGAGGGAGGTTCCATCTCAAGAACCTCAACCACGACTTGAATCAATAGCAACCAACAAGCCAAAAAGAACAATAAGAAAACCTTCTCGACTCATAGATATGGTGGCTTGTGCAGACTCAATTGCAGCTGATGACATTCCTACCACTTATAAAGACGCAGTCCAAAGTTCAGAAGAAGATAAGTGGAGGATTGCCATGGATGAAGAAATGCAGTCCCTTCATCAGAATCATACATGAAAATTGGCCAATCTCCCGGAGGGCAAGAAGGCAATTGTGTGCAAATGGGTATTTGCAAAGAAAGAAGAATTTCCTAACCAAGAAGATGTTCGCTACAAAGCAAGATTAGTGGCCAAAGGATATGCTCAAAAGGAAGGAATTGATTATAATGAGGTGTTTTCTCTAGTCGTGAAACACTCCTCCATTAGAGTTTTGTTGGCTTTGGTAGCACAGTTGAATTTGGAACTAGTTCAATTGGATGTAAAAACTGCATTTTGACCTGGAGACTTGGAAGAGGAAATCTACATGACTCAGCCAGAAGGATTCAAAGTTGTTGGAAAAGAAAATATGGTGTGCAAACTTGAAAAATCGTTGTATGGATTGAAACAATCTTCTAGACAATGGTACAAACGATTTGACAAGTTTATGTTGCAGCAAAGGTACATAAGAAGCAAATATGATCATTGTGTGTATTTGCGCAAGCTTGAAGATGAATCTTTTATATATCTTCTTCTATATGTTGATGATATGTTGATAGCTTCTAAAAGTCAAGAAGAAATTGAGAAGTTGAAGATTCAACTAAGAAAGGTTTGAGATGAAGGATTTGGGTGAGGCAAAGAAGATTCTTGGCATGGAGATAAAAAGAGATAGACATTTAAAAAAACTCTATTTATCTCAGAAAGAATACTTGAAGAGTGTACTAAACCGATTTGGTATGAATGAGAAAACAAAATTGGTTAGTACTCCGCTTGCTCCTCATTTTAAGCTTAGTAATGCTATGTCACCAAAGAATGAAGCTGAACGAGAATATATGTCAAGAGTACCATATGCGAATGATGTTGGTAGCTTGATGTATGCAATGATTTGCACAAGACCAGATATTTCACATGCTGTAGGAGTTGTTAGCAGGTACATGCATAATCCTAGAAAGGATCATTGGCAAGCTATAAAATGGATTCTACGGTATATTCATAATACTGTAGATGTTGGTTTGGTTTTCAAGCAAGAAGATAGTCAATATCTTGTTGGATATTGTGACTCAGATTATGCAGGTGATTTGGACAAACGAAGATCAACTACTGGTTCTGTTTTCACTATTGCAGACGCACCAGTTAGTTGGAAGTCAACTCTGCAGTCAACAGTTGCTTTGTCTACCACTGAGGCAGAGTACATGGCAATTACAGAGGCTGCAAAAGAGGCAATTTGGCTTCAGGGATTGCTTAGAGAGCTTGGTATTGGACAAGAAAGAATCACAATATTTTGTGATAGTCAAAGTGCTATTCAATTAGCAAAGAACCAAGTTTGTCATGCAAAGACGAAGCACATTGACGTCCGATATCATTTTGTACGAGACATCATAGAAGAAGGTGGAGTCATAGTGCAGAAAATCCATACTACAGATAACCCTGACGATACGCTGACAAAAGTGGTGACTGCGGTCAAGTTTCAACATTGTTTGAGCTTGATCAACATTGTTGAACATTGAAGATTGAGGTTGAAGACACAATCAAAATTGTTGTTGAGAGAAAGTTGAAATTGGAGAATCTTGCCAAGGTGGAGATTTGTTAAATTTGACAAGATTCAAGATGAATTAATTCTTCATAGGTACAAAAGTCAAGATAGTAACTTTGTAGGTGAAATCTAGGTAAACCATAAAATGGTTTCACAAGTTAAACTTGACATTTTGACACATAGTGATGTCATGAATGACATCAATAGGAAGAATTTACTCCTATAAATAGGTAGCTCTTATTCATTTGTAAGACACACCTCTCACTTGCCTTCTCATCTTCTAAGACATTTGATCTTCTTTCTCTCTTGTAGTATTTCACTTGTACTCTTTTGGAGTGAAATAAATATTGGTTGATTGTGTCCGAGGAGTAGGCAAAAGAAAATAAAATATTGCCGAACCTCGTAAATTCCTGGTGTTCTTTTTATTGTTGTCTCATTTACTATTTATTAGCTACCTTTAGATATAGCAGTTGTGATTCCATCACTCTCTATATATTCGGCTTCCGCAACATATATAACTTAAAGAATTTTATCATGAAATGTCCAGTCCTGCTCTTATCTCGGCGAACTAATAGTCACAAGATTTTGCTGTCACTTAGGGTAGAACTGTATCAAATTGAAATGTAAACCGGCATGTCTATTAGTTCGTCAAGGCAACAACTAGCCATTGATTTGGTCTTTACTTCCTTGGATAGTGACTAGTGAGATATTGACTCATTGACTCTAAACTCATTCCAATTATACCTATATTCCACACACTGAGAAATAAATGCCATTGACTTGCAATACTTGTGATTTCTCATAAGAAGAACAAGAAGAAGCATCGAAACTCGAAAGAAAGAGAAAGATTTTGCGTACAACAACTACACCTCAATCCTAAACAAGTGATCGGCTATATGAACCCCCAGTTCTTCATTAAAGCTCATTTCATAACCTCATCATGTGCATTACCGAAAAATTCTAAGGAAAGTTTCAGCTTAGAATTTATCGAACAGTGAACTTCTGATATTGAATGGTTAAATTATAAGGAAACAAGTAACAAGACCCATTGGTAGAGACAATAGAGAGAACTGTGAAATAAGTTGTTTCTCCATAGATACAACTTTCTGTAGATCCCTATCCATCAATAACTTAAACCCTTTACACAGCTCGCCTATCAAACCAACCCCACGTAATTTCTCAGACAAAATAGGTACCAAATACTCATCAGTAGAGACAATTGAGAGAACTGATTAAACCTATTGTTTCTCCATTAGTACAACTTTCTGTATATGTTTTTGCAATGTATTACATGTTCACATAGAGGAAAGTATAAAAGGACAAAAGTTAAAACGAAAAGTTGAATTCTTGGTGATGAGCTTCTTCTAACAAACACTGAGACTCTCAAATGTGATAACCCCTTTATATATCCATCAATAACTGAAACCCTTTATGCAGCTCGCTAATCGAACCATCCCCACCTAGTTTCTCATCCATAATAGGCAACAAATAGTTGAATATGATAACAGTAACAAGGAAAACTGAAAATGTACTGATTGAGACAATAAAGAGAACTGATTAAACAAGCTGATTAAACAAGTTGTTTCTCCATTAATTCAACTTTCTGTATATGTTTTTGCAATGTATTACATGTATATATTAGAGATAAGCATAAAAGACAAAAGTTACAATATAAAGTCACAATCTTTATCAATGTTAGAATGAAAAGTCAGAATCTACAAACTCTTGATGCAGAGCTTCTTCTAACAAAAACTGAGATTGCTCCATCAACTCAGGACTCAATCTGAACATCAACACACAAAACTCCATCTGATTCAGAGCTCCATCACCATCAAAATCCCCTTCTTTAACCATACCCTTAAGATCATCATCACTCAAATCTTGCAACCCTAAAAAAGCTGAATTCTTCTTGAGACTCTCAAATGTGATGACCCCTTTATCCCTATCCATTAATAGCTGAAACCCTTTACACAGCTCACCAATTAAACCATCCCCACCAAGCTTTTCAGCCATAAGAGGCAAGAAATCATTGAAATTGGATTTTCTTGAAGTAGAATTAGCCATTGAAGAAAGTGAAAATTGGAGAATTGATTGTGTTTGAGGAAAAGGGTGTGGAGAATGATATATAGGAGAGATTTGGATGGTGTAGAGGGGCTTCTAGGAAGGGGAAAAGCCATAGGAATACAACTAAGAAACAGTGAGCTTTTTTGCTATGAAGAAATTGCCACCCAATTTCCATAGTAGGTTCTTTTCCTTCATGTTAGGGGTATTTTCGTCCTTTTGAAAAACATTTGAAAAAATAATAATTTTTGTTTTATATAAAACCATTTGATATGTGGAATTCACTAGACCGACTAATCCAAAAAAGAAAATTTCTTTTCGCCAAGATTAGTAAAGAAAATTTTGGAAGGTGGTGTTTGTTTAAAATTTTATAAAGATGAAAGTCTTCTAACGTTCTTAATGCTCGATTCATTTTTTACTTATAAAATTATAGGATATAATAGATTTTTATGTATAAATTAATTTAATTTATGCTTTGCGTCGAAAAGAATATAACTCCAATCTCCCCTTCATGGGCCCTTTTTAATAGAGTAGCAATGGGGCATTGTGAATTTAAGTCTATGTGAGGTGTTGAAATAATTTTTAAAGAACATGATGTGGGTTGCAAATTTTGTACTGGGCTAAATGTAATTTATTTTTAATTCATATATACAAGAATCACCAAAATATTATTTTATAAGTTCAATAATATCTAACATTTAGACTTATTTGGTACAACATTAATATCATAATTTTTTTAGTTTTGTGAATAACCGTGCGCAGCGCAGATAAGTTTACTAGTTTATAATATTTTTGGATTGTTGGAAATAGTTATGTTCCCATCCTAAGCTCTAACGACAAAATACACTCTGCAAGAATATTTAGACTGTGGATAAAGAAAATTCATTCACTTTGTAAACATTTTCGATAATCGATAATACTAGTTGTGATGTGTTAAGTGTCAAAAACACATTTAAGATATCTCGAATTTTTAAGTTTCATATTTGAACTATTGAGTGTGTGAATTTCTTATCTGAATAATCACCAAATGTTTATCGAAACACACCTCAACTATCAGTTATTCACTTTTTCAAATCTGAAATATAACCAGATTAATATTACATGTGCCAATTCAACATTTGATTTAATTAGGATTTTTGAATTAGATTCTTTTATTATATGGGAAAGCTTTTACTTTATGTTGAATCAATTGTCTTCCACAAATATATATATAATACAAAATGAAAAGAATATAATAATTCCAAGTTTACTGACCAAATCAAAGTCAAGAAAACTTGGTGGACAATTTTCAACAAAAATCTTCTGGCACCCTATTAATTATTTAATTTAATTCCCCGTATTCACATTCGTCATTTTTTTAAATAGAAAAAGGAAATTATCGTATTTATTTATATTATTATATTTGTCATTTGTGTGAAATGGTAAAAAAGGCAATGATATTAATTAATATCCATGTTGCTATCGTGAGTGGAATATGAATTAATTTATATAGTAACAAAATAATCCTCTTGTGTAATAAGTGCTAATTCAACGTATTGAACATGGCATAGAATAAGTGAACATTATATTAATAAAAAAATTTGACAAGCCTAACTTTACTCATTGCGTTTAGACGTAAATAGATTTGTAAAATTTTATAAATTTAAGCATGACTTATAATAGCCATCATAGAATTAGTGGTGTAAATACTTATCTTAAATAATAACTCCTTTTTTTGTTTGTTCTTCAACCCTTTTTTCTTTAAAAATTAATTTTTGACTTGAAATTTATAAATTATTTTTACTGTAAATTAGAATTAATATACAATAACAATTGAGTTCGCAATCAAATATTTATAAAGCTATAGTCTACTTACTAATTCAACAAGTTTTGTATTTATGCTAGAAATTTACTTAATATATATAAATAATTTATTGAAAGTTTTATAAAATATATATTTTTTAAATTAAGAATTTTTAACTTAAAATTTTAGCTTCATCTCTATGATCTTTATGGTGTGAATTGCCTAAATAGTCCTAATCATATTTAATGGTCAATTGGATTTGGACCTACAATCAGACCAAAAATATAGCAATTTGACTTTTGTTAGTCCTTCTTAGTCTAGGGCTGCGTATCGGTCGGTTCGGTTCGGTTTTGAAATTTCTCGGTTTGGCTTATTGGTTATCGGTTTGTAGCGATGCTAAACCGTTAAAGAACCATTAAGATATTGACTTATCGGTTATTGGTTTATCGGTTATTGATCGTTATCGGTTCGGTTATCGGTTTAACCGTTAAGATTTGACACAAAAAAAAGTCGTTAAAAATCACGTAAAAAACAAGGTGACAAACCAAATGAACCATGCACATGAGTTCACAAATAACATCTTGCTAAAAAGCAAACACTTTTACATTGTAGAATACCCCAAGAGTTTGAGACAGCCAAAAATAAAAGTAGGAAACTAAACTCTAAGTCAAGGACTTTATATACAAAATGATAAAAATATAATTATTTAATTTACTATCGGGTTATTGGTTAATCCATTAAGAAAAAACCTCAAACCGTTAAGAACCGATAACCCAATAACAAAAAAAATTTAAACCGTTATCAAAACTGCTAAACCAATAACCAATTACTGATAAACCAATAACTTATTTTCGGTTCGGGTTATCGGTTTCGGTTCGGTTTTGAACAGCCCTACTTCTTACCCACCCCCTCCAAATCAACCAAAGATATTTCAAACTTTGAAAATGAAATCATCTTTAATATAAAAATAAAACTTTTCGACATAAATTCAAACTAATTCATCCAAAAAGTTAATAATAGATACCGAATAGCAAAAAGAAATCGCTTGCCCCTCTAACATGTGGATCATTGTATGAAGAATAAAAACATATATGGCTGACACTCAATATTTACACCAAATCATACTAATTAAATAACAAATTATAATATTGAATGTATATCAATTGACTATCATTTAGTAATAAACAATATATGTTAACACATATATCATCATGCGATCCTTGAATCAGGATAAATGTAGCTAACGATAATATTTTAATTCATTATGAAACATAACATTATTTTGATTTTAACACATAGCGAGTATTCATGGGCATCCACAATATCACTATAGTAGAATATATTGCATCTGCACCTAATAATAGTGAAATATATTGTATTCGCGTTGTTGTGTGTGTGAACTACTTCTAACTGGTCCTCACCATAATACTTGTCAATTGGTCCCACAACAAGACCAAAAAATTAGTACTTACTACAAATCACCACTCTAATACAACAAAATTTTCATCTTTTGAATCTTGATTTTCATCAAATATATGAAGCAAAAAAACAAAAAAAAATGAACAAAATTTTCTTCTCTCTCTTTACAATTTTCTCCTTATTCCAAAAAAATAACTCTCAAGGTGATACATTAACAACTTCACAATTTCTCAAAGATGGTGAAACAATAATTTCATCAGATGGAACATTTGAATTGGGATTTTTTTCTCCAGGCAAAAATAGTTCATCAACAAATCGTTATATTGGTATTTGGTATAAAAAGATTTCAGCTTTTACACCAGTTTGGGTTGCTAATAGACAAATTCCTGTAAAGGGCATTTCTGGAATCTTGAAAATTGTTCAACCAGGTTATCTTGTTTTGATTAATAATGTTACTAATGACACTATTTGGTCTACTAATTCTTCTTCAAGAATTGTCAAAAATCCAGTTGCTAAGTTGTTGGATACAGGGAATTTTGTGGTTAAAGATGCAAATGATGATGATTTGTTGTTGTGGCAGAGTTTTGATTATCCTAGTGATACTTTGTTAGCAAGTATGAAACTTGGAAGAGATTTAGTGACTGGTTTGGAAAGGTTAGTTCTTGATATGTGTGATTGTCTCGTTTAAAAGATTAAGTTGTTAGAATGAATACCCTTTTATTTACTTAATTATGTTTTCGACATGTTTGAGTATGTGTAAGTGTTTGTAATGGGTAAGACACAACTGTCAAGGTATTGTCTGCTTTAGCCTGACCCTGTGGCCCACCTTAAGGCTTTTGGGGCCTTATGGTTTGGTGACTGGCTTAGAAAGGTGAGTTTTTGAATTGTGTGAACCGTCTCGCCTAGAAGATGAAAGATTAAGTAGTTAGAGTGAGCATACTTTTATTTACTTAATTATGTTTTCAACATGTTTGAGTATGTGTAAGTGTTCTTTTTTTTTTGATAAATGGTGGTCTTGAGTTTTAATGGTTAAGGCGCAATTGTCAAGGTATTGTCTGCTTTGGCCGGACCCTATGGGCCACCTTAAAGCTTTTTGAACCTTATGGTTTGGTGACTGGCTTGGAAAGGTAAGTCTTTGAATTGTGTGATTGTCTCGTTTGAAACGTTTGATTCGCCCAT
Source organism: Solanum appendiculatum (assembly GCA_018342035.1). Lineage (NCBI taxonomy): Eukaryota > Viridiplantae > Streptophyta > Magnoliopsida > Solanales > Solanaceae > Solanum > Solanum appendiculatum. The sequence goes on along the minus strand of JAGDQO010001585.1, from coordinate 372,228 downwards.
GGTAGCTGACAGCTTTGATAACGCATACGTTGAGTTTGTGATCATTTTACATCTAAACAATATCAAGCTGTTAGAGAGAACACATTTTTATTTACTTAGTTTAATTATGTCTGCAACAGGTATCTTAGGTCATGGAAAAGCGACGATGATCCTGCTCCCGGGGATTATACATATCACTGTGATCCTACAGGTTATCCACAGGACCTAATGAGAAAAGGGCCTAATGTAGTTTATAGAGCCGGGCCATGGAATGGTCTTAGATGGAGTGGAGCACCAAACATGGTGAACAACTCGATCACATCTTTCGGACTAGTCATGAACAATCAAGAAATTTACTACAAATACGAACTAGTAAATAAATCCGTGCTTACAACTTTAGTGCTAACGCCTAATGGTGATGCAATGCGTATGCTTTGGTTGGAAAAGAGAGAGGGTTGGGTTAATTACCATTCCGCGGATGCAGATCATTGTGACACTTACAAATTGTGTGGTGCATATGGCACTTGCACAATGTTTAGTGATCCTGTGTGTCGTTGTTTGAATAAATTCGTTCCAAAACATCTGGATGATTGGGACAAAGCTGACTGGTCAAGTGGTTGTGTCCGAAATCGTCCACTGAATTGTTCAGAAGATGGATTTATAAAGTATTCTGGTGTTAAATTGCCAGATACTCGGGATTCTTGGTTTAACGAGACTATGACACTCGATGAATGCAAGGTAGTTTGCTTGAGAAATTGTTCATGTATGGGATATACTAGTCTGGACATCAGCAACGGAGGAAGTGGGTGCTTGCTATGGATTGGGGAGCTCGTTGACCTCAGACAGCTATCGGAATCAGGACAGGATATCTATATTAGGATGGCTGCTTCTGAGATAAGTAAGTAAGACGTTGATACCATTGAATTGATTGATCGATGTTTGTGTTTAAAGCTATTGTAACGGGTACTAAATAACTGCCTAATCTTTTCGGATGGGAACTTTTGCAGGTCCTATCGATGGATCTAGTCGAAAGAAAAGTGTCATACTTGCAATTGCTTTGCCATTATCGATTGCAATGGTTCTTCTAGTGGTTGGAGTATGCCTGATTCTTCGTAGACAGAAAAAGAGAGCGGAAACAATGCTCATAGAAAAAGGTAAGCTAAAACATAACAAATTCGAAGTAGATAATGTCATTTCTCGCTATGATTTTCTCTTCTTTGCTGTCTGAAACGTTGACTTGTATGAACATGTTGTAGGGAGATTGGAAGACAACAGTAACAAAGATAAAAACAATCAAATTCGCCATGAAGCTTTTGAGCTACCACTCTTTGACTTGTCCACAATAATGAAGGCTACCGATAACTTTTCACTTGAGAACAAGATTGGAGCGGGCGGCTTTGGGAAAGTTTTCAAGGTAAAAGCTTCCACAAAGAAGCAACTTTATTTATGTAATGACACCCGTCGTCTCAAGTTTTGGGTCGAACTAATCCATTGACACAAATAATTCGTGGGAGAAAATTGAATTGATTCAATTATGGAATCATGAATAGTCATTGGTTGTGCTAAGCAATGTCACTTGATCATTATCAAACGTGCTCTATATTGAGAATACATAGAGGATACTGAAGATTTGAAAATCCATATCACTTCTTTTATCATTATGAATATCAATATGTATGTCAGTGCCACAATAGAACGATTAAGAAGTCGTGAGCCTAATTCTGCTGATGTCGATTGGCGAACAAAATGTTTCAAAAATATACGTTGACAAGTAGTGAATAGAACACAAGTGATACTCTTTGATATGATTAAAGTATTTTCATTTCTGTTTGGGAACTTCTAACGGTAACTGCACGTTTTCAGGGAGTGCTAGAAGCAGGACAGGAAGTAGCTGTCAAGCGTCTCTCTGAAACGTCCAGACAAGGAAACGATGAGTTCAAGAATGAAGTCATCTGTATCGCAGAACTGCAGCATCGAAATCTTGTGAAGCTTCTTGGATGCTGCATCGAAGAAGAAGAGAAGATATTGGTGTACGAATATATGCCCAACAAAAGCCTGGATTTATTTATATTTGGTTAGTTTTGCACACGCAATGCAACCGGTTCATTCAATGCATCAACTAGTTTCGATATTAGAGACCTCTTGCTTAATTTTTTTTAACTTATATACACTGACAGTGTAACTCTTCTGGCAGATCAAAGAAGGAGCACATTACTTGATTGGCCTAAGCGTTTCAACATTATCAACGGGATTGCTCGAGGACTTATGTACCTTCATCAAGATTCTAGGCTAAGAATCATCCACAGAGACCTTAAAGCTAGCAATGTCTTGCTTGATTTTGAAATGAACCCGAAGATATCAGATTTTGGGATGGCCAGAAGTTTTGGAGGGAATGAGACGGGAGACAATACAAGTCGAGTGGTTGGAACACAGTAAGAATGTTAAATTTTTGGGTCATTACATGATATTTTGTTCTCTAGATTATGTAATCTTGTGAATGATTTTATGCAGTGGTTACATGTCCCCGGAGTATGCAGTCGATGGGATTTTCTCAGTAAAATCAGACGTTTTTAGCTTTGGCGTATCGTTACTAGAAATTGTGAGCGGAAAGAAGAACAGAAGATTCATTCATCCGGACCACAATCTCAACCTCATTGGACATGTAAGTACCATACTCCATGAATATGTAGATTTCATTCTCGACATTATTTGACTCGTAGCCAAGAAAGTATGCATGAATCAATGATATTTTCTCGACTGAGGTTGAGCGGAAGCATTTGATCTTTGAATAACTCGGAGGAATTACTTTCTCTCCCTTTCACTAACTTTCACACACACACAATGGAGTAAACACGAATATATCAGTTCAGAGAGGACCAGTTTCTTCAAGTAGAGAGTTAATTAACCGTTTCATCGTAAAATAATTCCATAATACACTAGCCCTCATGTATTAAACACAATGTAACAGGCCAAATTAAGATAAATATACAACATAGTCTTAAAACTACAATTTGCCCGCGCCACATATCTGATTTATTCGTCATTAGTGGGGAAAAAAGACTCGATTTGGATGTGAATTTGTTAGCAAAAGGTTAAAGGATGTTAAATTTTCAGGCATGGATGCTTCATAGAGAAGGAAGATCATCGGAAATAGTCGATCCCAACCTGTTTGAATCATGTCATACATCTGAATTGCAACGATCGATACACGTGGGATTGTTATGTGTTCAGCAAAGTCCTGAGGACAGGCCAAACATGTCTTCCGTGGTTTTGATGTTGACAAATGAAGGCATTTTGCCACAACCAAAACCACCAGGTTTTTTCACAGAAAGGAATATAGATGAGGCCACTGGATACTCTGGGAGTGACCAAACACCTTGTTCTGTCAATGATGTAACCATCACTTTGTTAGACGCTCGATAGCGCGTACACAGAATTTTGGCAAGCAGTGTTGGTCTATTGTCACAGTTTTACTTCCTTGTGAATTGCTCCTAACTTTTACTTTACACGATATAGACAGTAACGTACACAGAATTTTACACAAGCAGTATTGGCCTATTGTCACAATTCGACTTTTATTTCGCACGAATTATTGATTACTACATTGTATTATAGTGTAAATGAGCCCAGACCCCACTTGTGAGACTACATTGGATAAGTTGTTTTTATAGTGTATATGCATATTATTTTAAAGGAAGCATTGTTTACACTACGAAGCAGTGTCACATGGCATCTGTTATGAATTGCTCCTAACTTCTACTTTACACGATATAGACAATAACGTACACAGAATTTTACACAAGCAGTATTGGCCTATTGTCGTGACTTTTACTTTCTCACGAATTAATGATTACTACATTGTATTATAGTGTAAATTACCCCAAATTTCACTTGTGGGACTACACTGGATAAGTTATTGTTATAGTGTATATACATATTATTTTTAAGGAAACATTGTTTACACACACTATATACATATTATTTTTTTACGAAGTAGTGTCAGATGACATCTGTTATGAAGAGTGTCACTGCCATACACCATGTTATGTCAATAATGTAACCATCACTTTGTTGGATGCTCGATAGATATAGTAGCGTACGTAAAATTTTATGCAAGCAGTATCAATCTATTTTCACAATTTGGATAATACTCCTAATATTTGCCATACACAATATAGACAATAGCGTACGTAGGATTTTGCAGCAATGTTAGGTGCACACAATCACTAGCTAGCACCAAATGCCACCATCAATCACCGTTTTACATCATCATAACATGTAAATATAATATTTAAATTATATTCATTATTAATCTTAATTTTTCAATATTCAAATCTATATAATATTTTATTATTCATTTATATTTTTACATTCAAATATTTTAATTTTGATGAGAAAAAAAAAGTTTCTTAGTGTGAACAAATGAAAACACTATTGTTACAAGAAGATGTCTTAACCTTAATATATGTTACAAATTCATAATTAATTAAGGCGTATAAGGGTCACCAAAATTCGTGGGGGCCATACACCCAAACTCTATTATTGCTTCTATTATAAGAAAAAATATAAGGATTAAATTAATCATGTTTTGCCACTAATCTTTCTATTAACTTTTCATTAGCTTAACTTGTTCATCTTGGTTAATTAAATAAAAGGAAAACAGAGAGAGAAAGAAGGTATTTTCCAATTTCCACTGTCAATGGTTGTGATAGAATGTATAGATACTTTATTCTTAATCAGAGGTATTGCGTTCGAGCCATAAAAACAAAAAACTCTTGTACGGAGCATTTTTTTTTTCTTTAATAATTTTATACAACATGAATCTCAATCTTAAATTTTCGCCAGTTGTTCCTTTTTGGGACAATTGCCAAGTAAATAATCCTCTCTTTTCTTGCAACTTATGAACCTTTTAGACTACGATCTAAAGATCATTTTAAATAAATTAAAAATCTGATGAGAAAACGTTAGATCATAATCTAAAATTTTGTAACCTATATAAACATTAAACGAAAATCTAATATTGTCTACAAAATTGAGCAATATATGAGCAAACATTAGATCTGATGTCTAATATTGTCAGGAAGAACAAGTGCATTAATCAATCAATCTCAACTAATGAGTACCGAACATCGAGCGGAATTTTTTTTAAAAAATATTCTCCATCAAAAGTCAATGATTGGAGGAGGAGGAAAAAACTAAGAAGATGAAGAAGATCCAGAGGGGATGATTTTGTACTGTACAGACTATGAAGTCAAAGGTGTACAACTTTGAACAATTCATCTTTCTTCACATTCTATTCTAATTAAATGTGTGTTTTTTAAGAATTAAGTTAATTCATTATTAAATAAAATGTCAAAAATCAATCTTTTAAAAATATATATATATATATTAAAAGTTGAACATCAATTTCTTAAATTGATGTTTAGCATTTTTTTTAGTAGTAATGTATATTAGAAAATTATTTTTATGTAGTTTTTTTTAATGTTTAGATGAGTATAAAAGTATTTGAGATAATTGTAGGAAGTGAATGATAGAATTAGAAGTTGACCTGAACTGTCAGATAATATACGGTAAGATTTTGAAATGTGTGTAAGGAAAAAGTCATGTTCTTTTTAGTGGAAATTATTTTTCTTAGGTTAGACAAAAACATTCATATGGTAAACAAATACTAGAAATAATTGAATAAAAAATTAATACTTTTTCTGTCCCGTTTTAGATATTTTCATGTCTATTAAGAAAAATAATGAATATATATAATTTATTAAGTTATTTTTATTTATTGTTAAGGATATAATTAAAAACAATTGATAATTTTAGTTAGAATTTTTAAAATGATAATTTTTTTGAGTTAAAGCGATGGTTAAAATGAGATAGAGAGAGTAATATTTGCTAGTATTAATTATTCCAAATGTTTTATTTTATGACGAACTATTTGACTAAATATAATAATCGAGAAACAAATATTCTTTGCATTCTATTTATCTATATAAGTTTGACATGACACAAATTTTAATGATGTAAAGAAAATTTTTAAAATTTGTGGTATTAACTTAAAGGGCGTAACATATAAAAAAACACTGTTTGAATTTTGTGATTTTTAACATGTCTGGCAATTTCAGGTATAAATGTTGGACTTAAAAACTTTCTAAATATAAAAAGATGCATTTTTTTAATGAAGAAAATTAGACTTTTGAAATTTCTGGTCTCAAATATATCTCGATATTTTCGTGACTATAAAAGGCATCATTAAGAGTAGAAATAATGATAAAAAAAACATACATCAACTATCACTTTTTCATGAGTTTTACATCTTTAATTATTAGTTACTCTCTTTTTCTACTCAAATTAAAACACATCTCATTGTTCTTTTTTCCTATCCAAACGATGTTAATAGTAATATAAAAAATTCAACATTAACTCAATTTTCCCAAACTTTATAGCCGCCTTTAGTCTTCTCAACTAACTTATAAATTCACAAAGTTACAATTTATTAATATAAAGTCAAAATAAGACTTGCAATTTGACCAATTAAAGCGGCAGCTATTGACCTTCATTCATATAGTATAATTTTTGATTGATTAATAGCACATTTGGTCCTCAATTATTAGTTAATTCTATTTTTAGTCCTAGTAATATTTTATTAAACATATTCAACCTTAGATTACTTTTCATACTTTGAACTTAACTAATGAACTTCATTAGTGAAAATTCAAATTTCGCCACTGATAATCACTCTTACGTTACATTAAACTTTTATTGTTACTTCATATCTAAGAGTAGTATACTTGTATAAATAGCCAAATATAATGTCTTTCCTACATACAACAACAGTAACAACAAAATAGCCAGTGAAATCCCACTAAGTGGGGTTTGGGGAAAGCAGAGTGTACGCAGACCTTACCACTACCTCGTGGAAGTAGAGAGGTTGTTCTCGAAAGACCCTTGGCTCAAGCGCATCAAACCCAAGTAAACGTCTTTCCTTCGTAAAAGGACCAAAATCAAATATTTTGACTAATCGAAGGTTAAATGTGTCGAGTTACATATCCACAAAGACAAAAATAGAATTTACTAATAATAGAGGGACCAAAAGTGATATTCTCCCCATATTTTATTCTCCTACCATGATTAGACATGTCTCATGACATATTACCACTAGTATGAACATTTTCAACCTAACACTTTATACTATACATTTTTTGTCCCATCAATTATTATACTATAAAGCTTTTTGTGAAATCAAATGTCACACCTGAAGAATAAGCATCAAGAATTGAATCCATGAAATTTCTAGCTTCTTTATTCATCTACTTCAATTTTCTTTCAATTGTACTAGCATTAGACACCATAACTATTGATCAACCAATTAAAGATGGCGACACAATTGTTTCATCAGGTGGTGTTTATGAACTTGGATTCTTCAGGCCTGGAAATTCGACGAATCGATATGTTGGTATATGGTACAAGAAAATATCAACTGGAACTGTTGTTTGGGTTGCTAATAGAAATAATCCATTGAGTGATACTTTAGGTGTGTTGATGATCAATCCTGGTGGAATCTTAGTAATTGTTAATAGTACTAACGTGACGATTTGGTCAACGAATTCATCAACAACCTTGAAGAATCCAATAGCAAGATTGTTAGATTCAGGTAATATTTGTTATGTTTCATTTCTCGAGAGTCAAATTATGTGGACTTTGAATTGAAATTTTCACCTGACAAAGTTTGGATTATCCAGGGGATACTTTGTTGCCTGGAATGAAGCTTAAACCTGAAATACTTGTCATGTTTAATTTCTCGAGAGTCAAACTTCATGAACTTTGACCAACATACTAATATGAGAATAATTGCAATTTATAGTATTTTTTGTATATTTACTAGTATGCTTCAATCTCATTACTACTGTTGTTTCTTTTACTTTGGTTATCCTTTATAGTTGTACTGTGGATACTCTTCTTTCTTTGATATTTTCATCTTAGCGTTTTAATCTTGCTTTTCTTCCAAACCTTTTTTAAAAAAAATTTCTTGAGCTAAGGGTCTATGGGAAACAAACTCTGTGTATGTTGTTGTCTTTGTCATAGTCGTAGTAGTACTTTTAGTATAGTTTTTTAACTATCGAAGTTTTAATTTTGAAATATTGAGTTAATCTAATGTAATCTGATATCAGGTAATCTTGTCATCAGGGAAGAAAATGAAAACAGACCTGAATTTTTCGCCTGGCAGAGTTTCGACTATCCAGGGGATACTCTGTTGCCTGGAATGAAGCTCGGGCGGAATTTAGTAACAGGCCTGGATTGGTACACGTCGTCGTGGAAGAGTCCTGATGATCCTGCTACAGGTGAATTTGTTGACAGGATGGATGTTCAGGGGTATCCACAGTTATTTGTATGGAAAGGTTCATCAATTGCATTTAGTTCAGGTCCCTGGAATGGTTTAGCATTTAGTGGCAGTCCTAGTTTGCAACCGAATACGTATTTTATGTTCGGTTTTGTCCTGAATCAGGAGGAAGTTTATTACAAATATGATCTTAAGAATGGATCAATGCTCACCAGGGTGGTACTAACTCCTGGAGGATTGGTAAATCACTATACCTGGATCGATCGTACACAGAGTTGGTTCCTGTATTTGACAGCACAGTTTGATAACTGTGATCGTTTCGCGTTGTGTGGTCCTTATGCAAGATGTGTCATTAACAACTCGCCCCCGTGTGACTGTCTGAGGGGTTTCGAGCCAAAGTATCCACAGGAATGGGATGCAGCAGACTGGTCTAGTGGATGTGTTAGGAGGACTCCCTTGGCATGTCAGCAAGATGGATTTAGGAAATTTACGGCGATTAAAGTGCCTGACACACGGAAATCATGGTTTAACGAGAGTATTGGACTTGAGGAATGCAGGAAGTTGTGCTTGGCTGATTGTAACTGTACAGCCTACTCAAATATGGATGTTCGAGATGGTGGAAGTGGATGCTTGATCTGGTTCGGGGACCTAATTGATATCAGAGAACTTAGTCCAAATCAGCAGGACCTGTTTGTGAGAGTGGCTGCTTCAGAAATAGGTAATAACTACTTACTGTTTTTCATTTCTCTTACTAGAATCGAGTGCTGATATCTTATTGCTGCTTTGATAACAACGTTATTGACTTATCGATAAGCATTTACGTTGTTTAGGTACTTAGTTTGGTCCTTGGTAAGTTGCCTATTAGAATCTTTATCCTTACTATCTTGAACTTGATCTTGTTGCTCGTGGTGAAAAACATGTATGTAAAATTTGAACAAGTATGTATCTAGATAGTCCAAAGTCTCGATAGTTAGCTCGTGGGGTCTTCAGTCAATAGAAAAAACATCTATGAATGCGTGTTGGTGGATCGTTCTGTGTCACTGAAAGAGGGAACCTTGCCTGTTTCCGTTGCCTATTAGAGTGCTTCAGTTTCTTTTAGAAATGAATGCTAATCATATTGTTTATGGCAATGTTGGAATTTTCTGATTTATTATGTACTAACTATCGACAGATCAAGACAAGAAACGGAAGAGAAAGAAGACGAAGCTGATTGCAATCGTATCAGCAGTAGCCACGACTTGTGTCCTCAGCCTTCTAGCTTGGTGTGCATTATCCCACAGAAGAAAAAAGAGAACAGGTAAACAATATTGTTCATCGTTATCAAAAGATCGTGTTGCTAACGTTCTGTTTTACATCCAGCTAATGTATATATACCAATTGATTGCTCATTTTACAGGTAGGGAAGTTGGAAGGGACGATATGGAGTTACCATTGTTCGATTTAGTTACTGTTGCTAACGCCACTAAGAACTTCTCTTCTGCTAATGTGATTGGAGAAGGTGGATTTGGACCTGTTTATAAGGTACAATAACTATTCCGTCGTCAAATTTTAGCTAAAAAAGGCATCTTTAACACTTTGATTCGAAAAAAAATTCAGGGGAAACTACGAAATGGACCTGAGATAGCGGTGAAGAGGCTTTCGGAATACTCAGGACAAGGTCTTCAAGAGTTGAAAAATGAACTGATACTGATATCCAAATTACAACACAGGAATCTTGTCAAGCTTTTAGGTTGTTGCCTTGAAGGAGAAGAGAGGATGTTGATATATGAGTATATGCCAAACAATAGCTTGGACTACTTCATTTTTGGTCCGGTTCTCTCGACTAATTACCTTTATACTATGTTGCTCGTATCCTCCAAAAATGATGTTGCATCTGTGTCGGATCCTCAAAAGACTCATTACTTCTGGAAGATCCAACATGGGCAGTGAGGCATTTTTGGAGAACCTGAGCAACATAGCCTAACTATTTATTTCCAATGTGCTACAAATGATTGAATGAGGATTCACTGATATGTTACATATTGCAGATCCAAGCAGAAAAGAATCACTTTCTTGGAGTCATCGCTATGAAATCGCAATGGGAATATCTCGAGGCCTTCTCTATCTTCATCAGGACTCAAGATTAAGAATTATACACAGGGACCTGAAGGCCAGCAACATTTTGTTGGATACTGACTTGAATCCAAGGATTTCTGACTTTGGTCTAGCTAAAATATTTGGTGCAGACCAAATGGAAGGAAAAACAAGGAGAGTAATCGGAACATAGTAAGTTTTATAAACCTCTATGATAGATGTTTTTGATTGTTACAATCAACAAGTTGATCAACTTAAATTTGATGCATTGTGCAGTGGATACATGTCTCCAGAGTATGCTGTCGATGGAAAATATTCAGTGAAATCTGATGTCTTCAGCCTTGGTGTGCTTTTACTCGAAATTGTCAGTGGCAGAAAGAACAGGAAGTTTCATCATTTGAGTCATCATCATAATCTTTTGGGACATGTAAGTACATATAGCACTAAATTTTTATCCTTTAGCCTCTTTTCTTTCCTAAAAAACTCGACATGTCTGAGCTTACTCACATCACCGGTCCCAAGCTCCTATAAAGGAAGAGGGTTGTGGCAGGATAGCAACTAGCATAAAACTAGTCAATTCATGTCGAATCCTCACAATACAGTCGGAACTGAGGCATTGTAGTAGTTATTGTAGCCTCTTTTTCACTAAAAGACTTGACCTGTCTGCAGAGCTTGCTCACATTACCGGTCCCAAACCCCTATAAAGGAAGAGCGTCACAATAGGCTAGCAGTCAAGCATAAAACTAGTCAATTCATGACGAATCCTCATAATGCAGACTGGACTGAGGCGTTGTAGTAGTCCTAGTAGCCTCTTTTTTACTAATGCAAATGTATAATTCATGATGAATCCTCATGTAAGCACAAATGACACTAAATTTCTAACCTTTTGCCTCTTTTTTTACTAAAAAACTTAACCTGTCTGAGCTTACTCACATTACCAGTCCCAAGCTGTGCTAGGCTAGCAGCCAGTATAAAACTAGTCAATTCATGATGAATCCTCATAATACAATCAAGACCGAGGCATTGTAGTAGTCACCGTTGTAGCCTCTTTTTTACTAAATGCATTTGTATAACTGTGTTGTGGTAACATTTTTTTCAGGCATGGTTACTATTGAATGAAGGAAATGCATTGGAACTGATGGATGAATGTTTAAAAGACTCATATATTGAATCACAAGTGTTGAGATGCATTCAAGTAAGTTTATTGTGTGTACAAAAACTCCCAGAAGACAGGCCTACAATGGCATCAGTAGTTTTTTGGTTAGGCAATGATGGTGTGGAATTGCCTCAACCAAAACAGCCTGGTTTCTTTATAGAGAGGGATTCAACTAATCAATCAAATGAATCAACTGATGAAAGATGTGTTACTGACAATGAACTTTCACTAACAATTCTTGAGGCAAGATAGACAAAATATGAACTGAAGGGGTATTTTGGAGCAATGGTGAGAGTCTCAGTCGTGTGACCAGGAGGTCAAGAGTTCAAGCCATGGAAATAGCCTCTTGCAGTAAGGCTAGGTGCAATAGACTCGATGTGGTTCGACGCTGTACCAAATCCCGTGCATAGCGGGAGCTAGTGCATCAATCTGTTTCCTTTTTGTTGTTTAATCATCCTTTAGAAGGGGTGTCTTGGAGCAACAGTAAGAGTTTTAGTCATGCAACCAAGAGGTCACGGGTTCAAAATGAGAAAAATAGTCTCTTGTAGAAATACAAGGTAAGATTGCATACAATAGACTCAATGTGGTTCGACCCTTCTCAGGATCCCATACGTAGCAAGAGCTTAGTACGCCAAACTGTCTTTTTTGTTTAATCATTCTTTAAATATTGTAATGTACATAAGGAACTGGCCTACTCTGAGGAGAAATATTCTGAATCAGTTGGAACATAGGGGCTCCTCTAGTCTATTCTTTACTTGTGCTCATAAGTCCTACTAAAGTTCCTTCGGAACTATCCAATAAAATTGAAACGATACAGAAAAGATTGAAATGGTCCCGCACACAAGAATGACAAAACCAAATTGATAAATGGTTCAGATGTGTATATGAAAGATGTGAATTCATCCGCGAAAAGAATGTTACCCAGATATGTTGCTCGGACTCTCCAAAAATGGTGTCCCACATTTTACTACTTTTGGAGGATCCAGCATGCACCTGAAAACATTTTTGAAGAGTCCGAGCAACATAGTTAACCAGGAACATGTCCATTTCTATTTTCTATTTAATTTTCACTTAAATCATGAAGGAAACTTGTGAAACTTCTAAGTGGCCAAAGAAATTGAATGATGAACCTAAAAAATGGATCTCTTGTCCAATCTTTTTCTATTTTGTATCTGATATTCGGTATCTATTTTGAAGCTTAACGAATTTATTGCATCGGATAAATCCCATTTTAGAGGTTACAAGCTCCCCCACCTAAGGTGTGTCAATTTCCAAGATTTGGACCCAAGATCTCCTGTTTAGAATGAAGTTGTATCTACCACTTCGATATCCCAACATACACTTTGAAACTCTAAGCTTTTTGGATAATTTACTTCCACGAATATACTGTTAGGCTTAAAAGAATAGGCTGGGATTGATCCCACCTTTGAAAGAGTGGTTTTGCTCTGTCAATACAACTTATCGAGTTATCAAGCTGAACTGCCTTCTGTAAGGAGCTTGAATCGTTCGTTTACTCTAAGTCTTATTACCGACGCGATAGATTGCTATTTGAAAACACTTTCAATCCAAAAAAAACTCCTTCCCATAGTTACACCATGTAATTTTTTCTAAATTAAACACCAATCCATTTGAACGTGCAATGAGTGCAAAGCTTCCTCATAAAATCATTACTATGGCCCATTATTTTTTTTAAATAGAAGCCCAAAACTATAGCCTTACCCCAAAAGTTCATCTTCAACCTCTATCCGGGTCGTTTTGACCCGATTTCAGACCCATCATATTTCCGCCATTACAGACAGCTCCAACTACAGATCTGATAATCAAGATCTGCAACAATGTTTTTTCACAATTTTTTTTGCAGATTCCGAGAAGCAACAAGGCAGAGATAAAACTAAAATGTAAGTAATTTACATTATTCGGAACATGTAAAAAAACTATGAACTTTCTGCTTTCATCGTAGTGCTTTTGGGCTTTTTTTGCCCAAAAACCTACATGTTTGGCGATGTTGGCGTCAAAAGTTGCTATCTTATTGGCTAAGCGTATGACAATCAACCAAACAAAGCAAATCCATGCTGCAATACTTGTTAATGGTCTTTTTAATCTTGAGTCCTCACTAGTTCAGCAGATAATCAACTCTACAAACAGTCACTCTTATAATACCTCACACTATATTAAACTAATCCTCAATCATGTGCGAAATTTAGATGTGTTCTCAGTGGCTTCCACCATTAGATTCTTTTCTAGGCATAGTCAGTTCAGGGAGGCTGTTAATTTATATGGAGAACTGCAGAGATGTGGACTTAGTCCTAACACTTTTGCTATATCATCTGCTTTAAAGGCTTGTGCAAGGATTTTGTACAGATCTGGTGGGATATTGATTCATGCACAAGTTTATAAGTATGGTTTTTGTAATGTTGTCTTTGTGCAGACAGCTCTGGTAGATTTTTACTCAAAAGTAGGTAATATGGATTTTGCGCGAAGCATTTTTGATGAGATGGTTGAGAAAAATATAGTATCGTGGAATTCAGTACTAGGTGGATATGTAAAATCTGGTGAGTTAACAATGGCACAAAGTGTTTTTGATGAGATGCCGGAGAAAGATGTTATTTCGTGGAATTCTATGGTTTCTGGGTATGCGAGGATGGGGAGTATAGAGCGAGCATATGCATTGTTTAGACAGATGCCTGAGAGAAGTCCTGCTTCCTGGAATGCAATGATTAGCGGATATTTAGACTGTGGGAAGATAGAGTTAGCACGCAGTTTCTTTGAGGCAATGGACCAAAAGAATAATGTTTCATATATCATATTGATTTCGGGATACTCAAAAAGCGGAGATGTTGAATCTGCTGAGGAACTCTTTGGACAATTACATAAGAAAGATCGACTATTATATAATGCCATGATAGCGTGTTATGCTCAAAACAGCTGGGCAAAAGAGGCTCTGAGGCTGTTCAATGAAATGCTTCGATTAGATTTGCAACCTGATGAAATGACCTTGGCAAGTGCTATTTCTTCTTGTTCTCAGCTGGGAGATCTAAAGTTTGGTTCTTGGATTGAGACGTTCATTCATGAAACTGGAATTCAAATGGATGACTACTTAACCACCAGTTTGATCGACCTTTATGCAAAATGTGGAAGTATTGATAAAGCTTACAAATTGTTCCGTGGCTTGAAAAAGAAAGATTTGGTAGCATATACTGCCATGATACTGGGATGTGGAATAAATGGTAGGGCTAATGATGCCATCAAGTTGTTTGACGAGATGATGAATGCTGAAATTAACCCAAACATAGTCACAATCACAGGGATATTGACTGCCTACAGTCACATTGGAATGGTAGAAGAAGCATACCGTTGTTTTATTTCCTTACAGAAGTATGGTCTTTCTCCCTCAGTTGACCACTACGCTATAGTAATTGACCTTTTAAGTAGGGCAGGGCGGTTAGAAGAAGCACATGAGTTGATTAAAAGCATGTCAATACAGCCTCATGCTGGTGTATGGGGAGCATTGCTTCTTGGTTGCAGTTTGCATAACAATTTAGAGCTCGGAGAGATTGCAGCGAAACATTGTATGGAGTTGGAACCAGAAAGTTCTGGCTATCTTTCTCTTCTTGCAAATATTTATGCTTCTTCGGGAAGGTGGGATGATGCTGAGAAGTTGAGAAAAGGTGTTGAAGAAAAGGGGTACAGCAAATTGCCTGGTTGCAGTTGGATGGAAGAAGTGAAAGCTTAGGAGGTCTTCTTTGCAATGATGTGATTCCAACTGCATTACTTTATTGTACCTGAGCTCTGTCAACGTCATCCATGATAGGGAAGTAATGCGATGACTGGTTACAATGACTTCCCTTCCACCATTTGCTTCAATAGGAAATTACTTGATGAAGATGACCATTAATTGTGGAGGTATGTTTCTGACTATATAGATCTTCCAACTTTGCATTTTTATGTACAAAATAGAACCACAGTTCAAATTTGCCAAGTTCAAAACAACGAGTGTGAAGTGTCTAGTGATCTTTGAACCTCATAGATCTGCTTTACTGAATTGATAGAACTCGCTGGTTTGACTTATCTTTGATTAAGTGGCTGAAATTCCAGTTCTTATCAAGAAGCCGTAGTTTCTTTATTGATTGTTATTTACAAAGTCCTTTTCTAGCTTTAGGGAAATCTTATCATGGTAAATATACATGAGGGCTCTACTTTCTAGCTTTCTTGCATGCTGGTCTCTTCTTGTCCTTCTTCCCTTTTCTTTTTTGGTGAATTTCATCTGTGACTTTTCAGTTTCTTTGCTGCTGAAGTAAAATTTCGGGTTTTGCTCTTCAATTTTCACTGAGTTGTGCTAATTTAGTGATTGTTTCTCCTATTCAAACTAAAAATTTACTGACATCTCAGTTTTCTGGTAGTTTTTGGTTAGATTTTCTTTGTGCATGTCAATAATTTTGCTCATTTTCTGCTCTTTCTCCCTCCAAATGTTCTCTTCTTTGTAGTGTCAATTTTTGGAAGTGTGTCTCTGTGGTCATATATATATTTGAGACTGCTCAAAAGAAGCCAGAAACCAGTGAATTGTCATTCATGCCAACAATATGATACTGCTGAATATATAGGACTAAGTATTATTTGAATGTATAAAATTAACATGATGTATCATCTGAGGGACGCGTTGAGTCAATGTAACTTCGAAGTGTGAAATGAGAAAAGGGGGGATCACACTAACCAAAGAAGAGATGATCTCCATGTCATATAATCTCAGGTGTGTGTGCTAAAAACTATAAGTACTCAGTGTGATAGCTGTCAAGAGCGCCGTCTTTGCTTGTTAAGACATGATTCGTAAGACATGATTGTGATTCTTGACATTTTGATCCCCACTTATATTGTAGTTAAACCTCGGAGTTTCTTAGTTCCCCTTCTCGGCCCACAACAACAATATACCTAGTATATTCTCACAAGTGGGGTCTGGGAGGATAGAGTGTACGCAGACCTTACCCCTACCTTAGAAGGAAGAGAGGTTGTTTTCAATATATCTTCGGCTCCTTCTTGGCCCACACCCTCTTTTAATTTATGTCAACCCTTTACACCATTTATTTGCTTTCATGAGCTTTGGGAAATAAATCTTCTTGGGCAAGAGTTTGAAACTTTTTTGTTGTTCGTCCCAAGAAAGTATATGTCAAATGTGATGTTTACTGTTTCCTTCAGTGGTTGCTTCTTATTACATGTACACATTTGATCACCCTTCATCTACCTTGGAGTGCTACTCTAATAGTAATACTTAATTTTCTTTCCTTCCAGTGGAAATTAGGTGAAATGAGACTGTATTTTGTCATAATTGCAGCAGCAAAATGATCATCCGAGGCACCTCCAAAATCTATATGTCATGCCAGCATCGGATGTCCATGAGACACAGTGAAAACGAGTTTGGAGTGTTTAGCTGTCAGTTGAAATCAAGTTGAGGTGTCTAGATGTGCACTCTCAAAATTGGAGTGCTTACTTGCCTGAGGCCAATTTGAGAATTAAGGCCAATGTCCGGCAAACAATATAGTTGCAATTGTTGTTGCCGCTCAAGCCCTTTTCTTATTGGAGTGAGTTATCCGGTAAGGCGGTATAGATTAGTAGGTACCTTGTAGAATTAGTCGAAGCGCGCGTAAGATGATTGAGACACCACGATTATCTACTTAAACACAAGGTGATTTTCTTCATGTATAGAGCTACCTCGTACTTATATTATGTTGGTGGAAGTAATTTAATCGAAGGCGTGCTAGTTGATCCAAATAATACTTACGACATAGAGAAGTCTAGAAGTAGTACCTCTTGATCGACGTGTCTACTTCTAATCAAGGCATTTATGTAATGTTTGTATTTTTCATTTTAATTTATTCATCTTATTTTTTATCTTTTGGATATTTGAAAATTACATAAAAAGTTCTATAAATCACGATAATTAACAACTTAAAATATTTAAAAAATTCAATTAACACTCAAAATTCTAATGTTGCAACATAAATTGGGACGAAAAATGTAACATATATTATTTAAAAATGACTTTAAAAGCACTATAAATCATAATAGCTAATAACTTGAGATATTTGGAAAACATATAAAAATTTGGTTGGCTTTTGAAATTCAATGTGTGCCACATAAATTAAGACACAGGGAGTAATATATATTATTTGAAAATTATGTAAAGAGTACTATAAATCACAATAATTAATAATTTAAGATATTTAAAAACCATATAAAGTTTTGGATGATTCTCCAATTCTAGTTGTATCTCATAAAATGAGATCGAAAAAAGTAACATATATTGGAGCATGTAAGCACGAATTCCCATATCTAGTGTAGCTATAATCAACTATATTAATTGCCTTTAAATACTTAAAAATGATCTAATTATATAAATATTATTTATACCGTCAATGAATATATTTAAAATCTAACTGTTAGTTGCAACATAAGTTGCCCTAGAATGAATTTGGCATATCACATAAATATGCCTTTTAACTTGGCTTTAGTTGGCATCTATGCCCTTCAACTTTGGATGTGTACAAGTAAGCACTTAAACTTATATAATTTTGAACAAGTAGACACACACGTCCTACGTGGCATAATACACGTAGGACGCCACATAGAAAGCAAACTTGTCATATAGGACGAATTTGTTTATTTATTCAGTTTTATACAAATTTAAGTGTCTACTTGTGCACACTCAAAATTGAAAGGTATAGATGACATCTGAAGCCGAGTTAAAGAGCATATTTATGTATTATGTCAATGAACTGTGTTGATCTGTGATTACTAATGATTCCAACTTCATGTACCCAACTCCCAAGTTGCAAACCCGCAAATTGAGGTAATCTTTCCGAATTTGCCCCACCATACTGTCAAGGACCCATATAACTTCTACCATAGTCCACAAACACCTTTATCATCAAAAACAGTAAAGGGAAAAAAAATTATTCAGCACAAACCACTCACTTAAAAACTAGTTATATTTTAGGCATAATATATAAATATATTCTTTAATTTGACTTCAGCTAACATCTATGCCTTTAAATTTTGAATATGCATAAATAGACACTTAAAATTGTATAAAATTAAACAAATATACACACACGCCCAACATGACATAATACACATAGATTGCCATATAGGACATAAAATTTCCATATGGGACGTCACATCAGACAAATGTATTTTTTGTTTAATTTTATACGAATTTAAGTGTCTATTTGTTCATTCAAAATTAAAGGACATAGATGATAGTAAACTAAATTAAAGAACACATTTATGAAAACGGTCTTTTGCAGAAATGTAAATTGTGAGGTTGGGTGTAATAAACTCAATGTGGTTTGGCTCGACTTTACATAGTGAAAGTTTAGTGCAAATTATATTTTTTTGTTTAATCATTCTTTAGAGGCCATGTCTTGAAGCAACATTAAGAGTTGCACTCATGTGACAAGGAAAAAAAGTTTTTACCTAACGTTTCTCGTACGGAATTTTGTTTTTTACTTGCACTAGATATTTGTGTCAAACATTAAGTACATGATTGTACCTCTCCTGTCCCTAATTATTTGTCTATTTTTTTATTTTTAGTTATCTCTTTTTACTTGTTCATTTTAACAAATCAAGAAAAGATAAAAAAAAAAATTACCTATTATACCCTCAATTAATTAATGAACTTCTTGAAAATCTTAAATTTTTAATTTACTCACTTCATAATTAATAGGTGTAAAATGGTAAACTCACTGTATCATTCATTGCTTTCTTAATAGGTGTGTCAATTAAAAAGTAGACAAGTAATTAGGGACAAATGGAGTATTTTTTATATACAATTTTATGACTTAACCATGGTTAATTAATAGGTGGTTATATCTAAACTTATCATTTAACCCTAGTAAATAAATCATGGAGGAAGCCTCAATGAAACTTCCACTTTTGAATGATCAAAGTTAAACCCTCATAATAGTATGTACGAACCTTAAAAAAATTGGAATCTCTTGTTCAATTATTTTCTATTTTTTATCTGGTGTTCGATATTAGGTCTCACCTTGAAAGTAATAGATCAATTATACCCGACAAGCCCTATTTAGGAATAAAACATTACCTATCAAAAATGATTTTTTTTTAAAAAAAAACTCAAACCCGAAACATTCAATTACACCATAATAGTTTATGGTGATGTCTTGTCAAATCTGTTTTTAGAAGTTTGTTCCAGGGAATCTTCAGTGTTTATCTGTTGAAAACAAAAAATTCTCATTTTATTCATTGTCCCAAATCCCAAAGTGTCACAAGTTGCATTCCCAATAGTTCAAATTTCAGTTAGTTTATGGTCACTTTTGTTCTCTTTTTTTATCAATTCTGTCAGTTATGTTGGAAGAAAAGCTCACTCTAGTAGTTGCATTTAAGAGAGTGGCATATATTAATAAATGAAGTGAGTTGAGAAAAAAAATTATGAAGTCTTGACGTTCAAATTTTGTCGGAGATGAAAATACTAGGTGAGCTCTTTATATATATATGTTCAAGTTTTGATAGATAAAGTTACCTAATACTTATCATAGTGACAGGTAACAAACTAATATGTGCTTTATAGAATTAGTCGAGGTGTATGCAAGCTTATCGCAAAAAAGGAAAAATATACTTAGTGGAAATTGATCCCTCCTCTAGGTAATTAAACAGGTCAATCTTCAACCAAATACACGAATATCTAATTTTATAGAAAGACGACGAATTCTAGTTATCTTCAACCAAGTCCATGTGCTACAAGGAAATATGAACTGAATCTGTAAATTTGTCTTTTTTTTACTTTTTGTTTAATCATCTTTTAGAAAAAAAGTGTTTTGGAGCAATGGTATAAGTAGCAGTCGTGCGACTGGAAGATCAAAAATTTAAATTATGGAAACAGTCTTTTGTAGAAATGCAAAGTAACACTGAATGCAATAGACTCAATGTGGTTCGGTGCTCGATTCTATTTTGGATTACTCACTTACTCACTTACATGACAAGTGTCTTTTATATACAATTTTATGACTTAACTATGGTTAATTAATGTAAAGTTATAGCTTAACTTATCATTTAACTCTTGTAAAGTAATATGTAAGCATCAATATGATTAAGTATTTTTCGACCATTCAAAATTTAAGATATTTAAAATCCCAGCAGAGACAAAAACCACTGGATAATTTATGTCATCCACTTATACAAGGACGCAAGCACATGTTTATTTAAAAACTAAAAATGAATGAGGAATCATGGAGGAAGCCTCAATGAAACTTCCATTTATGACTGACGAAACTGACCCTGATGTGGTACCATATCTCTTATTCAATTGTTTTCGGGTTCTTATCTGGTATTCGATATTCATTTTGGAGTTTGACTAATCCGATTTAATTAATTGCACCAGATAAATCTCACCTTGAAAGTAATATACTCCCTACCAAAGGATCAATTGTATCGAATTAGTCCAATTTTAAAGCACTACCTACTAAAAACGATTTATTTTTCAATACTCAAACTCGAGACGTTTAATTACACCATAGTAGTTAATGTGATGTTTTGTCCAATCAGCTTTTTAGAATTTTGTGCCAGGGAATCTTCACTATTTAGTCATTCTATCTACTTGTCTTTTCAAAAAAACAAAAAAGACAAAAAAATCACATTCCACTCGGTGTCACAAAGTAGTCCCTTCGGGATATCTAATAAAATTGAAACAATATAGAGAAGATTAGTTGTGCTTATTTTACCCAGTGTCCCTAACTGTCACAAGTAGTCCCTTTGAGGGCATCCGATCAGGATGATGACACGCATAAATCGAAAAATGGTCCTAAGTGTCCCTAACTGTCACAAGTAGTCCCTTTGAGGACATCCGACCAGGATGATGACACGCATAAATCGAAAAATGGTCCTAAATGTCACAAGTTGCCTTCTAATTTGTGACTTCATATTTCAGTTAGTTTCATGGTCACTTTTGTTCAATCGAATCTTTTTTATTAATTCTGTCAGTTATGTTGGGAAAAAAAAGCTCATTCTAGGTAGTTGCATCTAAGTGATTTAAAGAACTACATAAATTTTACTTTCAAATTTCAGCGGAGATAAAAAAATACTAGGTGATTTCTTCATATCTATTTAAATTTTTGTGAATAGAGTTATTCAGTATCTATGCTAGTGAAAGGTAGCAAACTAGCTAGTGTCTCATGGAATTAGTTGAAGTGCGAGTTGATCAAAGACACCATGAATCTACTTAAACACGTTGTGATTAATTTCTTCTTATTTGTCCAAGTCTCGAGGGATAGAGTTATCTCATATTTGTGTTAGTGGGAGGAAACAGATGCATGCCTTGTGAAATTAGTTAAATTGTGTGCGTACAAGCTGATCAAGACATCATAGTTATCAACTATATTAATTGTCTTTAACTACTTAACGAATTGACTTGATTACATAAATAATTTTTGTATAGTCAGCCAGTGCTAAGGGGTGTCAAATGACATTCCTTCATCGAAAAATTACACTACTTAATTAAGCAAAATTTTAATTTTATGTATATATACTACAGATTAACTCTCATTATTTTTTATGTGTCTACTGTTTTTATATTGTGACACTCCTTTATAAAATTTTCTAAGATCGTCGTTACTATTAATGCATGTATTGCACATAAATTGTCATGGAATAAATGTTAGATTCGTAATTACTAATGATTTCAACTTTATATCGATGCAAATAATCCAAATCAAGAAAATATAATCTTTTCAGATTCACTCTGCTTTTATTATAAGTTAGGGACCAATATAACTTTGTCCACATACATCTTTATCATCTTGAATTATTCGAAAAAAACAAAACAAGAAGGAATGATTCAGCACAAAATATTCACTAAAAATTAAAAAACAAACTTTTTTTTTAATCACAAGACAAATTTTGTTTTCAAATGATTTATGACTCCTCTAATTCCTATGTAACTTCCACGAAGGTGATCTACCACATATCACCACAATAATCACATAAACAATATATATATATATATATAACTATATAAAAAAATTCATCATCTTCTTGTACCATTATACAACAAATTTAATCATTCACAATATATAGTACATTTTGCCAGCTTTTTGTTTTCCACTATCTCTTTCGCCGTAAAAGACTACTTTTACATTGGCTCTCACATATATCGAGGTGATTTAACACCTTATTGAATCACATGTATATCGTGCAAAAAGAGGAAAGGAAAAAAATCTTTTGACGTAAGGGAAGCTTTTACGGTTTAGTAATAGGTGGTTCAAGATTTACTTTAGGTCATAGGTTTAAATTTCAAGTTTGACATAAGGGACGCTTCTATTGTAGCGGTAAAGGCAGTTCAAGATTTACTTTGGATCACAAGTTCAAATTTCAAGTTTGACATTCTTGGGAAAGCTTATACTAGCAGCGGTTCAAGATTTACTTTAGGTCACAGGTTCAAATTTCAAGTTTGATATAAGGGAAGCTTCTATTGTAGAGGTAAAAGGTAGTTCAAGATTTACTTTAAGTCGTAGTTTCAAATTTCAAGCTTGACGTTCTTTGATATAAGGGAAGCGTCTATATTGTAGCTATAAAAGGCAGTTTGAGATTTACTTTTGGCCATAGGTTCAAATTTTAAGTGTCATTCTAGCATTATTAGTATTTTGACTTCCCTTGTTGGAATTCCTAATTAATTATGTCATATGTGACATTCTTGCATTACTTTGACTTCTCTTGTAGAATTTTGAACTCCGCTCAAATTTTATCAAGAGTGACACTCTTGCTTTATTTAAACTTTTCTTGTCAGCATTATTCCAACTCTGCTCAAATCTTAGGTGTAATTTCCCTTGTCTTTGCCAGGCGTGACATTCTTGTGTAATTTCAACTCATTCCCTTGTCAGAATTTCTAACTCCGCCAGCTATGATCTCGTGCATGGACATGGTTGATTATGAGGACCCTTTTGGTTTTGAAGACTACTTTCCTTCAATGATGGACACATTGGGAGTTGAAAGATTCATGGAAGAACTATGCAATGGTTTTTGCATGCTAATGGATGTAAGTATAGGGCTCATCACATTTGAAAGCTTGAAAAGGAACACAATCTTAATGGGATTGAGTGAATTGAAAGATGATGAACTTCTTTGCATGTTGACTGAAGGAGATTTGGATGGAGATGGAGCTCTCAATCAAATGGAGTTTTGTTCACTCATGTTTAAATTGAGTCCTGGATTAATGATGGATGGATCCAAGCCAGACAACTTACAAGTTATTTCCTAACCTAATTTGGAATGGTGACTAGGGACTTATTGATTTATAATGCTAATTCCTAGCTATGTTGATGATATTTTTGTTCTTTTTTATTTTATTTTTTCTACTAGTAAATAAGGAGCATGCACTAATTGCTCTGCCTTGTAGTGATCACACAATTAGAGTAATCTGAGTGATTTCTAATAAGTGTGCAATGATATGTGAAAATTCTTTTTGATAATAAGCAGCAGTGTTTAATGATATGTGAAAATTCTTTTTGATAATAAGCAGTAGTGTAAAATTTGAAGTCATATTCAATGTATATTCTTATTTACTTAATTATAACTTTAATTAATATTTAATAATGATCGAGTTTGTTGATTGGATAATTAAAGGGAAACTTACATAAATATGCTATGTTAAAAAAATATTCACAATTTATAGCAATGATATTTTTTTTTTCATTTGAACACTTATAATACCGTTTTAATATATATTACAGAAGAACAATTTATAAAGCAAATATAGTACAAGTTTTATTTATGAATAATACATTTATCATAAATTTTAATACACTTATAATACATTATGTCATTTTCTTACTAAACAAGCATAATATATTTTAAAACATTTTTAATACATCTATATTGCATGCATAACTCACTTTTAATACATAGTGAAGATTTATCATAGTATTGTTATATGTTGTTATAAATGATAATAAATAAAAATATATCGTTAAAATCACTAATTATTTATTAAAAAGTACTCACCTAAGTAATTTTTTACAAGTTGAAGTTTGGCCAACATAACATGGAGCTCAACAATCAAGTAAATCAAAAATCAGGATTAGACTGACTGTGACACTATGTTATAAAGAAAATAAATTTTGGATCTAACTCAATTTAAAAGGTAATTTAACAAGTGAGAATTGACCAATCAAAACTCATATAAAAATTATGTTACATAGCAAATTAAGGCCTTATATTTATCCGAATAGCGGTAGTTTTAAAAAATTATATAATATAGTGATAGTTTATGGTTTTATAGCAGATATCTGTGGATAAACTTATTATTCACATAGATATAGGTAGACAGAGATATTGTATATAGGCAAATACACTTATTAAGTATGCTTATACAATGTATTTCGCTATACTTATGTGGGCGAATATAATGTATTTCATTATTATTATGCACACATATGTCATGTATTCCGCTACATTTTAAAACCAAAATGCTTATACATTTCATATTTAAGCAAAATCTCGCTATTTCTCATAAATTTGAGCACAAATAGCTCTATTTACGAAATTTAAAAAAAATAAATCAATGTCACATCCTATAATTGATGGGAGACTTAACCTAGAATACCAAATGGTTAGAAAAAAAACATAAGTTAATCATGAAATTTGTTGCTAATTTATAACTAAATAGTCCACGATTAATAAGAAAATTATAATTCATTGCTAATCCATCATTAAATAGAATTAGCAATAAATATACATATATATATATATATCGATAATGTTAGTTGAGGAAACTTCGTATGTCTTTTAATAAAACAAAAATGAACGCCGTACTGTATATGTGATGTGAATTGGTCATATATGTCCTTTACCAAAAAGCTAAATTCATGCAAGAATTTGTTAGAATCCAATGCATATTATTGTACTAAAAGACATGCATTGATTGATGGCAATTGAGAAAACTAACATTATTTTTTTTTTCTATTTATATTTAAGCGATTAAATTTGGATTCATGCACAGAAGCGGACCCACACTTGTAAGTGGAGGTGCACGTGCACCTATTATACACGTGTACGTGTATATATGTATATCTATCTTAAGATACTGACAAAAATTAGGATATAATTAGCAATGTACCCAAGAGAAGCATCTGAGTACCCTTATGTTGTTAGTACAAGCTAAAGGAACCACTCGTGAGACTAGGGTTTGAATCTAGCTAAAGCCCAACTTTTTCACCATTTTTATTTTAAGTTTAGCTTAAAGCTCATATTTGAGCTAAGGTAATATTGATGCACCCAAGGTCTTTAAATCCTGAGTTCGTCTCTGTTCACGCATTGCAAGGTCCATTTCTCGGGATGATGCTTCCAAAAAGATTTTTTTTCATTCTCAAAATTTCAAACGAAAAACCTCTGATTAAGAATGGTGAGGTCATAACCATCCCACTAGGACCCATATTAATTACGCTATTTTTTATTTTATTTTTTGAAACGTTAATTCTTCACCAGACATTTAAACACGTAAATCATGAACAAAAAATATATATGAATATAATAATACGTCTTGTGGTATATATTTGATTATTGTTGTAAAATATAAGCAATTTACTACAAGAAATAAAGACAAAAGATATGGGGAGTAGAATGTAGAGATCATCTTATTCAAATGTCTTCATGTATCATGTTGAATCATGTGTATCTTACAATGGTGAATGAACAACCCTATTTATAGGTTGAGAAATCACCCCAAAAGTCACCATATTAAGTGTCATAATAAATAGATACATTCTTATCCAAAATGGTTCATAGAACCTTAGGAATACATATACATGAATGTAAGTAGTTCATGTATTGAGAATATGGACAATCCACTAATTCAATGAATGAATTTATAACACTCCCCCTTGGATGTCCATAGATAATGTGTCTCGTTAAAACCTTACTAGGAAAAACCCGATGGGAAAAAGCCTAGTGAAGGAAAAAGAGTACACACATCTCATAATACGTCTTGAGTGCTGCCTCGTTAAAAACCTTACCAGGAGAACCCAATTGGGACAAAACCATGATTAGGGAAAAGAGTACAACGCGTATTTCACTCCCCCTGATGAAAGCTTTACTTGATATCTCGGAGATTATGCATTTCAATATCATATCTCAACTTCTCAAATGTTGACATTGGCAACGCCTTAATAAATAATTCTGCAAGATCATCACTTGAAGAGATCCGTTGAACTTGTATCTCACCATTTTGTTGAAGATCATATGTGAAGAAGAACTTTGATGAAAAGTACTTTGTCCAGTCTCTTTTGATGTATCCTTCCTTCAACCGAGCTATACATGTAGGATTTATCTTCATACATGGTGGTTGTAATATCTCTTTTCAAAGAAAAATCACACAGTTTCCGGCATCTGCATAATCAGCAATCTGTATGTGCACCAATTGCACTAATACATGATATTTTTCAATCATTTTCATGAGATCGAAATTGATCTTTCTTTATGTTAAGCAATCGCATAACCATTGGGGTACTTAATGGAATTACTTTAAGACCTTTTAAATCCTTCAAGGATTTTCATACAACCTTCATCGTCTAGCAAGACATGACAATCATTCATTACACATATTCAAGCATTTCATCTATTGCCAAATTGAAATAAGCTTTATTGCATCCACCACAGGAGAGTATATCTCAATTTAATAATGTCAGGATTTTTGTGAAAACCTTTTATGCCCCGAGGCACACACCATATTTTATATCTTACGGTTATACTTTTGCACAATGATTTATTTGTACCCCACTGACATTATATATTGATCCATGAACTATAAGTCCAAAAACATCACTTTTCTAAGTGAAATACAATATACTTGAATTTTGCATTTCATTTGGCCAATTATTTATCTGTCCACACAATATGACAGATTTTTAATTCAAGATCCTCGCCATCATTTGTAGCATTAAGCGCTACTTCATATCAAAGATACCGTCGACGGTCTTTTGACTCGATTCCAATATGACATAACTTATTGGGATCTCTTCATATTCATCATTTCAGGTACCTGAACCTTTGCCAAGGTTTTATGAAGTGTTATGTCATCGTGCTTCTTTAAAGCACTTGCCTCATTATCATGACCACCTTGATCATTTGCTCCTCTCCTACCTCAAGAAATTTTTCATTTGGAATCGATTGGTCTATCACGCTTCAGGCGTACCATAGACTCTGTCCTTTAAGGATTCTCATTGGAGCATTTGCAGCTGAATTATAACATAGGGTCAGCAAATTCATCTTGCAATTAATTTGCATCATTATGCAAATGAATTATCTTTTGAACTTCAAGTTCACTTTTTTTAACGAGGATCTAGATAATTCATCTCATAATTTTCAGCTGTCAATCATCTCTCCCCCTAATGTTAGAAAATCTAACAGTCACACCAACCTCATTTGAGAATCCATCTTTGTGCGTGGTGGAGCAATTAAATCAGATATCACACATTCAAACTTTAGATGGAAAATATTTTGTTCTTGACCCTGAACCAATTATGATGGGGAGACATTGTTGGCTTGATGCATACATGTGTTGCTACATGTTAAACAAATTCATCTTATACCAAATTTTATTTGGGAGTTTTGTTCTCATACCCATGGTTTAGCTATAATTGGAGGCATACAATTTCTGCTAAACCAACCAGCATTATCAACATAATTTCATAGTTTGGAACTATGCTCTTACTTTAACAATTCGAGCAAACAACCTTACAAAAACCAATTTGTAAGTTGACAACAAAGCACATGTGACCATCTCATGGATGCAAACTATCATATAATTGCAAATGATCCACATGGCAAGTGAACGGGCCCACATTCACCTTTTTATATGTTCCAAAACCTCAGGGAGTACAATCCCAACCTTAGCTGGTATAATGATACAGTGATCATTTTATCACGAGAATAAGCAACACAAGAGAATTCTTAAAGAATCTTTTATTTCTTCATCATAAAACCACGTGAATTATCGATTACTTCTCAATTACATATGAACCAGAATGGCCAACCGGTCATGTCAATTAATATTTATTTTTCTCAAACCTCCCATAGAGGTGAGTTGTGGCACATATCCACCCATAATGATTTTATCACATCTTGACCCATTCTCTTTCAGAATGGTCGAGCATTTACGATGCTTATCACACGTCACATTCTCTTTAAGAAATGGACTAATCATTTATATGTGCTTCATAAATTTACATTATAAGCACATTGTCATGCCTTTAAAAAATTGTCTTTTTTTGCATGACCCACCTCAACATCACCCTGAAAGGTCAAGTGTAGCACCACTTTATCTTCCTTTCTTTTGATGGAGGATTTTTATAAATTCATCAAATAATTAGGTCGCACAGTGACCACGGGTCCAATGACCTTTCATATCATATGATGATAAAAATTGCCTTCACATTTTGAAGGACTATTTGGAGAACTCATAGTGTTCTTTCTTTTATAATTACCTCAATAATGACTATTATAATTCTGTCTCTCAACGCCCTTATTCATACATTCAATCACTTGTCATCTTTCAGACTTATTATTCACTGCTACCACATTCATATGATAGAATGGAACAATTGGACGGATTTCAAATTTATCATGTACTGCTACCACATTCGCATCAGGGAATGGAGCAAATTCAATGGGACGAATTTCATGACTTTTCATCAAAGCCTTAGTCATCATTATATCATCACTATTTTGCATTGAAATTCAAACTCAATGTCTTACTCATATAAGGCACGTTAGGCCATAATTCTATGGGACTTGAACCCAATCCTTATCATCAAGGTGCATCAAAAATCAAATTGATGTCTTATCTTCTTGGTGCAATAGAACTTGAATCTATCGTCTTACCCTCAAACATTTTTCATTAAGGTGCATCCCGACTTTAACCTGATGTCTTACCCTCAACCAACGGTATAATAGACCGAAGTACAACATGACTCACCTTTTGAATCTTTCAAAATAATCAAAATAATATACAAACTCATGCTTCTAAAACTTTATACCTTCTTCCATTTTAAGGAATTTTGTGGAGCAGAGAATATTCAACCAGTAGTAGTATATGCCTTTGGTTCCTGGTCAATGTTAGTGACCGAACACTGTCATATTCTAAATCATAAAAAGATTTTAGAAAATACATACCTGATTTTATTCGTATAAGACCTTGATTATATTGCAGTAGTTATCATTTTTCATTCTTGATTCTCATAACGAGACCAACCAGAACATGAGTTAAAGAAACACTAAAACTCAATCTCAATTGGCTAGAGTCTCGTGTTGATAACGTGTTGTAAAATATAAGCAATATACTACAAGAAATAAAGACAAAAGATATGGGGAGTAGAATGTAGAGATCATCTTATTCAAATGTCTTCATGTCTCGTGTTGAATCATGTGTATCTTACAATTGTGAATGAACAACCCTATTTATAGGTTGAGAAATCACCCCAAAAGTCACCATATTAAGTGTCATAATAAATAGATACATTCTTATCCAAAATGGTTCATAGAACCTAAGGAATACACATACATGAATGTAAGTAGTTCATGTATTGAGAATATGGACAATCCACTAATTCAATGAATGAATTTATAACAATTATATGAATTTTAAATATATAAAGAGCTACTATCAATTAGGCGAACAAGTTTTAATTAATGTTCATTTAAACATATAATTAATGTGTGCTTCAAATATTTTTTTTAGTCCTACTAAAATATAATTATCTAAGGTGTTTCTTAAGAAAATAATACAAAATATGATATAATGACACTAAGATATTCAACAAAAAATAATAATGAAATCGCATAAAACAATATTGCAAATAATTATGTCATAATGAAAATTATCATAATTTTAAAGTACTAAATCATGCTAAAATAAGTCTAAAAAGTATTAGTTCCATGACTAAACATTAAAGAAAAACTAAAATTAGGTTATGTATTTTAACTGTCTAAACCAATGTAAAACTCAAGAACAAATATTCAACATTTTGTCATTCTTAGTATTGAAATAATTAGTATTTATTTGATTTTGATTTGAGCTTTATTAGAGTTACTAATATCTATGAACTATAACTTTTATGAGTCATTCAAAATTCTGTAAGTCAAACTTGAAATAATATGTTAAAAGATAAAAACTATAAAAAAGTTTATCAAAATACATACTTTTATGTATAAAATAAATTTTGAAATTATATATATATATATATGATGTCGGGTTGGTTTGGTTTTGGGTTGACTTTTTAAAATTAAAATCAAACCAACCCAAATACAATAGGATTTTTTTTCCCAATACCAAATCACTAGTCGAATTTTTTTCTCGATTTGATGCGATTTTTGGTTCGATTTTATTCGGAAAATTACTTGGAGAAATAATTTTTAATAAATAATTACTGATTTTAGCGATATTTTTTATTTATTACCATTTATAGCAATACTATGAAAAATGTGCACTATGTATTAAAAGTGAATTACGTATGCAGTATAGATGTATTATAAGATGTTTTAAAACATATCATGCTTGTTTGGTAAGAACATTGACACAATGTATTATAAGTGTATTAAAATGTGTGATAAATATATTATCCATCAATAAAACTTGTATTATGTGTGTTTTATAAATTGTTCTCTGTAATATGTATTAAAACTGTATTATAAGTGTCAAAGTGAAAAAAAAATGGTTATTGCTATAAATGGTAATTATTTTCTTAATATAACATATTTATGTAAGTTTCCCATTTTATTCACCCCTAGTTTAAATCTTGACGACCTTAAAAGTTTTTGATTGGATGTTCTATTTCTGTCACAAATTTGACCAACTATATTTTAAAATGTAAATTTGAATTACAAGTTATATTATTTTTATATAGTTACTTTAATTTTTATAAGAAAAAAAAAACTAATCTAATTGTATTTAGCTTTAAAGGTTATACAATTTTTTTCTGGTAAACTGTCTAACAAATTGGAATAATTTATTAAATCGCTTTGCCATACAAATACTGTTTTTCAACTTTCATTTTTCATCAGTCCAAATCTTAAGTATGAATTATCTTTATTAAGAAGCATTTTACTTTTTAATATAAATTTTTTTATATAAATTTAAATTTAATCGACTCCTAATATAGAAATCGTACAGTGATGAGTAGGACAATGGAAAAAATTTCCAAATTCCCAATAGAATGTATGACTAATCAAATTTGTCTTCCAAATTCCATAAATTGACTAATTCTATGCCACAAGAATTCTTTTTGTATTACCACAAATTTCATTCCAACTTGTCCTTCCTTAAACTAAAAATGAAACCCCCCCCCTACCCCCAACCCCCCAACCAAGAATCACCAAGAAATGTAATGGAAATGAGATTCCTTCAACTTTTAACATAAGGCTTTGGTTCGAGACCTGAAAATAGAAAACTTAATGATAAATAGCACTTCAATCGGGTGACACATTAAATTTGAATGAGCCCCTATCATCTAAGAATATGATGCGATGGATAAGACTCATCTACCTCAACCCTTTGTTATCGATTTGAGATTTGGAAATAGAGAAATTCATTCTTAGTAGCTAGGGAGCACTTCCCTCTTGTGACTTGTTAAATTTGAATATGATTGAGTCCTTAAAGACCACCGATGATTGAGGTGGATGGATGAGATTCTTCCACCCTCAACCTGAGCTCGAGGCTCAGGAATTTATAATACTTGAATCAGTGAAATCCAAATACCAAACGGTTAAATAAGAAGAAAAAAAACATAAAACACAATAGGAAGTTCCAAGAAAAGAATGAATCTTGGTTCACTAATTCTTCTAAGTAAATTACAAAGAGAATCAAGAAAAATAAGAAGCATGAAAAGAAAAATGTATAATTCTATTTGTGTATGTCTCTTGTAGTTAAATGATCGATTGTAAAGAAACAAGATTTTGCATAATAAAGACAACTCCTACTCGTATAATTTCAGACCTCACTCGTGGAATTACAATGAATACGTTATTGTTACTAATCACACAACTCATTTGTTCGAAGCACCTTCATTGGTCTCAAGAACCCTATGGATGAAGATGTTCCCTTGTTCTCTTCCAACAACAAACTCGACGAACATGCCTCTTCATCCTACATCGTCAATAGAGTACAAATTAATCGTAATGTAAGAAAAAATCACAACATAGAGGCGGATCCAACATATAAACGGTAGATGAACGTGCATGTATTGTCCTCAGACTAGGGGTGACAAATGAACGAACAAAAGTCAAACTTAATGTCAACATGAGTCAACTAAACATCGATTCTTGATCTGGGTTCACCTAGAAATTGCTTGGATCAAAATGAGTTCAATCTAAGATGGATCAAGTAACAAATTACATCCCTTTTCTATTTTGTATTTTTGAAGAAAAAAATGTGAATGCCAAATCTATTTGAGCCAACGTCTATCGGAAACAACCTCTCTAATTCACAAAAATAGAAATAAGATCGACATACATTCTATTATTCTTAAACCTCACTTATGAGACTAAACTTTCTAAGTTGTTGTTGTCAATATATAAGTTCTTCTCACCCAAAGGAAGCTACAAATCCGCTTACACGTTCAACAAAACTCAATAGCTTACCATTTAATACACATAAATAATTTATTAAAAATCCCGTAAATTATTACTTATAAATTCAAAATTCTAACTCTACATTGCATCCAAATTTGCATTTTGAGTAATCCAACAAATATATATATAGAAATTCCTTTATAATTACCTCAAAATGTAGGCGATCACTTTCCCTTACTCGCTTCCACGGAGATGAATTAACCGCCGCCGCCGCCGCCGCCACCATCTCCGGTAGCTGATAAATCTCCATAACTACCGGAAGATGATGGAGAGAAATTACTCGACGGAGAAGAAGACAAAGGAACAACTTGACTTCCATCATCATCCTCCTCATCTTCATCATCGATCTCACTCTCACTACTCCCATATTCATCATTATCCATTTCCGTTTGATAATTTTCTTCAACTCTTTCCCCAATTTCTTCAATTGGATCTCGCAATCGAGGGTTTTCGAGGCAGGAATTGCAGACAGAGAAGGTAGGAGAAAGCTTTGGACCAGAAGCAGTCCATGGAGTTGAATTTTGACATGAATGACAAAGGAGATTTCTGGAGTGTTTCGCTACGAGAAAATTTGCAGAATGAACTTTGAAATCGCAATCCCAACAAAGACTAGCTTCATCTGATTCACAATACACCATCGCTTTGTTCTTATCACACAACTCACAATTCTTCTGCTTCATTTTTGTTGCAATCAATGAAATTATTTGGAGAAAGTTTGTGATTTGAATGATTTTGGGATTTTGAATGTTTTGAAGGAATGTTAAAAGGGATTTGGAGTTTTTGAATGGAGAAACATGAAAAGAAGAAAATTGCAACTATTTTTATACTAGATAAAATGTATTGTTATTATAAATCAAAACTAACACAAATGAAAAAAAAATTATCTAATATTTTTTATCTCTACTGAAAACATTATACTAGATACAATGTATTGTTATTATAAATCAAAAAAAAAATATACAATTTGAGTTATGAGTTCAATCGAATCTAATAAATTCATCCTATACCTTATCTCATTTTAAAATTTTAATTTATTATATATAAATTATTAATTTAAAATTTAATAACTCAAATAACTAAAAATTCAAAATCATCTTTGTTGTGAGGGACTATGTATATTTTTTTTATGTAAATTGAACTTAGAAGAAGATAATAAATAGGTAACTTTCATGACTCCAAAATTGAAAGGATATATTTTTAAATGTAAGTAGCTATGTGTAGCCTAGTTATTATAAACTTATAATGACCAAGGAATTTAGATTCTAGATTGCACCATGTGAAGTCCACCTGCAGCCCATACTCCAAAAAATTCATTATCTATTTTTGGAGTATGGGCCTTTTATATGATTATTATTGTCTTGGATTATTAACCAAATAAAAAAAACAATTATTTTATTTTTTGGTGCAATTGGAAAAAAGCCAATTGTTTTGGATAAGGAAACAAGGGAAAAATAATTGACTTGGATAAGGGTGTCAAAATAATCTAACCTAATCTACATGCTCTATCTTATCTTGGATAAAATAACTTTAATAAAGATATATTTTATAGATTTATAATTTTAATTTGGTCATAATCTTACCCTAGATTTATTTATTTGTAATAATTTACTAAAATTAAACAAATAATATATATGAACCCATTATTTCAAGAATATAACGACTCTGATTATATTTTATTGAATCGAGATTTTTTTGAAAATCGTCGCTCTATCTCTTCCTATAAAAAGTTATCCTTCTTAAACTCCACTTATAATGAATTAATGCTTAAAATCTCAAAAGTTGAACTCGCTTCAAACTAGGCGTGCCTTCTCCGATTCAATCAAGGGGCTAATCTGTTCGGCCAAGCTATCTTTTTGTTCTTTAATCTTGGCCAATTCAAATTGATCCAAGGCTCTTTCAATCTCGGACCGATCCCCTGGCTCTTCTTCAGCCGTGGGAAGGCTTGGTTAGAATTTAAATACCAAATTCCCTTGTATAACATTTATGTAGTTATAGCAAAACAACAATAATAACATACCCAGTAAATTCGTACAAATAGAGTATATGAAGGGTAAAATAATGTAGATTTTATCAATATCTTGTGAAGGTGAAGAGGTTAGTTTCGAATCATCAACTTAGATATAACAATTTTATATACAAAGAAGAAAATATATGAATCACAAAAAGATATAAGAATTTTGAAATTTATAATTAGAAATATGACTGATTATTTATGTTTTTAAAAAATAAGAAATAGTCCAACCAAAAACTTGGACTACATCATGAATAATTATGGAGACAAATAGTTATGGGGTGAGGAATTAAAAAAAAAAAACTTGGTGGACAATTTTTTTGTTTATTTAATTGATGACATGGAATTTAGATCACGTGAACATGTCTGATGTGGCATCAAATGAGTATGATTCTCCTTCCTCGAGATTCTAATATTGCTGACATGGACAAATCTTGACTCTGCCATTTCTTCGCTAGTTATATTTATCTTTCGTTATATTTTTTATTGAGGGGTAAATATAGTTAATTTTAGTAGACGGAAATTAAATATAGTTCTAAAGTATGACCGTATAAATATATTTATAAGAAAATATTTAAAAATAAAAATATAACTTATTTTTAATAATAAAAAATAAATATAAAATTTTTAAATATTTTTTATTCTTTGACTTGTGAAAGCAATTTGTGGATTAGAGGTGCTTTGCATCAAGACGAAGGAAAGGGGGAAAGGGGGAAGCGGGGGGGGGGCGGGGGGAAGGGTCTATATGATATGAAGACTACCAATACAATTGTTCCAAGTCTTAATTTCATCAACAACCATAAGGCATTTGGGCCACAAAAAAATATGGACATTAGAATATAATTTTACAATCATTTTATATTCAGAGACCGATCCAAAATTTAAAATTTATAGTTGGTTATTCATATTAAAAAAGTAAATCATATTATGGAAGTGAATTTGAATTTCAAATATGATTTTAGGGAAAAATTTGGGATGGATTGTTGTTGAGACAAGTAGATACTCATAATATAAAAAGGCGATATACTCGACTATCTACTAATATTCTTTACTAATTATCGACTTTCACACCCTTACGAAGCATCTATGCATGTCCAAACCAACTCACTTAATTTTTACTAAGTTTTAGTTTCTTTGTTTGATCTTTCTTAAAAAAAAATTAGTACGGCATACAATTTTTTTTTATTTTATAATTATATATAATATATCAAATAAAAATAATAATTTTTTGAAACTATTTCGATAAGATTTCTAATAGGTCAATATGAGTTGTATACCAACCTATTTTTTGATTGGCTGAAATTGGATGCAATAATCTAAGCTAGACCAATGACTAGCTCAAATTTAATAGATGGAACAAATCAAAATATGGATTAGCTTTATATATCACTACTAATCTCCAGTTATGATTCAATTATCATATATTTTAACTTGTAATTCTTCTTTAGAGGAACTTTCATATATAACCACTTAAAATATTTTAATTATGCTCCATAACTATAGTTTGCTAATTACGATTCGTAGCTACATGTTCTAGGAGGAGAGTGGTGAGCGAGATTGGGAGAGGGAGGAGAGAGGTGAGCGAGAGAGGGAAGAGAGTGGAGAGAGACGAATTGTATATGTATATCTGGCGAGCGAGATTGGGAGAGGGAGGAGAGAGGCGAGTGAGAGAGGGCAGAGAGTGGAGAGAGACTAATTGTATTTGTATATTTGTCATATAATTGTCTATATACATATGTATAATTTGTATTATGTATATGTATAAGTGACATAATTACAGTTAAAAGTAAGGTGCGAACCGTAATTAATTCAAACTATAACTATGTTAGTTAATTAACTAGTATATGTTTGCTTATCCGTGTAATTTTCCCTTCTTTGAATTTCATTATGTTCAACTTCATGTATTCTATATCCATAAGAGTATACTGAATGTATATAAGTGGCTATAACAAAATTTCTCTTATTCATATTAATAATTACTTACGTAACTACTGAGAATTATCTTTCAAAAGGCTTTCTCTTTTTTATATTCTTAAATTTTATACACAATCAAATAATAATACGCAATGGGGGAGTTAATCCCATTTTGTATGAGCGAATAAATCCATACTTATTTATCATTAGAAAGATCTATTCGTAATAGTTTAAGCTTATTCATTCTATCTTTCTTTATGAATTTTGAGAATCCATGAATAAGATAAATAGGATAAAAATCAACATGAATATTATAACGACAATAAAAAAAATTGCTACGTTTCCACCTCAAAGTGATATATTATATTTAATTTTTTCTTTCATTTAATGCCTATTAATGTTTCAAAAGTTATATTCCGAAATCCTAGCTTCTATCTTCATAAAGCATGGGTAAGAGTAAGATGCATATACACCACCTTTACTAAATTTTACTCGTAAAATTACATTAAATATATTATTATTGTTATAGTAATCAAACTGTTATATGAAAACAACCCCCCCGCCCCCCCCCAAAACCCCCTCCTTTGTCTCTGAGTGGCAGTACTTTGATGGGTTTGTATGAGACAGGGAGTAATAGGACCACTATTTTACCTAGTGTAAGAGGTATGGCCTTCATGTTTCAACAGATCAAACTTGTGGTTATTATTAACTGGGGAAAGTACACCCCCTTTGCCCTGCATACTCTATTCATGCACTTTCTCTTAAATGATAAGTATCCTGTTCTTATCTCAATTCTTAACTTGAAGCACATTCTGGAGAAACTAGTACCAGAAACGCAAGTAAGACACTTAAATTTATATGATGCAGAATAAATCAACACACACATCCTATGTGTATTTCACGTGAATTGCCATGTACGAATGTTTCTACTTTATACAAATTTGAATATCTACTTGTGCACACCCAAAGTAGAAGGATACATATATCAACTGAAACCAAGTTAAATGTATATTTATGTATTATGCCTAAAAAGGAATGATTCATTTCAATAATGAGACATTTTATAGCCATACAAATACAAAGGCATCTTTAAGACAACTAGATTTCAAAAGTTTATAATCAAGCAAATGTTATGAAATATTTAAGACTATAGTTTCAATTTTGTATCAAATCTAACTACAACAAACAACGGAAAACAGATGGGAGTTAGTAATACTACTTGCACCTACTAGCTCTCAAAGGTTACTGAACCTTGCACCTACTAGCTCTCGGGGATTTCTCGGTTATCAAAAAATAAAGGTAACAAAATGGATGTCAAGAACTCTTTGCTCGCAAAGAACTTTGGATGGCAAAGTATGCATTGCCTTCAAAACTACGAAAACGGAGACAAGAACCAACTGTTCTGGGCAACAATAAGTGCAACTGTGGTTTAAAAGTGGAATTAACAATAGACTACATCCATACTAGCAGGAAATTTCTACTGCATATTAAACTGAACTTGACGACGTGCTAAGAACAGCTTAAAAGTAGAGTTCAGATTGCACCAGAAAGATCACAAATGATAAAAAGGCATACATTTAAGTGAAACTCTATGAATACGACAACTTTGAGAGATACAACATCATCTAGTGAACTACGATAAACTAAAGTGAAAAAGAGGAGCCAACAGAATTCAGTTAAAGAAGATGAGACTCTAGATATAACAAAACACCAAGTGGTTTTTCACATAAGCCGTTCAAAAGGATTGCTTAACCCAACTTCCACGCCTGGAATCTGTCACCAAAGAAGCAGGTGTATCAATGTCCCAGTTAACAAGGAGAACTATCAATAATCATAGAGTTAATAGAGAATGGAGTAGAGAATTGAATAAAAAAAAGCTTCAAATTTGTTCTGCATGCCACAGCAGAAATATTAATTGCATAAGATATCGCATACAGCTACTTGGTTTAACTGGTTTGCTACTCTCTCATGCAATCTGCATAGACCAAACCCACTTGTCTTGAAAGACCTACGGTCTCTTGGATAAAGGAAAGATCTTTTTGATATCTCAACCATCCAATTTGATTTTATGTGTATCATCTTCGTTTATCATTCTATTCATCCAATATAGATTTTGTGTAACATATTCATATATCATTTTATTCTCCAGGAATGTCGAGCCTAGATATTTGAATTGTTTATTTTCCTCCAACATCTTTCACAATGTGCCCTGAAACAAAGCTCAGCGGAGAGAAATGATTCATTTATCTAATCTTTAGTGACATGACAAAGTTGATTCGACTTCACCCACAAATCTAAAAAATCAAATTATAGTGGCTAGATTACATTTCATAAACATCGAACCACCAATTCAAAAGGCAAATCAAGCTTAGGAAAGCACTAGAAAAATTCAATAAGACCTAAAGTTCAAATATTGGAAACTCAAAACGAATTGGCTCCAGGTTGAGCTGTAGTTTCCTTTGTCAAAGTTGTTATTTCAACATTATAGGATGTTTTATTTTCTCCCAAAATGAAACTTTCACAACCAAAGATAGCTATCAACAAATGACATCTTCCTCAAATCTGTCATGGAAATCATGGTTGATAAGTCTCATCCATTAACCAAGGAAGAATTAAGCTTATTACAGGTAACAAGTGTAGAGCACATAATCTAATCCTAACAAAACTTTTTCCATTAAACGTTAAGCCCAGAAGCTGCCACTGGGGCGCCAAATTAAATTATATATAGGAAGGAGGCTTATTTTTTCTTTAACAAGGGAGAAACAATAATCTAAAAACAAATAGGAAAATATGTGTTTTCATCTAATCGAAGTCCCCTCACAAACTTCCGTTTAAGAGTAGAAAGTAACTTGACAAGAACCCTACCGTCCCATACAACAAGAGATACACCACACAAATGAATCATGCCCTAAATTCTACTCCTAAGCAATACAACTATCATTTGTAAATGGCGTAAGCAACAAAAGTACAGTGTTTCATTATCTAAAAACTGACGTATTGAAATTTAAGATGAATGTAGAGAGTTGATCTTTACAGAAAATAAATAAAAAGCAATGTACCTTTCGCTAATTGTCTCTTCAAAGGACTTTTTAAGCAACTCTAAGTCAATTGTCAGTTCTCGAGCCTTTTCCTATTGCTGGTTGTAATCCTGCTTCATGGAGATTGACAATTTGAAACAAGAGTGAATTCAGCACACATGTTTGAGCATTGTAATACTAAGTACTCTTGAGGGTGCTTTTGTCCAAGTTCTCATTTCAACATTAGGCATTTATTTCATTTTCCAAAAATGCATTCACATTTTGGAACTTTTAAAGCCTATATACTCTAAAAATATTGTTGCCAAACATATCGTAATTGTTATAAATATCACAGATTTCCTGCACTCTATTGAGTGTCCAAATCATATGCATAAACAGTAAAGGTATTGCCTTTCTTGAAAGAAACTATTCTGGG
Organism: Solanum appendiculatum; assembly: GCA_018342035.1. Classification (NCBI taxonomy): domain Eukaryota; kingdom Viridiplantae; phylum Streptophyta; class Magnoliopsida; order Solanales; family Solanaceae; genus Solanum; species Solanum appendiculatum. The sequence goes on along the minus strand of JAGDQO010001585.1, from coordinate 331,683 downwards.
GAGTAATCCACCTAATTTTCCTTTTGGTATAACACACAACCAAATCACAGAGTCGGCAGCAGTGTACCACATTAAATTTTACATTATAAAACATGAAAGCATCTTTCATTTCAATTAGAAAACCGGAAAAACTGATAACCAGCCGCAAAGGTTGCATAAATTTATACATAAAGACCCGAAAATAACTAAGCAAACATTAGGATAAATTTTGCACATACCTTGACGACCATCACAAGCATCATGGTACTCGCCTTCCTCCTCATGTTCTTTTGAGGCAGATGCCACAGACACTCCACTCTTACGAGCAGCATTTCCACCATCCTTCTCATCAGGATACCTCACAACCACAACAGGGCAAACACAATGCCTAACACAGTAATCACTAACACTTCCAAGCCTCCCATCATTTCCTCTCTTCGTAGCCCCGAATCCTCGACTACCCATGATAACTGCACTCAATCCTAGCCTCTCAACCTCAAGACATAGCCTTTCTTTCATATCATGATCCTTCACAATATGAATTTTGTACGGAATTTGTGCCTCAACAAGTGGCTGTGCCAAATCAGAAGACTTAGCAGAAGTAAACGCATCAAAATCATCTTCCAGCTTCTTCTGCGACTCTATGTTATCAGTATCGACGATGGAGAGATCAACAGAACCCCAATCAGCACCGTAGAGGACGGACGTAGGGCGGACGTGGAGAAGGATAACGGCGTCACCCGGACGGAGGTAGTGATTGACAGCCCATTTGACGGCGAAGGCAGATTCATCACTGAGATCAACAGCGATTCCAATTTTGCGCTGCGCACCGGCGGTAGGGGTGTCGGTGGCGGAAGGAGTGGTCGGTGGTGGAAAACGTGGTGATGAACACTTGATTTTGATGTTCGCGAGGTTTGGGATGCCGGAATCCCCCGTGTGCGGTGGCTGTTTCTGCATTCTGTTTGATCGGAGCTAGGGTTAGGGTTTATAAAATTACAATTGAGCTGACTTTTTTTTCTTCTTCTGATTGTATGTTGACTGCTTTGTAGCTAGTGTGTCCCTCTTTGATGGTGATAACTAGGTGTGTTCATACTTTCCATTTGGATTGATTTTTGGTTAAAATTAAATATAGCACATATTTATCGAATTGGTTGGTATCGATTTTTAATAATATAATGATATTTCTCACTTTCAATCTCTTAGAAGAAAAAAAATCACTCTTAACTAAGGTTCACACTTTCTTTTAACTTTCTTTGAAAACTCGTTTATAGTCTTATGTGAGTCCCTACTTATGGTAGGTGACAGACTTTCGCCATTGCAATTATCATCTTTTTATGTAAGTAGAACTTATTCCTATCTCAGTGGGTATAAAGAGGTTATTTCGAACATATCCTCGACTCAAAATGAATATTATCAAAGCAGCATTGCAAGAAAATTATAACAATCAAATACCAAAATACAAAGCAAATGAATCAACAAATAACAACACCATAGAATATTACTTTTTTAAAAAAACTACTCAATTACGTAATAATACTATCAATAGCGAGACAAGGAAAGAAGGAGGCTAGTCCTTATCTCTTCCACATATAGCACATCAACATCCAATTACCTACGAACCCTTCTATTCTAGTTCTCGATACTCACACATCTTCATATCTAGGATCATATTCTCATAAATTAATACTTTGTCAAGTCACATCTAATCACCTCCCGCAATTCTCTTTCGCTCTACCTCTACCTCTTGTAACTCCTACAGGAACCAATATGACACTATTTTACCTTTTTGCTATGTAGTTGTGTCTATCCGCCATTAAAATAAAACTCTAGAAGGACAAAACAGTAATTGTGTTTGTCCGCCATTAAAATGTCATCAAAGCATCATTGCAAAAAAAAAAAACTATAACAATCAAATAACAAGATATAAAGCAAATGAAACAACAAATAACAATACACATAGAATAATATTAAAAAATTACTTAATTACGTAATAATACTATCAACAGCGAGACAAGCAAAGGAGGAGGCTAGGCCTTACCTCTTCCACACATAGCATATCAACATCTAATTACCTACTAACCTTCTATTCTAGTTCTCGACATTCATACATCTTCATATCTAAGATCATATCCTCGACAAATTAATAATGTGTCAAGTCATATCTAATCGCCTCCCACAAATCTAATTACATTTAAGGGCAAAAATGTAATTGTGTCTATCCGCCATTAAAATAGAACTCTAGAAGGATAAAACGGTAATTGTGTCTATCCGCCATTAAAATGGAACTCTAGAATGATCCAGTCGGCCTTTTCTTTCTCATAAAAAATCCCTAATAAACCGAAGCAGCAAACTCTCCTCTTTCATCTTTCTCATCCAAAAAAGGTATGCCTTTTCTTCCATTTTTTGCTCAAATTTCCATTTCGCTGTTGTTCTGTTTTGATTTTTTGCTTTGCTTCTCGATTTCCTTGCTATGTTTTGAAATGTAGATGACAGTTTACTGTAAACCTCGATTAATTTTACTAGTTCCATTAGATATCGATACCTGTGGCGTATATCAGTATCAGGTAACTTTATTCACCAACAGGACGAACATGACAGATATAAGTACAACTATTTCATGGCTCTCCTTGCAAAACCCTAAATTGAAGTATAGAACATGTGGCGGTGACTGAATGAAACTTTCATGTTTTCTCCTTAAATTTCTTGCTTTTATGTATCTCCGGCTGAGAGTGTTTGCATGCATTTCTTATATATATATAGTTAAAATTTGCTTCTTTTTGTTTCATTTTTATGTTTATCTGTTATTAGTGCTTCATTTTCATCTCTTTTTGAGTTGAGTAATGGCAATGTAGTGCTTAGGATTTGAACCTGGAACTTCAAGGTGTGTTTTGAACCCTCTAAACCACCGAGTCAACATCTAGTTGTATTTAGGTAATTCAAAACATAAAGAAATACCTTAAATATACTTTGTATTTTTTACCGAGGAGGTTCGAGTAAACACCCTTGTGCCCCCTTAGATTAGCCCTAGGAGCCGAGGGTCTATTGGGAAGAACTTATCAACTCTACAAGGTAGGGGTAAGTTCTGCGTATACTCTATCCTCCCTAGACCTCACCTGTTGGGGTTATATGGGGGTATTTTTGTTGTTGTTAAAATTTTCTTTTGTCAGTTAAGCATGATAATTAAAATATTTAAGTGAGTAGTTTCTTGGTCTTAATTTGTTGGGAATCCATAGAGAATTAGGTATTGTGAGAATGATATATGTAATCTGTTGTGTAGCGAAATTTATGGTATTGAAAGCAGTCAGGTTCCTATTGTTTTTGTTTGTTATAAACACGCATGAGATTGGAAAAGATTTAAATGTTGGTAATAGAGAAAGTGTCAGAGGAATTCATCGTTTTGCTAGAGGCGACAAATTGTTTTTGTTTGAACGTGATTGGGATGTATAAGAGCAATAAATTGAAAAATATGATTTAGAATTCATTTTCGCTATCAAAGTTAAGTTGCACTGGTATTTGTGTGGCCCTTCCCGTGTATGCGCATTGATTTATATTCCTTCTATTTTTGAATTACCAATTCGAAAAAAATAAAAAATACCACTGGAAAATCTTTTAAGAAAATCTCTCTGGCAAAACGCAATTCGTCGATTCAATTCTAGGTGCACCTTTTTTTTTCCTGATAGCTTTTTCTTACGCCTATTTAGCTAGTAGGCCATTGGTCATAGAAAAAATTTGTCGAAGGGTTAAAACAAAAAAATAAAGAAGATGAAGAATGGGAAGTTTTTTCTTTCTTCAATCCAAATAAAAGAACAAAGAAAACACTAAAAAATGAAAGCTAAATAAATAAGTGTTTGTAAGAACTAGCACTAGACTTCTTCCCTCCTTTCTTTTCTACTTTTTCTCTCTCCTCTTGTTTGTGCTTCCACCCGGGCTTCTCATTCTGTTTTTATAGAGACCCGAGGAAATTCGATATAATAATAAATGTAGAAAGGTAAGGGTGAGGTACTTTCCCCGGCATATGGAAAGAAAATCCTGGATCAAGCAAATGACTGTTTTTATGAGGTCGAATTTAATGAGAGAGGGTGGCATACTACTAATTAGGAATGCCTGAAAAGCTGTCTTGCGACACCATCGGCATTAAACTTATATTCAAGAGTGCTTGAAAACTATTTCAATGTGTGGACTTATCTCTTAGAGTGGGGGGTATATTATATTATGCTCCTTTAAAATAGTAGCTATTGTCTCATTGAATCAGAAGATCATTTAGTAATGAGATTTCAACAATTTTCTAGTATCAGCTGGCACTGTATACAGACACGTGTGAGTTCATATTATGTTGCGTCTTCATTGTTAAATAACTTACATGTGAATATTTTCTTTTGCTTGTCTAGGTTAATTAAGAATTGTTGGCACGGCCATGGTGCAAGAGAGAAATGGAAATGGAGCACCTTCAAATGGGAATTTGGCAGGTGGAAATGCTTATACAATTGACTTGAATACTTTCAGTAAGCGACTGAAGGCCTTATATTCTCACTGGCACAAACATAAGGATGACCTTTGGGGCTCTTCTGATGTCCTTGCTATAGCTACGCCGCCACCTTCGGAAGACTTGAGATACTTGAAATCCTCAGCTTTAAATATTTGGTTGCTAGGGTATGAGTTTCCTGAGACGATTATGGTTTTTGGAGACCAGCAAATACATTTTCTGTGTAGCCAGAAGAAAGCATCATTGCTTAGTGTTGTAAAATCCGCTGCTAAAGAGGCTGTGGATGTGGACGTTATCTTGCATGTGAAGGAGAAAAATGAGGATGGGACTGCTCAAATGGACAATGTGCTTCACACTATCCGCATGCAGCCAAAGCCAGATGGTCCTGATACCTCAGTCGTCATTGGATATATTGCAAGAGAGGCCCCTGAAGGAAAACTCTTGGAGATATGGACCGATAAGATGAGAAATTCAAGCCTTCCTCTTAGTGATATCTCAAATGGGCTGGCCGACCTCTTTGCCGTGAAGGAACAGAGTGAGATAATAAATGTGAAGAAAGCTGCATATTTGACTGCTTCTGCAATGAAGAACTTTGTTGTTCCGAAGCTTGAGAAAGTTATTGACGAGGAGAAGAAAGTAACTCATTCTTTATTAATGGATGACACAGAAAAGGCTATTCTAGTCCCTGCAAAAATTAAGGTGAAGCTGAAAGCTGAGAATGTTGATATATGTTACCCTCCAATCTTCCAGAGTGGTGGGAATTTTGATCTTAGACCTAGTGCTACAAGCAATGATGAACATTTATACTATGATTCTGCCAGTGTCATCATATGTGCAGTTGGATCACGATACAACAGTTACTGTTCAAATGTTGCCAGAACATTTCTCATTGATTCAACTTCGACGCAGAGCAAGGCTTATGAGGTTCTTCTTAAAGCTCATGAGGCGACAATTGGTGCATTGAAGCCTGGAAACAAGCTTAGTTTCGTGTATCAAACAGCTCTTGAAGTGGTTGAAAGGGATGCTCCTGAATTTGTTAGCAACCTGACTAAATCTGCTGGGACTGGGATTGGTCTTGAGTTCCGGGAGTCTGGGTTGATCATTAATGCTAAGAATGATAAGGTGCTGAGAGCGGGAATGGTTTTCAACGTGTCACTTGGTTTCCACAATTTGCAAACTGAGACCACCACTGAAAAGAGTAGGAATTTTTCACTTTTGTTAGCAGATACGGTTATCGTCACAAATGACGGCCATGATGTGGTTACGCATTTGAGCTCTAAATCCTTGAAGGATGTAGCCTATTCTTTCAATGAAGATGAGGAAGATGAGGAGGAGATTAAAGTGAAAACTGATTCAAACAGGATGGAAGCCTTGTATTCCAAGGCAACACTTAGGTCAAACAACCAAGAAGAGCTCCGGAGGCAGCATCAAGCAGAACTTGCCCGTCAGAAGAATGAAGAAACTGCTCATCGTCTTGCTGGTGGAGGAGCTTTAACAGGGAATAGCAGGGGTGCTTCTAGGGTCTCAAGTGACCTTGTTGCGTATAAGAGCATCAATGATCTACCACCTCCTAGGGAGATGACTATTCAGGTTGACCAAAAGAACGAAGCCATTCTTCTACCAATATATGGTACTATGGTTCCTTTCCATGTGGCTACTGTTAAGACTGTTTCAAGCCAGCAGGATACCAACCGTAACTGTTATATCCGTGTCATTTTCAATGTCCCTGGCACCCCTTTTACGCCTGTTGATGCAAATGCTCTTAAGAATCAGGGTGCTATTTATCTGAAGGAAGTTTCATTTCGTTCTAAGGATCCGAGGCACATAAGCGAAGTGGTTCAGCAGATTAAAACTCTTAGACGGAATGTTATGACCAGGGAGTCTGAGAGAGCCGAAAGGGCAACTTTGGTGACTCAGGAAAAACTTGTACTTGCAGGGAATAAATTCAAACCAGTTAGGCTGTCTGACTTATCGATTCGTCCCTCTTTTGGTGGTCGTGCAAGAAAGCTTCCGGGTTCATTGGAAGCTCATGTTAATGGTTTCCGGTACTCGACCTCAAGACCAGATGAGCGTGTTGATATCATGTTTGGCAACATCAAGCATGCATTCTTCCAGCCAGCAGAGAAGGAGATGATTACCCTTCTTCACTTTCATCTGCATAACCACATAATGGTAGGAAACAAGAAAACGAAGGATGTGCAATTCTATGTTGAGGTAATGGATGTGGTGCAAACACTTGGAGGTGGAAAGCGGTCTGCCTATGACCCAGATGAGATTGAGGAAGAGCAGAGAGAAAGAGATCGGAAGAACAAATTCAACATGGACTTCCAGAATTTTGTGAACCGGGTGAATGATATGTGGAGCCAGCCCCAGTTTAAAGAACTCGACCTGGAGTTTGATCAACCTCTGAGAGAACTTGGATTCCATGGAGTGCCCTATAAATCTTCAGCATTCATTGTGCCAACCTCAAGCTGTTTGGTTGAGCTGATAGAGACCCCATTTCTCGTGATAACCTTGAGTGATATTGAGATTGTCAACTTGGAGAGAGTTGGATTTGGGCAGAAGAATTTTGATTTGGCAATTGTCTTCAAGGACTTCAAGCGTGAAGTCATGCGCATAGATTCCATTCCTGTCTCCGCACTTGATGGCATCAAGGAGTGGCTTGACACAACTGACATCAAGTATTATGAGAGCAAGATGAATCTGAATTGGCGTGAAGTATTGAAGACCATAACTGAAGATCCCCAAAGGTTTATAGATGAAGGTGGTTGGGAATTTTTAAACATAGATGCTTCGGACTCAGAATCTGAAAATTCAGAGGAGTCAGACCAAGGTTATGAACCTTCAGATGCTGAACCTGAGTCAGATTCAGAAGACGATGCCTCTGATAGTGAATCTCTGGTGGATTCCGAGGAAGAAGAGGAAGATTCAGATGAAGACTCGGAGGAAGAAAAAGGCAAAACATGGGAAGAGTTGGAGAAGGAGGCAAGCAACGCAGATAGGGAGAAAGGAGATGAACCTGACAGCGAGGACGAGAGGAGGAGAAAGAAGAACTTTGGCAAGTCACGATCTGGTCCAAGTTCTGCTGCTACTAAGCGAATGAAGTTTAGGTAGTTTTGCTGATTCGATTTGTTTTAGAACAGTTATCAAGCACATTACAAGTAGGACTTCCTTGAAGTGTTAGTTAGTTAGTTACTTATCAAGTTTAGTCTTTTCTTGTAAATTACTTTTAAATTGTTTCTCTTTGCACTCCACTTGGGTCGCTAGACTACGATGGAGTTTGTCAAACTAGGTTCAAACATCTATGTTTACCTTCGTTTAGCCAGATATCATGTTTTTATGTATGCTTTTCCAGTTGGGTGTGCGCTCAATCATCTCATAATTAGTTCCAGCTGGAGACTTCACCTTAGTGTGTTGTGTTGGTAGTTCTGGTCATGAATTATCTGCATTTGATTTCAGAGTAAAATGTTACTCTACTTGTGTTTCAATGAAGAGGCTGTTGCACATTACAACTTTGGAAGCTAGTGGATTGTAAAATTTGCTTGCTAGGGTCAAGTAAATAATACACTTATCATCTCCTAAAGCTTTTATGACATTTGAACTTTTGTCATGTCATTTGATGCATCAATTTAATTTTCAAGTATGTTCTTTCACAATCTCCCTACAAAGCTCTCAAAATTGGAGGGGCTTTAAAAATTGTCTAAATAGGTATTTTGGATCCTTGAATTTGCTATCCCTTCAATTTTGAATGTATCCACTTATATTCTTTAAGCTAACTACTATTAGACACTGTACAGTCAAACTTCTAATTCATTATAGCGACAACGTTTGTATGAAAATTTCATGGTTATTTACAGTGAGGTATATGTTTACGCACTCTTGATGTATAGATCTCATTTAGCTATTATAAATTAAAGTAAGCAAAAGATTAATTTACTGGTTTTGTGTTCCAAGGAGAAAGTTTGTATCTTAACCAATTTAATCAAGAAAAATAGAAATAATATGAATGTAAAAAAAAAAAAAGTAAACACCCGTAGTTTTTCCTTGTGAAGTTAGGACCATAACTAATGGACACTATCTAAATTCATTTTTTTTCTTTTAGATATTTGTACTTGAAATATACCATGTATGTGACATTAACAATGATTATCATAAATATTTTATACATAATACATTTCTTATAAAATATTATTACTTAAGTATGGTTGTCATAGAGAGGCAATTCTACAAAGAATGTACCGCAATTCTAAGGGGCACTAAGAACGCCACCATTTGAACTGGGGATTTTGATAACCCCCCTCAATATATTTGATGGCAGACTGTTCTTATTCGATCCGTGTAAGCTTTCAGGTGATTCGAGTACTCGAGAAGTCTGTAGAGCCATCTCAGCATGGAGTTGGAGGCAAGTCATAGCCAGCTGCAAAATTAGAAGTACTTAGGTTGGCTACGTAAAGCAGAAAAGAAAACTCAAACATTATATTAGATTATGAGACCAGAAAACAAAACCAAGCAGAGTTTAGAAGACTGTTCATAAGGAGTGATTGATGGTAACAGTGCAAAGCAAATTGCTTGAATCCTTGGCTAACAACTCATGAAGCTGGAACAAATAAATCTTGAGTTTTGACAATTAAATTTCTAATGACTTCCTACAAAGGGATTCATGTACACGATTTTTACACTTCAGGATTTTGGTTTTACTTTTCCTTCTGCTTGTTTTTTCTTTTGAAGGGGAGCCTTGGAGCAAAGGTAAAGTTGTCTCCATGTGAGCTATAGGCTACGGTTCGAGCCATGGAATCAGCCACTGATACTTGCGTCAAGGTAGACAGCCTACATTACCCACTCTTAGGATGTGGCCTCCCCTGGACCCTGCGTGAATGCAGGATGCTTCGTGCACAGGACTGCATTTTTTTATTTTTTTTTTTGCTTTTCTTAAAAAACATACTGTCTGTTTATGCGCACCTTCAGAGAACAAATTACAGAAACTTGCCTTTGAACACTTAAAGACTTTAGTCTCTATCTGGACTTGAATTATGCATATACCTGAAAATGGGAGGAAGGTACTAGTGGTGTCTACAACATAGTCCGCTAACAATCTACAGAGTAATAGGTGAGCATAAAACAAACAGAACAGAAGTTATAGAGTAACATTTAGCTCTTTGACTTACTGTGTAGCATTCCCTATCGGTGTCAGATTCAGCAATATGCAGTGCCCAGTTGCGAATCCACTCAAGTCCTTTTGAAATTTCAGAATCCCCCTCAACCAAGGCAGCTGCCACGGAGGAGGGATGAAGAGAAAACAGTACGCATGAAGCAGTAAACAGGACAGATCTCCTAACATAAGCCTCCACATGATGAGATATCTCCCTGCCAGTATAGAGAAGGAAATCTTAAGTGCGCATCTAAATGTAAACGGAAAAATTGAAGCAAGACTGGAATTCCCACTGACAAACTAGTGCATTGTCCAATTCCAAGTAACAATTACAAATGGAGACAGGTCACTTCTACTCGGTTAAAAGAAGATGACATTTTTTCTTTTTCGTTTTTATTTTTTGGATAAAGGACACAGTTTAGTTTAGAAGTTAAAAAGAAGATAAGACATTTTTTCTCCAGTAACAACTCATCTTCTATTCCAAGACATTTGCAAGGTTAGATGGGTAGCTGTGTAAGAAGGTATTATTCTCTGACATCATATATAAGAGTTACTACCTTGATCTTAACAATTCCAAAAGAGGAGATGCCATAATAGATGCCTCTGGATGCATGGCTGAACACTTCATACAAACACCAAGCATGTAGATAAACTTCCCCAAAACAATGAAGTCTCTACCAAGTAAATCTACACCATGCCTTTTCTTATCAAATCCTTCCATGGCTGGAAGCATAAAAGCCGCTGCATACTGGGGAAACTTATTCTGGGACCATTCAAGCTGGTTTACCGGTAAAGCTGAATGAAGGCTCCAACGGCGTGTCTTTCCTCTCTTGATCTGACCTGATTTAGGGGGAAGTTCTCTCTCATAAGCATGAGACCAATTAAAAGGAGTCCCTGGTGTTGAGATTTCCTTCCAAGAGCCGGCTCCTGGAGGACCAATAGGTTTTGGCATGAACCATGCTTCATCACCCATGGATGATACAAGAGCATTCGACCGTTGTTTAAGTCTTGAAATCCTTGTGTTTGCAAGCTCCTGTGCAGCCTCCGTCATTACATCAAGTATCATTAACCGCTGGCTTACATCTAAACTTGGTGAATATAGTAATTTATTTAGTGTACTGAGAGATTCATGAGGACATGTGACAATCAAAGCAACAATCGCTTTTTGTCTCTTCTCTTCAGCAGACTCTTCCTCACCTTCAATAGTTGAATCAGAGCAGCGAAGTTGTATTAGACTTCTGGTTAGATCAGAAGCTACAAACTTGAGCTCATCAGGTGAAGCTCGTACAAGCTTCTCAGCAACATCAATAGCCTGATCAACCTGCAATGAGGAAAGATGTCAAAATGGCATAGGAGAGAACTTTTTCATCTACTTCAGTAATAGACTCGGAGCATATGTATTACTAAATACCAAACTATTTTTAGTAATCCTGATAACTATAAACTAATAGTTATCTGACCAATTCTTGCTCTACTATACAAGCTGGTACAGGTCATTCATAGCAACAAAAAGGGTATCAAAGCTTGTTCATTTCTTAGAAGGATGACAAAATTAACACTCTACAGATTGTCTGATATATGGATAGAAGAATTGTGAACTTACACCATCAGCATCATCAGATTTCCTTAGTGCTCCAATCACATCCACTAACTGTGAGAAATTTCTTTTTAGATCTGCACCATCATCTGACAAGTCATATGGCTGCAAAGACGAGTCATTCGAGGACTCGGAAGTTTCACTTGCATTATCCTCATCATCTTTACTAGAGTCAACCTCATTATTCAGGGATGCTGGATCAATGATCTCATCTGGATCAACAGCTTCAAATCCATATAATTTCTTCTTTTTACTCGTCACGTTATCATGTGTGCTGGCAGCAGCTATAGTGTTTAATACCTTTCCAGCTACAGTGGTTGAACAACCCTTATTTCCATCTATGTCTGTGGGCCTAGCCAATAATCTTTTTTCTGGGGTTAATAAACCGAAGTCCCAGTCAATAGCTTCCTCACGGCAACTATCGTCAAGGTAGAGAGGATTTTGGGGGTCAATTACTTTGGAAAATGCTAATGCAACACTGCTAGCCATTTTTCGAATCAAATGGTCAGCACTTTCCAACCTACCTGTTAGCAACCACAAAAGATATGAGAAGAATTAAATCAACTAGCTAATATTCATCCAGAAAGATATTGTTGAACAGCAGTAAGAGCGAAATTTTACAGCTCACTCCTTCAAGAATACAGTGCATTGCATCTTTGGTTGCATCTAAATCTTCTTTAGACATCTTCTCTAAGCAAAGGCCTAAGGCAGCAGTTATATCTGGAGCTTAAGTTAAGGAACCATAAATATATTGAGTAGAACCTAAAGGAAGTACATATCTTACAACTTTTCTCAACCAAAAGAAAAAAAATAGATGCAAAATTTACATCTACAAGAAAAGAAAAAGAATACAGGCTTGCTGCTCAATTGAAGTTGATTGCACAAAATCCCGTTTGGACCACGTTGTCACAAGACGCTGAAGAGTCTCTGAGAGAGTACGGAGGTTACAGGCTTTTACTGATGAGGAATTTTCAGGGGAACACTGAAAAACAGCAAAGTGAAGAATCCATCGCAAGCAATTACTAGGGAATACTTTCCACACTAAGAATTTCTCAAGAAACATGGACCTGAAAGAGAATATTGAACAAAAGACGCGTCAAATATAAAACAGGATGTCGTATCCCAGATTAACAATCTTTTCAAGACATTAAAAAGGAATCCGAGTTCTATCATAATAATAATGCATAGTGAATATTCACAACCTAATTGAGGCTTGTTGCTGGAAAACCTGATGAAACAATATCCACAAAATCCAGTGAGCTTCAATATCTCCTGTATTTTGAGCTGCTAATTGTTTGAGTAGCTGTTCAGTCATTCTTTCTAAGGAGTAAGGGTCTTTTATTGACTCCATCATCTTTAACCAAAATCGCAAACCAGGTGTGAATTGAAATGCTTCATCAATAGGGACATCCGAATTTGGTGGTAAGAAGCTCTGTACATGTTTATGTATTTCAGGAACCACTACACCTAACAGCACATCTACAATTCCCAGAAATTGATTCCACTTTATAAACTGATATATCAAATTATTTGTACAAATACAATTACTCCCCTTGTCCCAAATTATGCGATGCAATTCGACACTTGACAGGGCACAAAGTTTAAGAAACAAAGAAAGACTTTTGAATCTTGTGGTCTAAAACAAGCCATAGATATTTTTGTGGCTATAAATCATCTCATTAAGAGGAAAATCAGAAGTTTAAAGTTAAATTGTTTCTACATATATAAAAAAGGTATCATTTCCCATGGGACAAACTAAAAAGGGAAGTGCATCACAGAAATTGGGACAAAGGGACTAAGATTCTTTGAACAATTTGCTTGTGTTGATCAAATGTACCTGCTGATCCTCGCCGACTAATGCGAGCAAATGCTTCACCCATTAACAGCATGACGCCACCTAATTTGGTTTTATCAACGTGATCTCCTCCATCTAAAAGATTGTTCCATTCATGTGCTCCCGCAAGAAGTTGAGCAGTGATATGTTTGAAGAACACGCTGAAATTCACTGGTAAAGAGTGGAACAAGACCAAGGAGGCAAAAAAGGAATAAATAACAAAGAGAAGTAAACTACAGTATGTATGCAACCATGAGCTTCAAAGAGAATTGTAATTGGCATAAGTAATGTCCCCTGCCGGACCAGAGGGAAAAGGAATTGAAAACGAAATTCAATTGTCAAGTGAACAACCCCTTACAACCCACAAGTGTGGGGAGGAGGAGAGGGAGGGGGGAGAGAGCTTTTGCTATGTTTTCTCTGACCATAACACAAAGACTATTGAAAAAATTTCCAGCTCATTTTGTGGAGCTCAACTTAACATCATGATAGATTCAACAGGTACTTACTGCATGAAAGCAGACAATCTAGTCAGAGGGAGCTTTATCCCAAAAAAGAAGGTAAAAAGGATACTGTGATGATAATGCATTAGGGGTTCCTGCTTGTGCTTTATCAGGTATAGACGTAAGGAGTTGGACCACCCGGGATATAATCTGCTTGAGCTCTTCATGGGGAAGATCTTCCTGACAGTAAGTAGACAATTCTCGAGCAATCTGAGTAACTCCCATATTGTCAAGCAAACAAAGCACAAGCAATCTGCAGTCCGAGTTTAATAGACGAGAAGTAAGGACGCCATTACTTTGTGAGCATATCTCAGAAGGGAGAGAGTTGCACCATTCAAACAAGTCTACATAGTCTTGTATGATTAGACATCAGTGCTCAACATAATACTCAAACATTGCATCACAATGAGACAGAATAGCACTCCCATACGAACGGAAAAAATACGCTAGGCAGAACAAAGCAATGTGCTAACAACCAGCAATAAAACCACTCACATAATATATCTTGTGTAGCTTCCCACCAATTTCATTTTGGGACTAAAATTAAAACAACATGTTGCTAGTTCTGAAGTAATAACTGCCTACATATTTTAACAGTTTTGCACCTGCAAATTTGTAGACAGTGGTTTTATTCTTCATAGTCTGATTTAGTGAAACATAATGCAATGAAATAAAGACAATGAAAAACTATTTCATGTGAATGTATATGACAGCATAGAATTGTTAAGACTGCATTCTCACTTTGCCAGAACTTGCCACACAGAGAGATAACACGTACTGAATAGGAACTCTATGAACCACATATACACAAAGTGGAAGATGCTTTGCTACCTTTCAGCATTTGAGTGGACGGAACGGTTGTCATCATCACTACTACCTCTCCATTGTAGACAAGGACCTAATTTTTGAACAACCTCAATAACTTGGCCTCTCAAAAAGAACACATCATAGACGTGCATCCTCGCAGAAATGGGGAGACATGTCAGCCAATCATAAGCTACATCTGAAAAGAAAAAAAAGGATTAGACTTGTCATTATAAGAAACCAACCAAGACATCAAGATGATAATTCTAGACAAGCTCTCTGTCTAAGGAAGCATATCAATTTATGCAAAAGCATCATTGCGACAGTTATTATTCTAAAAATGTGTCTATGTAAAGACTAATCAACTGAGCAAAGACTGAACTGAATACAACAAACACAATGAGCAACATAGATTAGAGAAAGCAAAAGTTTCATTAACAATTACTTCCTAAAACCAATTCCAGAAGTAGAAATTTTTCTCCAGGGTCATTTTTATATTTTTTTTAAACTAAAGATAACAAGCTATATGAATCAAAAGATACGGAAGTTGCACCTCACAATTAATTCTGAAAACCACATAAAGAAATACAAAAACAAAAACAATTTGAAAAAACATCCTCTGGGGTTTTAAATTTTTTGATCCCATGCAAAAAAAACAAAACACAAAGACTAAAGAATTAAGTTATAATTACAGTGCAAAGAAGTATGCCTCTGTTTATATTAAGATCATGTTAAAAATAAAGGGATCTTATCATAACAATTTTTTTAAAAAAGAAGAGAACTGTCATTTGACTAAGTGACCAGGATTATCAACCTTACCATATAACAAAATCTTAGCCAATGTTGCGAAAGCAGGGCCTTTGTAGAAAATCTGCCACCATTCATCTCTCTCGTGTGTATCCGGGAGTCTCGCACTTGTTAACTTGAGTAAAAAACAATTAAATCATTACAAGAAAAGAACACCCAGTAAACATAACAATATAGTCCAAGAAAAAAAATTAGCTATATACCTGTTCCCTGTACTGCTCGTTAACGCTACCTATAAATTGACCAAAATTAGAAAAAGATTATTTGTTTTCACAAAACGGGGAGGGGGGGGGGGGGATTCCACTAGAACAAAGAAGTTGAGGTAGCAGCAAAAGCAATTGTATTTGCACCAAACAAAGATTTAAGCAAATTTAACATTACTAGATTAGACAGAAATTGAGACATTAATTAACCATAAAAGTTTATTTAACACTGAGAGCTCACCTACGAGGGAGTGGGAGTCAAGAGGGAAGAGACGAAGGGCGAGGGAATGAAGAGCACAGATGACTTGATCAACATGTTTGGCATCTTTGATTGAGGCAATGACCTGACCCACCTTCTCTAGTACCTCTCTCTTTCGCCTTGATTCTGCTTCCTTCTCCATAGACCCCAGAGGAGTTTTGTCTTTCGTTTTGTTGGTTTTTCAGTAGGAATCAATAATTGGAAGTTTAGTTCTGATCGTCAGAATGGATTAACAAGGCCAACAAGCATAATAAGAAGCTTAACGTATTTGAATTCCCTCTGTAACGGAAAATACTTAATAAGAGTGGCAAATCTACTACAGTACTACATGTAAAAAAAAAAGTCTGAAGAACCAAATGATACGAATTCAACAACAATTGCTTCTAATGTCTGGTATGCAGAATAATTCCAAACAAAACATAACTTTTATCATCAGGAAATTATATCACCAAGATCGAAAAACTTCAACGCACCTATCAATGTCAGTAAATACCAACTAGAAAATAGAACCAAATGTTATGAATTTGACAAAAATTCCTTCTTTTTTTTTAAAAAAAAAAGAAGGTAACAGGATGTATATATTAAAAATCAATACATGGATTTTACAGGGACCATATTTACAAGTGAGCAAAAAGGAAAAGAGCTAACAGACCAATCTACAATCCTAAATATGCCTAGGACAGACAAGTAACATGTTATCTTCTGTATAAAATCCAAAAATTGCTTTTAATATCCGGTATAAGGTTTAGCACCATGAGGTCTCAGGTTCAATTCCAACCGAGAAAAAAAAACAAAAACACTAGGTAATTTTTCCCATCTGTTCTAACGTTGGTGAACAGAGTTACCTGATACCTGTTGCTCTCATGGAATTAGTCGAGGTGCGCAAAATGAAAGCTGCCCGAACACCACTGCTATAAAAAAAAACATAACTTTTCTTGGCAGGCAATTATATAACCATGATTGAAGAACTTCAACACCTCTATCACTGTCAGTAGATACCAAGTAGTAGAAAATAGAACCCTAAGGTGACCCAAACACAAAAAGGAAGGAGCATACATACAGCAGCACAGAAAAAAAAATTGAAAAAAATCCATGCTATCAAACAACTGTATATTGCATTTGGGTTTTCAAAGAATCTTTAAATTCATTACAATTTCGACGGGAATCTTACCGGAAAGAGTGATTCTTGCTCACCGGAAACTGCTCAATTGATGAAGAGTACAGGCTTGGACATTCCCAATTTCATATTTGAAGTTTTATTATGAAGTGGCTAAATATTAAATACTTTGTAAAGTAGCTATTTTTTTCACTTTTTTATTTTATTTTATATTATATGTAAGGTTGCGAAAAATTGTGTTTTAAGTTACAAATTAAAATTTACTTGAGTTTTGATATATTTCTTGTTTAAAAATCTCAAACTTCAAGCAGAAACTTGATTTGTCAAGGTCAAATTTTTAATATTTATGTATGAAGTTTCACATAGTTATACCTTAAATTAAGACATTAGTAAGTATATAAGGTTCAATCATTTATGCTTAAATAATAGAGACTCTAAAAATTACACCTTCAACTTTTCAAGCTAGTGTTTTAGTTCAAACAAATACAGATCAATCAAAGACCAATCACTATTGAGTAGAATTATAAGTTAATTTTCTGCTTCTGTAAAAATAACTTTAGTTTTATTAATAATAAAGAGTTATATTTTTTTTTGTTTCCTTTCTAATTTGATAATTTTTTAATTTTAACATTTCAATAACATATTTAAGAATACAAAATTAAAAGACATTTTGGAATATTACACATATTTTTAGCTTAAGACGACAAAATTCTTAAATTTCTTATCCAAACAAATTAAGACAAACAAATTAAAACGTATGACATACGACAATTATGAAAACGTGAAAAATAATAACAGTTTTTGTATGAAATTTTAAAAACTAAACAAAACAAGTGATTATAATATCAAAATTATTTTCTCAAATACCTCCTACCAAAATAACCCCTAAATAAATATATCAAAAACTAGTAGTAATAATATTATTTTCTCTAATACATCCTACACAACCCTTTACTATATAAACTTAAACTTAAATAATTTAGAAAAATGGATATAAGTTAAATAGTCGGATGTAAAAGTGGCTACTTGAGTAAATTGTTCTAAATTAAATTTGGGGATTCAGAATCGGGTCAATTGCCAAACTCTTTTACAACCCGGTAGATTTTCCAGTCACTAACCCTCATCGGCGACAACCCAAAACCACCGTGCGCAGCTGATTTTTCCGATCAATACGGTGTCGTTTTTTTCACTATTGTAGTGTTCAGCCATCGACTTACGGTGTCGAAAATTCATCGATGATACCTTTTGCGTCGAAGGTGAAAAATGCGGGTCAATGCTTTGTATCATTCAGCTTTACATCGTAGAAGACCTATCTGCACCAATTATCAATGGCCGCATCAAGGTACGTATCTGATATTGCTTCATTTGTCTAAGTTTTTTTTTTTTTGATCTTTTTTCTTAGTTTTAGATCTCTTTATATACCTTATGATTGGGTATTTTTAATTAGGCCTAGAATTGGACTTAACAAGGATGGTTAATTGTTTGTTTGATGGTGTTTCATTATGATGATGGGTGTATAAGGTTTATATTGCCGTTGAGAACCTTAGGGTGTAGCGTAGTGGTGAAATGAAGTGGGTTGGGAAACATGAGGTTTCAGGTTTATATCCTGGGGGAAGCAAAAATACAAGGTGGTTTTTTTTCATTTGTTCGAGCCTTGAGGGATAGAATTACCTCAATAGCATGTATCCTGTGGAACTAGTTGAGGTGTGTGCGAGTTGGATGTAGACACGACATAATATGAACTAGAATGAACTATCACTTGTTCTGTTTTTCTACCTGAACTATCCTCATCTATTTATGAAAAAAATACACCTCAACTATCAATTGTTCTCTTTCCCTATCTAAATAGTGGGTGTTCGTGAAAAAATGATAGTTCAGTTGTGCTTTTGACCATTTACTTAGTGAGTTAAGAAAGAAGAAGAAGAATATCCTAAGGAGCAATTACAAAATGATGCTGAACAGATACTCTATTGAAAGAAAGAAGTATAGACAATCGAGAGAAGAGTATCAACTTTACTAATTATATTTCCAAAAGTGATTACAATCATCCTCCTCATCAGATTATACACAGAAATGAACAAGGGAAAGAGAGGGAAAGTTAGTTGGTAACTAACTTCTGGAACAGTCGCGAGGTTTGCATGTGCCTTCTAACAACTCTAACTTCTTCTTTTAATCACCATGCAACTAACTTGACAGCTAATTAATTACCACTTAATCCACTTGCTAAAAACAGTACTCAAAAAAAATCTGGATCTTATCAGATACTCACCCTTACAAACAATTCCTGACCTTAAGGATTAAAATGAGGAAATCTGGACTGGAATTCCAGTAGGTCTTTCCAAGTACTATCCTCTGGGGCTTTGTGGAACCATTTAATTAGGGGTTTACGTTCGGTACCTCACTTCGGTATTTAAGAACTTTGGTTAGGTACTTCGGTATTCGATTTATCAATTGTGTAAACCAAATACCGTATCTAAGTAGTTTGATATGGTTTGGGTTTGATACATTGACATAGTCAATCAATTATCATACTGTACACATTGAAGATTAATAAACGTCCAGGCTTGACCAAAAAAATATAGAAGAACGGGCAGCAACACTTGCCAATTGCCATTACCATTTCCCATGAGAAATGCAGCAGCTAATTAATTTGCATGGCAAATTTCCATAAGAAATACAGTAGCAAGTGCAATTTACAAGAAGACAACAATTTTGTTGTCCGTTTCGGCGTTTCCACTTGCCATAATATGGAATTTGTTGCAGCATCACCGACTAAAACTGCTGCTTGCTGGATCATTTGTTACTGAGTATCTGGTGCCACTGATCACCGCTAAAGCAGCAGGCAGCAGCAATGTAATTGTAAAAGACTATTGGTTCCACATATTTTGACTTAAGCCAAATTACAAGCCAACTTTAAAACCAAGAACTGTACCGTATACCGAACTTTTGGAAAATTCACATCGAATCAATACCGAAGTATCAAAACCGAAGTACTGACTTATTTGTTTGTAACGGTTTTTCAATGTTTTCGGATCTTATGCCCACTTTTACCAATACTTGAGTAACAGCCTTGCTATTCCTAGGGACCATCCTCTTATTCAGAGTTGCCTCAGGGTCTGGTAAAATGCAGCCGACATCAGAGTGTGCTTGAGGCAAGTGCACTGAAGCTGTGTGGGAGCCAAGCTTCTTCTTCAATTGGAATATATGAAATGTGGGGTGGATCTGTGTGTGAGTAGGAACTAGGAAGTGCTCTGTGAAGGCTCTGATTCAACCGTGATCGATACCTGAAAGGGACCATAAGACTTGGCTGAAAGCTTCTGAAAAGAGAGATTCTTCATAGAAAACTGTCTTCATAAATGCAACATTACATAAACCCAATCCCCAACATTTTATGATCTATCAGACTCTCAGTTCTTCCCTTATCAGCCTGGGACTTCATCCTGCCTTGATCCCTCTCAAGATGGAATGTTAGAGCTCTCAGAGTTGCTTCCCTGTCCTGTAAACTCCTGTCCACCACATCTTGCTGAGAATCAAAGGGTATGTTGGGTAGTAAAGGTGGTGGTTTTTGGCCATATACCACCTCACAAAGGGTCATAAGAGCAGAGGAATGGTAGGTGGTATTATACACCATTCAGCTTGGACAACTACTGTAGCCATTCCTTAGGTTTCTCAGATATGATGCAACTTTGATAACACCCCAAAGATCTGTTAACAACCTTTGTCTGACCATCAGTTTGGGGATGGTATGCAGTGGATCTGCGCAATGATACTTTCTGCATTTTAAACAATTCTCTCCTGAATTTACTAGTGAGCACCACATCTCTGTCAGAGACTATGGTCTTGGACATACCATGTAGTTTGAACACATTGTTCATGAAAACCTGAGCCATCTAAAGCTGATAGGGATGCTTTAATGGCATGAAATGAGCAGCTTTGCTAAGTCTGTCCACAATCACAAAGATTACTTCCTTGCCTGCTACCTAAGGAAGTTCTGCTATAAAATCCATGGAGATGTCTTGCCAAACTTCTCAGGGATAGGGAGGGGCTTGAGCAGACCTGGAGTGGCTATGTTTTCACCCTTATACCTCTAAAAAGTATCATGTCCCCTGGTGTAACGATAAATATCCTGTTTCATCCTCTTCCAGTAGAAGTCTTGCTTGAGCATTTGCAAGGTAGCAATGAAACTTGAATGACCTCCCATTGAGCTACCACCATTCTACCTTTTTTTAACTCCGAATTCAAGACTGGAATCTGTAGTGTGGCTTAGTAACAGTAGTTGTTTGGATGGCCTGCAATAAATTCTGTAAGGTAGGATCTTGTGCACACATCTGTTTCACCTCCTCTAACAGACTAGAGTGGAGGCCAGAGCTGCTGCATAGTTGGATATCTTCTCCTGTTCTGGACATGACATCAACTAGACAATTACAGTGTTCTCTTTTGCCTTCTTATGAACTATGGTGTCGTCATAACTCATAGCCAAGCAGCTTGACCAATCACCTTTGTTGGCTTGGGGTGGTGATTCTCTGCTCAACAGAAACTTCAGGCTATGGTGATCAGTTTTGATAGCAAAATGCCTTCCCAGGAGATAAGGTGTCCATTTTTGAACTGCAGTTACTAGTGCCAACAACTCCTTTTCATATACTGATAAGGCACTGTTCTGTGCAGACAACCCTTTACTAAAAAAGCAACTGGGCTATTTTCCTAAGCCAACACAACACCAATGCCATCCTCAATGCATCTGTTTGAACAATAAGTTCCTATTTAAAGTGTGATAATGCCAAAACAGGAGCTGAAGTGAGAGCATTCAATTCTTGAAATGCTGTTGCAGGCTTGTAGCTGTAGCAGACTAACAAAACCTTCCTTACATCAGCAAATCAGTGCGAGGTCTAGCAATAGTACCATAGCCCTTAATGAACCTTATGTAGTATCCAGTCAAACTTAGGAACCCCCTCAAAGCTTTAAAGGATAACTGGTTGAGGCCAACTAAGAACTGTTGCAACCTTTTGGCTATCCATAGTTACTCCTTGTGCAGAGATTACATGTCCCAGATAACTACACGTGTCACTCCAAATGCACCTTCTGCCCATTTGTGAGATAATAAAGAAAATTCCATTCCACCCTACCCCACTCCATGTACAAATAAAATGCGAAAGGGGGAGTAGTATCTCTTCTTACACACTGTACATTAAATCTGAGTAGCTTAAAAGCTTCTTCCAAGTGCCTCAAATGATCATTCCAGCTGGCACTATGTATGAGTATGTCATCAAAGAAAACTAGGATGAATTTTCCGAGACAAGGATGGAAAATTTGGTTCATTAGGCTTTGGAAGGTTGAATTCTATTTACCTCCATGCAGAACTTGAATTTTGGTGTTATGTTCTCTCATGTCAAATCACCACAGGTCCGAGAAAGGACTGCTCTGATGCTAATGGTACGAACTAAAATGAATTAAGAAAGAAGAAGAATATCCTAAGGAGCAATTGCGAAATGCTCCTGAACAGATACTCAATTGGAAAGAAAGAAGTACAGATAATAGAGCGAAGAGAATCGACTTTACATTATACTTCCAAAAGTGATTGCATTGATCATCCTCAGCAGATTATATAAGAAATGAACAAGGAAAAGAGAAGAGAAGTAAGTTGGTGACTAACTTACGGAACAGTCGCTAGGCTTGCACGTGCCTTCTAACAACTCTAACTACTTCTTTTAACCACCATGTAACTAACTTGCCAACTCACTAATTCTCACTTAATCCACTTGCTAAAAAAACGTTATCAATATAATCTGGATCATATCACCAGGGTTATAGAAATAAAAAAGGGGTTCGGATTGTGATTGATATGAGAAAAATGTTTTGCCCTAAAGACTAATTTTTTTGATCAATTTTCAAAATTTAGGCAAAATAAAGTAGATGAAATATGGTAATCTTATGAGGTAGAGATAGCGTTGATGATATTTTTGAAGATTAAATGTTCACAACAATGTTCAAGTCTTGGATGAAGCAAGTGACGTGGAGTAAGAATTTGATATTTCTAAAAATAAACAACTACCGCCCGTAAGCGACGTAGTTATTCTCCCCCTTTTGGTAGAACATATTTTCTTGGAGAGAAAAGTTTCAACAATATAAGGTAACTGTGTGCTGAAAATGATATCAACAAGGTTGATATTGGGTGAGCTCCCTATCCTTCTTTTTCCTTACCATTTCTAATAGAAATATATTTGAACAAAAGGAACATATTATACGAAAAATACTTGTCATTGTTCCAAAATTTATTTTACACCAGCAATTTGAGCTTTGCTCAGCTAAATGTGACTGCTCTAATACATGTTCTGTTTTGTCTTGTCAGAGTGCGGAATTTTGGTGAAGGGAAGTGTTGAAAGGGTTGCTCATTCCCTTCTTGCCATCCCCAAGTCCAGGAACTCAGCGGTTTGGACGACGTGCCCTGCCGGACTTTCTTACATCTTTTCCAGATTACATTCACAATGTAGAGCTTGTCATAGAGGATTTACCTCCAGTATTTTATATGAGGCAAAAGGAACCTTGTGGAAGACGTACAATTCGAAAGCTAGCTGTTTGTTCCTTACGAATGAGACAGTCTCACACCATGCTAGAATTGCCTGGAAACGGCTACTTCAAATTCATTCAAGCTGTGGAACAATTCTGCCACCAATAAGTAGGGTTACATGTGTGATGAGCTTTGCTTTGTCTCGTTCACATCTGGTATCTCCTGGCATATTAGCCTTCCTTATTGGACAGCTAGCATGGAAGCAAAGTGTGCTTGCAGAAGCAGAAGGTTTCACATCCCCAGAATCGCTCTACATGCATGCGAAGGATGGACATATCTACATGACTTCATTTATCTTCTTGCTTTTAGAGGGCTTGATATTGCTCTCGAGAGCAGTATACTTAGCTTTGTTGTTCACCCCTTGTATGCTAATGGCTCCTTTTGCAGACTCCTTTGGTATTGAGTTTAGGAAGAAGTGGCTTCGTGCTGTGAGAAGAACTCTAGAGAAGGCAGGTCCAGCATTTATTAAGTGGGGTCAATGGGCAGCAGCAAGGCCAGATCTGTTTCCAGATGATATGTGTAATGAACTTGCAGAACTCCACTCTAAGGCACCAGCACATAGCTATGCATACACAAAAAGAAGCATTGAAAAGGCGTTTGGACGGAAGCTGCCTGAAATATTCGAAAATTTTGAGGAGGAGCCTGTCGCATCGGGTAGTATTGCTCAAATTCATCGGGCCACCTTGAAATTCCGATATCCTAGACAACGGGTTAAACCCATTCGTGTCGCTGTCAAAGTTAGGCACCCAGGCGTTGGTGAATCTATCAGGAGGGATTTCGTACTACTTAACATGTTTGCAAAAGTTTCAAAGGTCTTCCCAACTTTGAAGTGGTTGAGACTGGATGAAAGCATACAGCAGTTTGCGGTCTTTATGATGTCTCAAGTTGATCTTTCTAGGGAAGCAGCTAACTTGAGTCGTTTTATATACAACTTCCGCAGATGGAAGGATGTATCATTTCCCAGACCTCTATATCCTTTGGTGCATCCTGCGGTTTTAGTTGAAACCTATGAAGACGGTGAAAATGTCTTGCGCTACATTGAAGAGCTTGAAGAACCTTTGAAAGAGTTCGAAGGACGTGAGAGCGTCCGAAGTGCCCTTGCTCACATTGGGACTCATGCATTACTGAAGATGATGTTGGTATGTCTGTGTAATTAAGCCATTCCGTAAAGTCAAAGCTTGGTTATTATTTTTATTATTAATGAAATACTTTACTTGATAAAAAGAAAAGTAATTCAAGAAGGAATATTCCAATAGAAACTTGACTGAAAG
This sequence comes from Solanum appendiculatum, assembly GCA_018342035.1. Taxonomy (NCBI): domain Eukaryota; kingdom Viridiplantae; phylum Streptophyta; class Magnoliopsida; order Solanales; family Solanaceae; genus Solanum; species Solanum appendiculatum. The sequence goes on along the minus strand of JAGDQO010001585.1, from coordinate 307,115 downwards.
TAAAAATACTGAAGTACATAAGTAAAATTGGGTTGCTAAGAAAATGGAGGATATCCCAGTGGAAAGAATCCTTCATCTCCAATATTGAATTGTGATGTTCAAGTAGAAAGGACCACCATTGACTCTCGTGCAGGAGCGTTAGTTGGGACTTGGGGTTGGGATTTAACATACCCAACAACAAAAAAAGGTTTGTTTTATCAGAGCATCATGTAGAATTTCCGAGCATTATAACATACTGTTCCTTAGAAATGGAGATTGGATTCGTTGTGAGCTCTTAATTTCTTATTGCTTTAATAAATGCGTAAATCAAGTTGTGGGACTACACTGGGTATGTTGTAGTTGTAAATCAACTTCTGATATAAAATGAATACCTAAATCAACTTTGCATATTGTAGCTTGAGTTTTTGCTGTGGTAATAATGCGTAAAACGCTCTGGGTTAGTCACCAAATTTGTCAAACATGTTGACTTCATTGACTGCTGAGGGCAACTTTTCAGTAAACCGGAGATCTTCCTTTGTTGAACAATTATGTATTAGCTGCCTCTTCTTCTTTTGGTTTTGTATAAGAAGGCCGTAAGCTGTCAATTGATCTTTTCTTAGTTACAGTCTTCAACTTGAGATTATGTACTCTTTTCTCCTATTATTTAGGGAAGTAGGGAATGCTCTCCCATTGGGATCTTACAGTTCCTCAATTTTGCAACATAGTCATTAAAATTATTTCTGCTCTCTTTTTGATGCTATACTATTTAATTCCAGGTAGATAATTTCATACATGCAGACATGCATCCTGGGAACATTCTTGTTAGAACACCTCAAGACAGAGCTTCAGGTAAAGGACTTTTCAAATCGAGACCTCATGTGGTCTTCCTAGATGTGGGCATGACTGCTGAGCTATCTAATAAGGATAGACTCCTCCTGCTGGAGTTCTTTAAGGCTGTGGCACTTCGAGATGGCCGCACTGCTGCAGAGAGTACTCTTGGACTATCTAAACAACAGAGCTGTCCGAACCCAGAGGAATTCATCAAGGTGCTTTCTAATTTTTTATTGTCAAAGAATGATGAAGTCCGTAATTGTATAATGTGGGCAGACTGTTGATCACTTGATTCTCAGTAGTCAATTAATTGTCCAAGCACGAAAAGCTAAATAGGCATCTTACTTCGCATCTTGCATTTTCATTTAACCCAAGTTCAAGTGCAGTGCATATAGTACGTTACACCTCTTTCAGGGATGAGAAAAGGAAGCATAAAAAAATGCCCTCTTTCATCTTGTCTTGTGTCCATACATGAATATGTCAAATATACTTACAAAGTGATTCATTTTTCTATAAGTTTGTCTTCCTTATACAGGATTGTGCTACCACATTACCATCTATCTGTGGCAAATTTTTTGATGCGGCATGTACATATGCCATAAAATAATAGGAAGTATCTAAAAAAAGGAGATGCACAGTATATGTGTGAACTGTGAAGATGAGAATCAACTGTAAGGGGTCGTTTGGTGTGAGGAATAAAAGTAAATAGTCCTGGGATAAAAAAAATAGTCCAGGGATAAAATTTTAGTGTCTTGTTTGGTTGTCATGTTTGGGATAACTTATCCCACCATTTATACCATAGTGATGGGATAGGTTATTCCATATACATGGTGGGATAAGTTATCCTGGGATTAGTGAATCACTAATCCCAGGATAATTAATCATGGGATAACTTGTTCCCAACCAAATGACCCTAAAAGCTTTTGTCCCACTTATTTTCTGTCTGATTAGATACAAATACTCATTTTTTTAGTCTCTTTAGTGAATTATGTCAAAACCCCCAATTTTTTTAGATTCATGTTTTTGCTGAATAACATAAGGTAAACTATGGTAATAGGATGTGGAGGGAACTTTTGACTTTTGGAAGACACCTGAAGGGGGTGGCATTCATCCGGCAGATTGCATGCAACAATTGCTTGAGCAAGTTAGACGTCATAGGGTGAATATAGATGGTAACATTTGCACTGTGATCGTGACTACTTTGGTGTTGGAGGTACCTTATGACCTTATTAGATGCTTTTACTGTCTGATAACTATGCACTGCGTAGACTTGTCTGCTATATTCTTATGTTAACTTATCCTGTTTTAATGGTTGTTATGATCTACTATGTGTGCTGGGAATGTGTGCATCTATGTTTCTCAAGTATGATCTCGATTCTGGTCAAAACTCTGCCGAATGTGATTGTTGGAATTCAGTTATCAGTAAAGCTAGCCAAAAGTAATTGTTCCATACTACATTTTTATTATTGATAACACAACCATGGAAGATAGATGCATGAGAAGCACCCAAGAGCATAACCTAGTGGTCAATGAAGTGAGTTGAGAACCCCGGAGGTCTTAGGTTCAAATCCCAGCATAAAAACACTAGGTTATTTCTTCTTATATGTCCTAGCCTTGGTGGACAGATTTACCTAGTACCTGTTGTTGGTGGAAGGTGGCATGTATCATGTGGAATTAGTTGAGGCCGTACACCACGATTATCAAAAAAAAGAAAAGAAAAGAAGATGGATGATCTGATCTCTTCTTCTTTAATTTATCTGCCTTTCCGCTTTCCTCCTAAATTTTTCTTTCCATGCGCTATTCCACATGATTTCATCTCCCCCCTATTTTTCTTTCAAATGCCTATAGAAGGAAAAGCTTAGGGTAATAATTTATTTGAACATATACCATGATGCTTTTCTGTCTTCCTACAGGGATGGCAGCGGAAACTGGACCCTGAATACGACGTGCTACAGACATTGCAAAAGTTGCTTTTCAAAGACAATTGGACGGAGTCCCTCTTTCACACAATTGGAGGGTTGATGGCGCCATAAAAAAGGTGCCTCGTTTGCTCGCTTCCCCTCCTCACCCCAACCTACAGAAAACGATTCCACAATTTTGATGGAGTAATATAATAGTAAAGGGAAGAGAAGAGAAATATAACACACAACATCTGGCTTTAGAGAATAAGGATGTATACCTTTCTCTCTTTTTGTTTTAGATTTTAAAATTAGATTAGCTCTAACCTTGAATTCTTTTCATTGTTTCTTATTTATTTTTCGTCACAGTGTGAGATGATAATAAGTACTTATCAAGAATGTATTGATGAGAGAGTTTTGGGATTGAGGTATAGTTGCTTGATTGAGTGAAATTGATGAGAGCAACTAGCAAGATTCTTGTAAGTTGTATGTTTAGATGTTGAGCCATGTCTCATTGTAAGCTATAATGCATGGAATTATGCATCCCAAGGAATTGGGAGAGAATTTTTGTATTAATCCAACATTTATATATTCAAATGATTAGACATGTGGGTATAGTCTAGCGGTCAATGAAGTTGAAAGAGAACCACATGTTTCATGTTCAAATTCGAGAGGAGGCAAACAAACATGAGGTGATTTCTATACACGAAAAACTAAGAAAAGTGTTTAATTCCTGTGAAATGACCCCTTAATGCCAAAAATATGTCATGGATAATGGTGATGCTATATGTACTGCTACCGCACTCATTATGGAGGGTTTTGTAAAGGTTCTTTTTAAACATCGTCTAAAAGTCGTATCACCAAATAATTCTTGGGCTACCACAAATGAAAAACTGATACAATCGTTTAATTCCTATTAAATGACACCTAAAATGTAAAAAATATGTCCTGGATAATGGTGATGTTATATGTGCTGCTCCACCAACTCATTACAGAGGGTCCTGTAAAGATTTTCAATAAAATCGCTTGAAAGCCATAGCACAAACATATTAATGGGCTAACACACACGAAAAACTGAGAAAATCGTTTAATTCCTATTAAATGGCCTCTAAATGTCATTATGGACTCTAAAAATTATGAAACTGTATGTACTGCTCCCCCAACTCCATACGGAGGGTTCCGTAAGGATTTCACAAAGAAATCGTTCAGAAATCATATCACCAAAATATTTAATGGCTAACACACAAAAAATGAGAAAAATCACCTAATTCCTGTAAATTGGTCTCTAAATGCCCAAATGAACTGTAAAAATGGTGAAACTGTATGTACTGCTCCCCCAACTCCATATAGAGGGTTCCGTAAAGGTTCCGCGATAAAAAATCGTCCAGAAGCCATATCACCGAAATATTTATGGGCTAACACACATGGAAAATTGAGAAAATCCCTTAATTCTTGTAAATTGGCCCTTAAATGCCCAAAACGCACTCTAAAAATAGTGAGACTTTACGTACTGCTCCCCCAACTCCCTACAAAGGGTTTTGTAAAGGTTTCGCAAAGAAATGGTCCGAAAGCCATATCACCTGCTAACAGACACGAAAAACATAAAAAAATCACATAATTCCTGTAAATTAGCCCATAAAAGCACAAATTAGAATCTAAAAAGGCTGAGACTATACGTATTGTTCCCCCAACTCTCTACGAAGGGTTCCATAAAAGCTTCACAAAGAAATCATCCGGAAGCCATATTACTAGAATATTCATGGGCTAACACACATGAAAAATTGAGAATATCACTTAATTCCTGTCAAATGGCCCATAAGTGTTCGAAATAGACTCTAAAAATGGTGAGACTGAACGTATTGCTCCCCCAACTCCCTACGGAGGGTTCCATAAAGGTTTCACAAATAAATCATCCGGAAGCCATATCACCAAAATAGTCATGGGCTAACACACAAGAAAAACTGAAAAAATTGCCTAATTATTGTAAATTGGCCCCTAAATATCCAAAATGGATTCTAAAAATAGTGAGACAGTATGTACTGCTCCCCCAACTCCCTACGGAGAGTTCTGTAAAGGTTTGATAAAGTAATCGTTCGAAAGCTGTATCACCAAAATATTTATGGGCTAACACACACAAAAAACTAAGAAAATCACATAATTCCTATAAATTGTCCCCTAAATGTCCAATATGGACTCTAAAAATGGTGAGACTGCACGTACTGCTCCCCAACTCCCTACGGAGGGTTCCGTAAAGGTTTCACAAAGAAATCGTTCGAAATTCATATCACCAAAATATTCATTGGCTAACACATATGAAAAATTGAGAAAATCACATAATTTCTGTAAACTGGACCTTAAATGCCCAAAATGGACTCTAAAAATGGTGAGATTGTACATACTACTCCCCCACCTCCCTACGGAGGGTTCCAGAAAGGTGTTGCAAAGAAATCGTCTAGAAGTCATATCACCAAAATATTCATAGAAAACTAAGAAAATCGCCTAATTCCTGTAAATTGGCCCCTAAATGCCCAAAATGGACTCTAAAAATGCTAAGATTGTACGCAACTCCCTACGGAGGGTTCCATAAAGGTTTCACAAAGAAGTCATTCGAAATCCATATCACCAATATATTCATGATGGGCGTTACACACGAAAAACTAAGAAAATCGACTAATTCCTGTAAATTGGCCCCTAAATGCCCAAAATTGACTCTAAAAATGGTGAGACTCTACGTATTGCTCCCTTAAATCCCTAGAGATGGTTCCGTAAAGGTTTCGCAAAGAAATCATCTGAAAACCATGTAACCAAAATATTCATGGGCTAATAGACACGAAAAATTGAGAAAATCACCTAATTCTTATAAATTGGCTTCTAAATGCAAAAAATGGACTCTAAAAATAGTGAGACTATACGTACTGCTCCCCCAACTCTCTACGGATGGTTCTGTAAAGGTTTTGGAAAGAAATCGTCCGAAATCTATATCACCAAAATATTCATGGGTAATACACGAAAAATAGAAAAATCATCTAATTCCTATAAATTGACCCCTAAATACCAAAAATATACTCTAAAATAGTGAGACTATACGTACTGCTCCCCAAACTCCCTACGGAGGATTACGTAAAGGTTTCGAAAAAAATTGTTTGGAAGCCAAATCACCGATATATTCATGCGCTAACACACAAAAAAACTTAGAAAATCGCCTAATTCATGTAAATTGTCCCGTAAATGCTCAAAATGGAATCTATAAATGGTGAGACAGTACATACTGCTCCCCCATCTCCTTATGGAGGGTTCCGTAAAGGTTTTGCAAAAAAATCGTCTCGGATCCATATCACAAAAAATTTCATGGACTAACATACACGAAAAACTGAAGAAATCACCTAATTCTTGAAAAAATATCTCTAAATGACCAAAAACAGACTCTAAAAATTGTTAGACTCCACGTACTGCTCACCCAACTCCCTACAGAGGGTTTTGTAAACGTTTCACATAAAAATCGTCTGGAGGTCATATCACCAAAATATTCATGGGCTAACACACGAAAAACTAAAAAATCGCCTAATTCATGTAAATTGGCTCCTAAATGTCCAAAATAGACGCAAAAAATAGTGAGACTGTACCTACTGCTCCCCCAACTCTCTACGGAAGGTTCCGTAAAGGTTTCACCTAAAAATCATCTAGAAGCCATATCATCAAAATATTCATGGGCTAACACACACGAAAAGTTGATAAAATTACCTAATTCCTTTAAGTTGGCTCCTAAATGTCCAAAATAGACTGTAAAAATGGTGAGACTGTACCTACTGCTCCCCCAACTCACTACGGAGGGTTCCATAAAGGTTTTGCATAAATATCGTCTAGAAGGCATATCACCAAAATATTCATGGGCTAATACACACGAAAAACTGAGAAAATTACCTAATTCTTATAAATTGGCCGCTAAATGCCCAAAATGGACTCTAAGAATGGTGAGACTATACATACTGCTCCCTCAACTCTCTACACAGGGTTCCGTGAAGATTTTGCAAAGAAATCGTCCAGAAGCCATATCACCAAAATATTCATGGGCAAACACACACAAAAAATTGAGAAAATCACCTAATTTTTGAAAATTGGCCTCTAAATGCCCAAAATAAACTCTTAAAACGGTGAGACTTTACGTAGTGCTCTCCCAACTCCCTACCGAGGGTTCCGTAAATGTTCTGCAAAGAAATCGTCTTAAAGCCATATCACCAAAATATTTATGGGCTAACACACACGAAAACTGAGAAAATCAACTAATTCTTGTAAATTGGCCCCTAAATGTCCAAAATGGACTCTAAAAATGTGGAGACTGTACGAACTGCTCCTCTAACTTCCTACGGATAGTTCCATAAAGGTTTCACAAAGAAATCATCTAGAAGCCAAATCACCAAAATATTCATGGGCTAACACACACGACAAATTGAGAAAATCGTCTAATTCCTGTAAATTGCCCCCTAATACCCCAAAAGGACTCCGAAAATGGTGAGACTATACATACTGCTCCCCCAACTCCCTAAGAAGGGTTCCATAAAGGTTTGGCAAAGAAATCGTCTCATAACTATATCATCAAAATAATCATGGGCTAACACAAAAAACAGAGAAAATCACATAATTCCTGTAAATTGGCCCCTAAATACCCAAACTAGACTTCAAAAATAGTGAGACTATACATACTACTCCTCAACTCCCTATGAAGGGTTCCATAAAGGTTTCGCAAAAAAATCGTCCGGAAGTCATATCACAAAAATATTCATGGGCTAACAAAGACAAATAACAGAAAAAATCGCTTAATTCCTATAAATTGCCTCCTAAATGCCCTAAATAGATTCTGAAAATGGTGAGACAGTACGTAGTGCTCCTCCAACTCCTTACAGAGGGTTCCGTAAAGGTTTCACAAATAAATCGTTCGAAAGTCATATTAGAACATGAATATTTTGGTGATATGGCTTCCAGTCAATTTTTTTTCGAAACCTTTTGGAGACCCTCCGTAAGTACCTGGGGGAGCAGCAGGTGAAGCCTCAGAAATTTTCACGGCGTTTTTGGGCATTTACGAGGCATTTAATAGGAATTAGGCGATTTTTCTCATTTTTCGTGTGTGCCCATAATATTTTGGTGATATGGCTTCCGGTCAAAAAAATTTTGAAACATTTTGGGGATCCTTCGTAAGTACTCCGGGGAGCAGCAGATGAATCCTTGGGAATTTTCACGATATTTTTGGGCATTTACGAGGCATTTAGTAGGAATTACGCGATTTTTTTCATTTTTCGTTTGTGTTAACCCATGAATATTTTGGTGATATGGCTTCCGGTCAATTTTTTTCTGAAACATTTTGGGGACCCTCCGTAAGTACCCGGGGAGCAGCAGGTGAAGCGTCATGAATTTTCACGGCGTTTTTGGGCATTTACGAGGCATTTAAAAGGAATTAGGTGATTTTTCTCATTTTTCGTGTATGTTAGCCCGTGAATATTTTGGTGATATGACTTTCGGTCAATTTTTTTCTGAAACCTTTTGGGGACCCTCCGTAAGTACTTGGGGGAGCAGAAGGTGAAGCCTCAGAATTTTCACGGCGTTTTTCGGCATTTAAGAGGCATTTAGTAGGAATTAATCGATTTTTCTCATTTTTCGTGTGTGTTAGCCCATGAATATTTTTGTAATATGGCTTCTGGTAATTTTTTTCTGAAACCTTTTGGGTACCCTCCGTAAGTACCCGAGGGAGTAGCAGGTGAAGCCTCAGCAATTTTCACAGCATTTTTATGCATTTACGAGGCATTTAATAGGAATTAGGCGATTTTTCTCATTTTTCGAGTGTGTTAGCCCAAGAATATTTTGATGATATGGATTTCGGTCAATTTTTTTCCGAAACCTTTTGGGGACCCTCCGTAAGTACCCGGGGCAAAAGCAGGTGAAGCCTCGAAAATTTTCACGGCGTTTTTTGGCATTTACGAGGCATTCAATAGGAATTAGGCGATTTTTCTCATTTTTCGTGTGTGTAAGCCCATGAATATTTTGGTTACATGGCTTCCGATCAATTTTTTTCAGAAACATTTTGGGGACCCTCCGTAAGTACCCGGGGGAGCTGCAGGTGAAGCCTCGAGAATTTTCACGGCGTTTTTGTGCATTTACGAGTCATTTAATAGGAATTAGGCGATTTTTCTCATTTTTCGTGTGTGTTAGCCCATGAATATTTTGGTGATATGGCTTTCGGTCAATTTATTTCCGAAACCTCTTAAGGACCCTCCGTAAGTACCCGGGGGAGCAGCAGGTGAAGCCTCAAGAACTTTTACGGCATTTTTGGGCATTTAATAGGAATTAGGTGATATTTTTCAATTCTCGTCTGTGTTAGCCCATGAATATTTTGGTGATATGGCTTAGGAGCAATTTATTTCCTAAACCTTTTGGGGACCCTCCGTACGTATCTGGGGGAGCAGCAGGTGAAGCCTCAGGAATTTTCACAGCGTTTTTGGGCATTTACAAGTTATTTAATAGGAATTAGGTGGTTTTTCTCATTTTTCGTGTGTGTTAGCCAATGAATATTTTTGTGATATGACTTCCGATCAATTTTTTCCAAAACTTTTTGGGGACTCTCCATTAGTACCCGGAGGAGCAGCAGGCGAAGCATCTGTAATTTTCACAGCGTTTTTTGGCATTTACGAGGCATTTAATAGGAATTAGACGATTTTTCTCATTTTTCGTGTGTGTTAGCCCATGATTATTTTGGTGATATAGCTTCTGGTCAGTTTTTTTTGAAAACCTTATGGGGACCCTGCGTGTATACCCAGGGGAACAGCAGGTGAAGCCTCGGGAATTTTAAAAGTGTCTTTGGGCATTTACGAGACATTTAATAGGAACAAGGCGATTTCTTTCATTTTTCGTGTGTGTTAGCCCATGAATATTTCGGTGATATGACTTCAGGCAATTTTTTTTGAAACCATTTTAGGAGCTTCCGTAAGTATCCGAGAGAGCAGCAGGCGAAACCTCAGAAATTTTCACGATGTTTCTGGCATTTACGAGGCATTTAATAGGAACTAGGCGATTTTTCTCATTTTTCATTTGTCTTAGCCTAAGAATATTTTGGTGATATGGCTTCTGATCAATTCTTTTTCGAAACTTTTTGGGGACCCTCCGTAAGTACCCAGGAGAGCAGCAGTTGAAGCCTCGGGTATTTTTACGGCGTTTTCGGCATTTACGAGGCTTTTAATATGAATTAGGCGATTTTTTTCATTTTTCGTGCATTAGCCCATGAAAATTTTGGTGATATGACTTCCGATCAATTATTTTCTGAAATCTTTTGGGGATCCTTACCCGGGGGAGGAGCAGGTGAAGCCTCAGAAATTTTCACGGTGTTTTTTGGCATTTACGAGGCATTTAATAGGAATTAGGTGATTTTTCTCATTTTTCGTGTTTGTTAACTCGTGAATATTTTGGTGATATGGCTTTCAGTATATCATTTTCTGAAAATCTTTTGGGGACCCTCCGTAAGTACCCGGGGGAGCAGCAGGTGATGCCTCGGGAATGTTCACGGTGTTTTTGGTCATTTATGTAGCATTTAATAGGACTTAGGCGATTTTTCTCATTTTTTGTGTGTGTTAGCCCATGAATATTTTGATGATATGGCTTCCAGTCAATTTATTTCTGAAACCTTTTAGGGACCCTCCGTACATACGCGGGGAGCAGCATGTGAAGTTTCGGATATTTTCACGGTGTTTTTGGGCATTTACGAGGCATTTAATAGGAATTAGACGATTTTTCTCATTTTTTGTATGTGTTAGCTCATAAATATTTTTGTGATATGACTTCCGTCAATATTTCTCGAAACCTTTTGGGACTCTTCGTAAGTACCCGAGGGGGTAGCAGGGGAAGCCTCGGGAATTTTCACGGCTTTTTTCGTATTTACGAGGCATTTAATAGGAACAAGGCGATTTCTTTCATTTTTCGTGTGTGTTAGCCCATGAATATTTTGGTGATATGGCTTCCGGTCAATTGTTTTTCGAAGCCTTTTGGGGACCTTTACCCAGGGGAGCAGAAGGTGAAGCCTCGGCAATTTTCATGGGCTTTTTGGGCATTTACAAGCCATTTAATAGAAATTAGGTGATTTTTCTCATTTTTCTTGTGTGTTATCCAGGAATATTTTGGTTATATGGTTTCCGGTAAAATTTTATTCGAAACCTTTTGGGGACCCTCCGTAAGTATTCGAGGGAGCAGTAGGTGAAGCCTCAGGAATTTTCACAGTGGTTTTTGGCATTTACGAGGTATTTATTAGGATTTAGGCGAGTTCTCATTTTTCGTGTATGTTAGCACATGAATATTTTAATGATATGGATTTCGGTCAATTTTTTTCTGAAACCTTTTCGGGAACTTTTGTAAGTACCCAGCGGAGCAGCAGGTGAAGGCTCAAGACACTTCACGGAATTTTTTGGCATTTACGAGGAATTTAATTGGAATTAGGCGATTTTTCTCATTTTTCGTCTGTGTTAGCCCATGAATATTTTTATGATACGTCCTCCGATCAATTTTTTTCCGAAACCTTTTGGTGAGCCTCCGTAAGTACCCGTGGGAGCAGCAGGTGAAGTCTCAGAAATTTTCACGCCGGTTTTTAGCATTTACGAGGCATTAAATAGGAATTATGCGATTTTTCTTATTTTTCGTGCTTGTTAGCCCATGAATATTTTGGTTATATGGCTTCCGGTTAATTTATTTTCGAAACCTTTTAGGGACCCTCCGTAAGTACTTGGGGGAGCAGCAGGTGAAGCCTCGAAAATTTTCACGGCGTTTATGGGCATTTACGAGGCATTCAATAGAAATTACAAGATTTTTCTCATTTTTCGTGTGTGTTAGCCAATGAATATTTTGGTGATATGGGTTCCGGTAAATTTTTTACCGAAACCTTTTGGGGACCCTCCATAAATACCCGGGGGAGCAGTAGATGAAGCCTAAAAAATTTTCATGGTTTTTTTGGCATTTACGAGGCATATAATAGTAATTAGATGATTTTTCTTATTTTTCGTGTGTGTTAGCCCATGCATATTTTGGTGATATTCTTTTCAGTAAAAAAAATTCCGAAACCTTTTGAGGACCCTCTGTAAGTATCCGAGAGAGCAGCAGGTGAAGCCTCTAGAAATTTACGGTGTTTTTGGGGATTTACTAGGCATTTAATAGGAATTAGGCGATTTTTCTCCTTTTTCATGTGTGTTAGCTCATGAATATTTTGGTGATATGATTTCAGGTCAATTTTTTTCTGAATCCTTTTTGGGATTCTCCGTAAGTACCCAGTGGAGCAGTAGGTGAAGCCTCAGGAATTGTTACGACGTTTTTGTGCATTTAGGAGACATTTAATAGGAATTAGATAATTTTTCTCATTTTTCGTGTGTGTTAGCCTATGAATATTTTGGTGATATGGCTTCCATTTAATTTTTTCCTAACCCTTTTGGGGATCCTCCGTAAGTACCCGGGGGAGCAGCAGGTGAAGACTCGGAATTTTCACGATGTTTTTGAGTATTTACGAGGCATTTAATAGGAATTAGGCGATTTTTCTCTTTTTTCGTGTGTGTTAGCACATAAATATTTTAGTGATATGAGTTCTGATCAATTTTTTCTGAAACCTTTTGGGGACCATTCGTAATTACCCGGGAGAGTAGCAGGTAAAGCCTCTGGAATTTTCACGGCGTTTTAGGCATTTACGAGGCATTTAATAGGAATTAGGCAATTTGTCTAATTTTTCGTATGTGTTAGCCCATGAATATTTTTATTATATGGTTTCCGGTCATTTTTTTCAGAAATCTTTTGGGGACTCTCCATAAGTATCCAGAGGAGCCGTAACTGAAGCCTCGGGAATTTACACGGTGTTTTTGGGCATTTACGAGACATTTAATAGGAATTAGGCGATTTTAATCATTTTTCGTGTGTGTTAGCCCATGAATATTTTGGTGATATGGCTTCCGGTCAATTTTTTTCCAAAACCTTGTGGGGACCCTTACCCAGGGGAGTAGCAGGTCAAGCCTTGAGAATTTTCACGGTCTTTTTGGGCATTTACGAGGCATTTAATAGGAATTAATTGATTTTTCTCATTTTTCGTGTGTGTTAGCCCATTAATATTTTGGTGATATGGCTTCAAGTAAATTTATTTTCAAAACCTTTTGAGGACCCTCCGTAACTACCTAGAGGAGCAGCAGGTGAATTCTTGGAAATTTTCATGGTGTTTTTGGGTATTTACGACGCATTTAATACGAAATATGCGTTTTTTCTCATATTTCGTAAGTGTTAACACATGAATATTGTGGTGATATGACTTTTGGTCACTTTTTTTCCGTAAACATTTAGGGACCCTCCGTAAGTACCCGGGGGAGTAGCAGGTGAAGCCTCAGGAATTTTTACAGTGTTTTTGGCATTCATGAGGCATTTAATAGAAATTAGGCGTTTATTCGAATTTTTCATGTGTGTTAGCCCATAAATATTTTTGTGATATGACTTCTGGTCAAATTTTATCCGAAACCTTATGGGGACCCTCCGTAAGTAACCGGGGGAGTAGCATGTGAAGCCTCGGAAATTTTCACGTTGTGTTTTGACATTTACGAGGCATTTAATAGGAATTCAGTGATTTTTCTCATTTTTAGTGCGTTAGCCCATGAATATTTTGGTGATATAACTTCTGGTCAATTTTTATCCGAAACCTTTTGGAGACCCTCCGTAAGTACCCGTGGGAGTAGCAGGTGAAGCCTCGGGAATTTTCACGGTGTTTTTGGACATTTACAAGGCATTTAATAGGAATTAGGTAATTTTTCTCATTTTTGGTGTGTGTTAGCCCATGAATATTTTAATGATATGTCTTTCGATCAATTTTTTTCTGAAACTTTTTGGAGACCCTCCGTAAGTATCCGGCGGAGCAGCATGTGAAGTCTCGGGAATTTTAACGGTGTTTTACGGCATTTACGAGAGATTTAATAAGAAATAGAATATTTTTCTCATTTTTCGTGTGTGTTAGCATATGAATATTATGGTGATATGACTTCCGGGCAATTTGTTTCTGAAATCTTTTGGGCACTCTCCGTAAGTATCCGGGGGAGTAGCCGGTCATGCCTCAGGAATTTTTACAACGTTTTTGGGCATTTACGAGGCATTTATTACGATATAGGCGATGTTTCTCATTTTTCGTGTGTGTTAGCCATGAATATTTTGGTGATATAATTTCCTGTCAATTTTTTTGCGAAACCTTTTGGAAACATCCTTAAGTACCCGGGGGAGAAGCAAGTGAAGCCTCGGGAATTTTCATGGAGATACGAGGCATTTAATAGGAATTAGGCTATTTTTCTAATTTTTCGTGTGTGTTAGCCCATGAATATTTTGGTGATATGGCTTCCGGTTAATCTTTTTCCGAAACCTTTTGGGTACCCTCAATAAGTATCCGAGGGAGTAGCTGGTGAAGCCTCGGGAATTTTCACGATGTGTTTCGACATTTATGAGGCATTTAATAGGAATTTGGTGATTTTTCTCATTATTCGTGTGTGTTAGCCCATGAATATTTTTGTGATATGCCTTCCGGTCAATCTTTTTCCAAAACCTTTTGAGGACCCTCAATAAGTACCCGTGGAGCAGAAGGTGAAGCCACGGAAATTTTCACGGTGTTTTTGGTCATTTCCGAGGTATTTAATTGGAATTAGGCGATTTTTCTCATTTTTCGTATGTGTTAGCGTATGAATATTTTGGTGATATAGTTTCCGGTCAATCTTTTTTATAACCTTTTGGAGGCCCTCTGTAAGTACCTGGGGGAGCATCAAGTCAAGCCTCAACAATTTTCACTGGGTTTTTGCACATTTACGAGGCATTTAATAGAAATTAGGCGATTTTTCTCATTTTTATGTCTATTAGCCCATGAATATTTTGGTGATATGGCTTCCGGTCAATTTTTTTCTGAAACCTTTTGGGGACCCTCCGTAAGTACCCAGGGGAGCAGCGGTGAACCTCGGAAATTTTCACAACATTTTTGGACATTTATGAGGTATTTAATAGAATTAAGCGATTTTTTCATTTTTCGTGTATGATAGACCATGAATATTTTGGTGATATGACTTTTGGTAAAAAAACTTCCGAAATATTTTGGGGACCCTCCGTAAGTATCCGGGGGAACAGCAGGTAAAATATCGGAAATTTTCACGGCGTTTTTGGACAATTACGACGCATTTAATAGGAATTAGGCGATTTTTTTCATTTTTCGTGTGTTAGCACATAAATATTTTGGTGATATAACTTCCGGTCAATTTTTTTCGAAACCTTTTTAGGAACGTCCGTATGTACCCGGGGGAGCACCAGGTGAAGCCTCGAGAATTTTCACGACATTTTTTTACATTTACGAGGCATTTAATAAAAATTAGGTGATTTTTCTCATTTTTCGTGTGTATTAGCACATTAATATTTTGGTGATATGGCCTCTGGTCAAATTTTTTATAAAACCTTTTGGGGACCCTCCATAAGTACCCGGGGGAGCAGCACATGAAGCCTCGGAAATGTCCACGGTGTTTTTGGACATTTACGAGGCATTTAATAGAAATTATGCGATTTTTCTTATTTTTCGTGTGTCTTAGCTGATGATTATTTTGGTGATATGACTTTCGGTCAATTTTTTCCGAAACCTTTTGGGACCCTCTGTAAGTAACCTGGGGAGCAGCATGTGATACCTTAGGCATTTTTTTGGAGTTTACGAGGCATCTAATTAGAATTAGGCAATTTTTATAATTTTTCGTGTGTGTTAGCCATGAACATTTTGGTGATATGGCTTCTGATTAATTTTTTTCTGAAACCTTTTGGGGACCTTCTCCAAGTACTCGGAGGAGCAGCATGTGAAGCCTCAGGAATTTTCACTGCGTTTTTGGGCATTTAGGAGGCATTTAATATTAGGCGATGTTTCTCATTTTTCGTGTGTGTTAGCCCATAAATATTTTTGTGATATGGCTTTCGGTCAATTTTTTTCTGAAACATTTTGGGGACCCTCCGTAAGTACCCGGGGGAGCAGCAGGTGAAGCCACGGAAATTTTCAAGACGTTTTTGGGCATTTACGAGGCATTAAATAGGAATTAAGCGATTTTTCTCATTTTTCATGTGCGTTAGCCCATTAATATTTTAGTGATATGACTTCTTGTCCATCTTTTTCTAAAACCTTTTGAGGACCCTCTGTAAGTACTCATGTGAAGCCTCGGGATTTTCACAGTGTTTTTGGGTATTTACGAGGCATTTAATAGGAATTAGGCGACTTTTATCATTTTCGTGTGTGTTAGCCCATGAAAATTTTGGTGATATGACTTCCTATCAATATTTTTTTAACACTTTTACGGAACCTCCGTAAGTACTCGCGGGAGCAGCTTGTGAAGTATCGGGAATTTTCATGATATTTTTGGGTATTTACGAAACACTTAATAGGATTTAGGCGATTTTTTTTTCATTTTTCGTGTGTGTTAACCCAACAATATTTTGGTGATATGACTTCCGGTCAATTCTTTTCCGAAACCTTTTGGGAACCCTCTGTAAGTAACCGAGGGAGCTGTTGGTGAAGCCTCGGGAATTTTCACAGCATTTTTTTGCATTTACGAGGCATTTTATAGAAACTAGGCGATTCTTTTTATTTTTTGTGTGTGTTAGCCATAAATATTTTAGTGATATGACTTTCGGTCAATTTTTTTATGAAACCTTTTGGGGACCCTCCGTAAGTATCTGGGTCAACAGCAGGTGAAGTCTCCGGAATTTTCATGACATTTTTGGGCATTTACGAGGCATTTAATAGAAATTACTCGATTTTTCTCATTTTTCATGTGTGTTAGCCCATGAATATTTTGGTGATATGGCTTCCGGTCAATCTTTTTTCGAAACCTTTTGGGGACCCTCCGTATGTATGCGGAGGAGCAGCAGGTAAAGCCTCGTGAATTTTCACGGCATTTTTGGGCATTAACGAGGCATTTAATAAGAATTAGGCGATTTTTCTCATTTTTCGTGTGTGTTAGCCCTTGAATATTTTGGTGATATGGCTTCCGATTAATCTTTTTTGAAACCTTTTGGGGACACTCCGTAGGTACCAAGGGGAGCAGCAGGTGAAGCCTCGGAAATTTACCCGGCGATTTCAGGCATTTACGAGACATTTAATAGTAATTAGGTGATTTTTCTCATTTTTCGTGTGTGTTAGCCAATGAATATATTTGTGATATGACTTTCAATCAATCTTTTTCTTAAACCTTTTGGGGACCTCTCGTAAGTACCCGGGGTAGCAGCAGGTGAAACCTCAACAATTTTTTGGGTATTTACGAGGCATTTAATATGAATTAGGCCATTTTTCTCATTTTTCGTGTGTGTTAGCCCATTGATATTTTGGTGATATGGCTTCGGGTCAATCTTATTTCAAAACGTTTTGGGGACCATCCGTAAGTATCCAGGGGAGCCGCAGGTGGAGCCTCAAAAATTTTCAAGGCGTTTTTGGGCATTTACGAGGCATTTAATAAGAATTAGGCGATTTTTTTTCATTTTTCGTGTGTGTTAGCCATGAATATTTTTGTGATATGGTTTCCGGTCAATCTTTTTTCGAAACCTTTTGGGGATCCTCTGTAAGTACTCGGGAGAGCTGCAGGTGATGACTCGAGAATTTTTACTATGTTTTTCATGTGTTTTAGTCCATGAATATTTTGATGATATGACTTTCGGTCAATCTTTTTTCGAAACCATGTGGGGATCCACCGTAAGTACCCAGGGGAGCAGCAGGTGAAGCCTCAGATATTTTCACGAAATTTTTGGACATTTAAGAGGCATTTAAAAGGAATTAGGCGATTTTTCTTATTTTTTCGTGTGTGTTAGCCCATTAATATTTTAGTGATATGGCTTCCGATTAATCTTTTTTCGAAACCTTTTTAGGACCCTCCGTAAGTACTCGAGAGAGCAACAGGTGAAGCCTCGAGAATTTTCATTATGTATTTTGGCATTTACAAGGCATTTAATGGGAATTAGGCGATTTTTCTCATATTTCGTGTGTGTTAGTCTAAGAATATTTTCACGGCGTTTCTGGGCAATTACGAGGCATTCAATAGGAATTATGTGATTTTTCTCATTTTTCGTGTGTGTTAGCCTAAGAATATTTTGGTGATATGGCTTCTGGTCAATCTTTTTTCGAAACCTTTCGGGGAACATCCTTAACTACCAGGGGGAGCAGCAGGTGAAACCTCAAAAATTTTCACGGCATTTTTGGGCATTTACGAGGCATTTAATTGGAATTTGGTAATTTTTCTAATCTTTTCGTGTATGTTAGCCCATTAATATTTTGGTGATATGACTTCCGGTTAATCTTTTTCCGAAACCTTTTGAGGACCTTTCGTAAGTACCCGGGGGAGCAGCAGGTAAAATCGTGGGTATTTTCATGGCGATTTTGGGCATTTAGGAGGCATTTCATAGGAATTAGACGATTTTTTCATTTTTTGTGTGCGTTAGCCTATGGATATTTTTGTGATATGGTTTCAGGTCAATTTTTTTTTGAAACCTTTTGGGTACCCTCTTTAAGTACCCTAGAGAGGATCTAGTGAAGCCTCGGTAATTTTAATGGTGTTTTTTGTATTTATGAGGCATTCAATAGAAATTAGACGATTTTTCTCATTTTTTGTGTATGTTAGCCCATGAATATTTTGGTGATATGGCTTCCGGCCAATCTTTTTTCGAAACCTTTTGGGAACTCTCCGTTAGTACCTGGGGGAGCAACAGGTGAAGCTTCGAGAATTTTTACGGTGTTTTTGGGCATTTACGAGGCATTTAATAGGAATTAGACGATTTTTTCTCATTTTTCGTGTGTGTTATCCTAATGAATATTTTGGTGATATGGCTTCCGGTAAAATATTTTCCAAAACCTTTTGGGGACCCTCCGTAAGTACCCGTGAGAGCATCAGGTAAAGTCTCGGTATTTTTCACTGTGTTTTTGGTATTTAGGAGGCATTCAATAGGAATTATGTGATTTTTCTCATTTTTCGTGTGTGTTAGCCTAAAAATATTTTGGTGATATGGCTTCTGGTCAATCTTTTTTCGAAACCTTTTGGGGAACATCCTTAAGTACCAGGGGGAGCAGCAGGTGAAGCCTTGGAAATTTTCACTGCATTTACGAGGCATTAATAAGAATTAGGTAATTTTTCTAATTTTTTCATGTGTGTTAGCCCATGAATATTTTGGTGATATGACTTCCGGTTAATCTTTTTCCGAAACCTTTTGGGGACCTTTCGTAAGTACCTGGGGGAGCAGCAGGTAAAACCGTGGGTATTTTTATGGTGATTTTGGGCATTTAGGAGGCATTTAATAGGAATTAGACGATTTTTTCATTTTTCGTGTGCGTTTGCCTATGGATATTTTTGTGATATGATTTCAGGTCAATTTTTTTTCGAAACCTTTTGGGGACCCTCCTTAAGTCTCCTAGAGAGGATCTGGTGAAGCCTCGGTAATTTTAACGGTGTTTATGGTATTCATGAGGCATTCAATAGAAATTAGACGATTTTTCTCATTTTTTGTGTATGTTAGCCCATGAATATTTTGGTGATATGGCTTCCGGACAATCTTTTTCCGAAACCTTTTGGGAACTCTCCGTAAATACCTGGGGGAGCAACAGGTGAAGCCTCGAGAATTTTTACGGTGTTTTTTGGCATTTACGAGGCATTTAATAGGAATTAGACGATTTTTTTCTCATTTTTCGTGTGTGTTAGCCCAATGAATATTTTGGTGATATGGCTTCCGGTAAAATATTTTCCAAAACCTTTTGGAGACCCTCCGTAAGTACCCGGGAGAGAATCAGGTAAAGTCTCGGTAATTTTCACTGTGTTTTTGGTATTTACGAGGCATTCAATAGGAATTAGGTGATTTTTCTCATTTTTTGTGTATGTTAACCCATTAATATTTTGGTGATATGGCTTCCGGTTAATTTTTTTCGAAACCTTTTGGGGACTCTCCATAAGTACGCAGGAGAGCAGCAGGTGAAGTTTCGAAAATTTTCACGGCAGTTTTGGGCATTTACGAGGCATTTAATAGGAATTAGGTAATTTTTCTTATTTTTCGTGTGTGTTAGCCCATGAATATTTTTGTGTTATGACTTTCGGTCAAATTTTTTCTGAAATCTTTTGGGGACCCTTCGTAAGTACCCCGGGGAGCAATAGGTGAAGCCTCAATTAATTTTACGGCGTTATTGAGCATTTACGAGGCATTTAAAAGGAATTAAGTGATTTTTCTCATTTTTCGTGTTTGTTAGCACATTAATATTTTGGTGATAAGGCTTCAGGTCAATTTTTTTTTCTAAACCATTTAGGGACCCTCCATAAGTACCAGTGGTTGTAGCAGGTGAAGCCTCGTGAATTTACACGGCATTTTTGTGTATTTATGAGGTATTTAATCGGAATTAGAAGATTTTTTTCATTTTTCATTTGTGTTTGCCAAAGAATATTTTGGTGATATGGCTTCTGGTTTTTTTCTGAAACCTTTTGGAGACCTTTCGTAACTATTCGAGGGAGCAGCAGGTGAAGCCTAGGGAATTTTCACGGTATTTTTGGTCATTTATGAGACATTTAATAGGAATTAAGTGATTTTTCTTTTTTTTTTGTGTTTGCCCATAAATATTTTGGTGATATGGCTTCCGGTAAATTGTCTTCCAAAATCTTTTGGGGACCCTCCGTAAGTATCCGTGGGAGCAGCAGGCTTAGCCTCATGAATTTTCACGATGATTTTTGGCATTTACGAGGAATTTAATATGAATTAGGCGATTTTTCTCATTTTTCGTGTGTGTTAGCCCATGAATATTTTGATGATATGGTTTCTGCTCAATTTATTTCCGAAATCTTTTGGGGACCCTCCGTAAATAACCGGGGGAGAAGCAGGCGAAGTCTCAGGAATTTTTACGGCGTTTTCTGGCATTTACGAGGCATTTAATAGGAATTAGCCAATTTTTCTCATTTTTCGTGTGTGTTAGCCCATGAATATTTTGGTGATATGGCATTGGGTCAATTTTTTTTCTGAAACCTATTGGGGTCCCTCCGTAAGTATCCGGGAGAGCAGCAGGTGAAGTCTCGGGATTTTCACGGCATTTTTTGGCATTTACAAGACACTTATTAGGAATTGAGCGATTTATCTCATTATTGGTGTGTTAGTCCATGAATAATTTGGTGATATGGTTTCCGGTCAATTTTTTTCTGAAACTTTTTGGAGACCCTCTGTAAGTACCCGGGGGAGCAGCAGGAAAAGCCTCGAGAATTTTCTCGGCGTATTTGGGCATTTACGAGACATTTAATAGGAATTAGACAATTTTTCTCATTTTTCGTGTGTGTTAGCGAATGAATATTTTAGTGATATGACTTACTGTTTATTTTTTCTAAAATCTTTTGGTGACCCTCCGTAAGTACCCGTGGGAGCAGTAGGTGATGTCTCATAGCTTCTGAAGGAGGAATCATGTCACTTGGAATTTCGGAAAGTGAATCCTCTCTTTCAGATAAATTTTCACGGAATTTTTGGGCATTTACGAGGTATTTAATAGAAATTTGACGATTTCTCTCATTTAATATATTGGTGATATGACTTTCGGTCAATTTTCTTTCGAAACCTATTGGGGACCCTCCGTAAGTACCGGTGGGAGAAGCAGGTGAAATCTCGTGAATTGTTACAGCATTTTTAGGCTTTTACGAGTCTTTTAATAGGAATTAGGCGTTTTATCTCATTTTTCGTGTATGTTAGACTATTAATATTTTTGTGATATGGCTTCCGGTCAATTTTTTTTCGAAAACTTTTGTGGACCTTCCGTAATTACCCGGGGGAGTCGCAGGTGAATCCTCGAAATTTTCACTGCGTTTATAGATATTTTGAGGCATTTAAGAGGAATTAGGTGATTTTTCTCATTTTCGTGTGTGTTAGCCCATGAATATTTTGGTGATAAGGCTTCCGGTCATTTTTTTTCTTAAAAATTATGGGGACCCTCCGTACGTACCCGGGGGAGCAGCAGGTGAAGCCTCGGGATTTTCACAACATTTTTTTGCATTTACGAGGCATTTAATAGGAATTAGGCGATTTTTCTCATTTTTCGTGAGTGTTAACCCATAATATTCCGGTCAATTTTTTTCCGAAACGTTTTTATCTAATTTTTCGTGTGTGTTAGCCGACGAATAAAATGATGATATGACATCCGGTCAATTTTTAACCGAAACCTTTTGGGGTCCTTCGTAAGTAGTCGGGGGAATAGTAGGTTTAGCCCCCGTAGTTTTCACAGCAATTTTTAGTATTTATGAGACATTTAATTGAAATTAGGTGATTTTTCTCGTTTTCGTGTCTGTTAACCCATTACTATTTTGGTGTATGGCTTCTGGTCAATTTTTTTCTGAAACCTTTTGGAGATCCTCCGTAAGTAACTAAGGGAGCAGCAGGTGAAGTCTCGTGAATTTTCTCGGCATTTTTGGGCATTTACGAGGTATTTAATAGGAATTAGGCGATTTTTCTCATTTTTCGTGTGTGTTAACCCATGAATATTTTAGTGATATAGCTTCTGGTCAATTTTTTTTGGAGACCTTCCGTAAGTGCCCGAAGGAGCAGCGGGTGAAGCCTCGGAAATTTTCACTGTGTTTTTTGAAATTTACGAGGCATTTAATAGGAATTAGACGATTTTTCTCATTTTTCGTGTGTGTTTTACCATGAATTTTTGGTGATATGACTTCCGGTTAATTTTTTTTCAAATTTTTTTTGGGACCCTCAGTAAGTACCCGAGGGAGCAACAAGTGAAGCGTCGGGAATTTTCATGTAGTATTTGGTCATTTACTTGGCATTTAGTAGGAATTAGGCGATTTTAGTCATTTGTCGTGTATATTAGTCAATAAATATTTTGTGATACGACTTCCGTTTAATTTTTTTCTGAAGCCTTTTGGAGAACTTTTGTAAGTACCCGGGGGAACAACAGATCAAGCCCCGACAATTTTCACAGTGATTTTTGGCATTTATGAGGCATTTAACAATAATTATGCGATTTTTCTCATTTTTCGTGTGTGTTAGCCCATGAATATTTTTGTGATATGGCTTCCGGTCAATTTTTTTCAGAAACCTTTTTGGGGACCCTTTGTAAGTACCCGGGGGAGAAACAGACGAAGCCTTGAAAATTTTCACGGCGTTTTTGGGCATTTACGAGGCTTTTAATAGGAATTGGACGATTGTTCTAATTCTTTGTGCTTGTGTTAACTAATGAATATTTTGGTGATATAGCTTCAGCTCAATATTTTTTTGAAGCCTTTTGGGGACCCTCCGTAAGTACTCGGGAGAGCAACAGGTGAAGGCTCGAGGATTTTCACGGGGTTTTTGGGCATTTACGAGGTATTTAGTAGAAATTAGACGATTTTTCTAATTTTTCATATGTGTTATATAGCCCATGATTTTTTGGTAATATGGCTTTCGATCAATTTTTTTCGAACCTGTATGTGGACCCTTAGTAATTACCTGGGGGAGCAGCAGATGAATCCTCGAGAATTTTCACGGTACTTTTGGGCATTTACAAGGCATTTAATGGGAATTAGGCGATTTTTCTCATTTTTGGTTTGTGTTAGCCTATGCATATTTTTGTGATATGACTTTCGGTCAATTTTTTCAATGCCTTTTGGGGACCCTCCGTAAGTATCCGGGGGAGCAGCAAGTGAAACCTCCAGAATTTTCACGGCATTTTTGGGCATTTACGAGGCATTTAATAGGAATTCGATTATTTTTCTCATCTTTCGTATGTGTTAGCCATGAATATATTGTTAATATGACTTCTGGTCAATTTTTTTCTGAAACCTTTTTGGATCCTCTATAAGTACCCGGGTGAGCAGCAGGTGAAGTCTCGAGAATTTTCACGGCGTTTTTGGGCATTTACGAGACATTTAATAGGAATTAGGTGATTTTTCTCATTTTTCGTGTGTTATCCCATGAATATTTGTTTGATATGATTTCCGGTCAATTATTTTCCGAAACCTTTTTGGTACCCTACCCGAGGGAGCAGCAAGTGAAGCCTCAGAAATTTTCCCGTCGTTTTTGGAAATTTACGAGGCATTTAATAGGAATTAGGCGATATTTCTCATTTTTATGTGTGTTAGCCCATTAATATTTTGGTGATATGACTTTCGGTCAAGTTTTTTCCGAAACCTATTGGGGACTCTCCGTAAGTATCCGGGGGAGCAGCAGGTAAAGTCTCAAGAATGTTTATGGCGTTTTTGGGCATTATGATGCATTTAATAGCAATAAGACGATTTTTCTTATTTTTCGTGTGTGTTAGTCCATTAATATTTTGGTGATATGGTTTTCGGTCAATTTTTTTTTGAAACCTTTTTGGGACCCTCCGTAAGTACCCGAGAGAGCAGTAGGTGAAGCATCGTGAATTTTCACGAAGTTTTTTTTGTCATTTACGAGGCATTTAATAGGAATTAGGCGATTTTTGTTATTTTTCGTGTGTGTTAGTTCATGAATATTTTGGTAATATGGCTTCCGGTTAAATTTTTTTCTGAAACTTTTGGGGACCCTCTGTAAGTACCCGGGGGAGCAGCAGGTGAAGCCTCAGGAATTTTCGGGGTGATTTTTGGCATTTACGAGGCATTTAACAGGAATTAGGAGATTTTTCTCATTATTCGTGTGTGTTATCCCTTGAATATTTTTGTGATATGGCTTCCTGTCAATTTTTTTCCGAATCCTTTTGGAGACTCTTCTTAAGTATCCGGCGGAGAAGCAGGTGAAGCCTCGGGATTTTCACGGTATTTTTGGTCATTTATGAGACATTTAGTAGGAATTAGGCGATTTTTCTAATTTTTCGTGTGTGTTAGCCCATTGATATTTTGGTAATACGGCTTCCGGTCAATTTTTTTCTGAAATCTTTTGGGGACCCTTCGTAAGTACTTGGGGGAGTTGCATGTGAAGCCTCGGAAATTTTGCAGCATTTTTGGGCCTTTACGAGGCATTTAATAGGAATTATACGATTTTTCTAATTTTTTGTGTGTGTTATATAACCCATGAATTTTTGGTGATATGGCTTTTGATCAATTTTTTTTTTGAAAATTTTTGGGGACCCTCTGTATGTAGTCGGGGGAGTAGCAGGTGAATCCTCTGGAATTTTCACGGTGTTTTTGGGCATTTACATTGCATTTAATAGGAATTAGGCGATTTTTCTCATTTTTCGTGTGTGTTAGCTTATGCATACTTTTGTTATATGGCTTCCGGTCAATTTTTTTCGAACCCTTTTGGGGACCCTCCGTAAGTATCCGGTGGGAGCAGCACGTGAAGCCTCGTAAATTTTCACGGCGTTTTTTGGCATTTACAAGGCATTCAATAGGAATTAAACGATTTTTTCTTATTTTTCGTGTGTGTTAGCCCATGAAATTTTTTGTTATATTGCTTTCGGTCAATTTTTTTTTGAAACTTTTTGGGGACCCTCCGTAAATACCGTGGGGAGCAGCAGGTGAAGCCTCGAGAATTTACAACTTGCTAAAAAGCAAACACTTTTACATTGTAGAATATCCAAGAGTTTGAGACAGCCAAAACTAAAAGTAGGAAACTAAACTCTAAGTCAAGGACATTGTATACAAAATGATATAAATATAATTATTTAATTTACTATCGGGTTATAGGTTAACCAATTAAGAAAAAACCTCAAACCGTTAAGAACCGATAACACAATAACAAAAAAAATCAAAACCGTTATCAAAACCTCTAAACCTATAACCCATTACTGATAAACCAATAGTTTTTTTTCGATTCGGGTTATCGGTTTCGGTTCGGTTTTGAACAGCCCTAGCAGGAGAAGCCTCGGAAATTTTCATAGTGTTCTTGGGTATTTACGAGGCATTTAATTGGAATTAGGCGATTTTTCTCATTTTTGTGTGTGTTAGCCAATGAATATTTTGTTAATATGGTTTCTGGTCAATTTTTTTGAAACCTTTTGGAGACCCTCAGTAAGTGTCCGAGGGAGCATCAGGGGAAGCCTCGAGGCATTTAAAAGGAATTAGGCAATTTTTCTCATTTTTCAGGCGTGTTAGCCCATAAATATTTTGGTGATATGGCTTCCGGTCAATTTTTTTCCGAAACCCTTTGGGGACCCTCCTTAAGTACCCAGGGGAGCAGCATCTGAAGACTCAAAAAATTTTATTGCATTTTTGGGCATTTACGAGGCATTTAATATGAATTAGGCGATTTTTCTCATTTTTCTTGTGTGTTAGCCCTTGAATATTTTGGTGATATGGTTTCCGGTCAATTGTTTTCCGAAATCTTTTGGGAACAATTACCCGAGGGAGCAGCAGGTGAAGCCTAGGGAATTTTTACGGCATTTTCAGCATTTACGAGGAATTTAATAAGAATTAGATGATTTTTCATATTTTTCATGTGTGTCAACACATGAATATTTTGGTGATATAGATTCCGGTAAATTTTTTCCGAAACCTTTTGGGGATCATCTGTAAGTACCCAGAGGAGCATCAAGTGAATCCTCGGAAATTTTCACGGTGTATATGGGTATTTACGAGGCATTTAATAGGAATTACGTGATTTTTTTCATTTTTCGTGTGTTTTAGCCCATGAATATTTTGGTGATATGACTTCTTGTCAATTTTTTTCCGAAACCTTTTGGGGACCTTCCGTAAGTACCCGGGGGAGCAGTAGGTGGTGCCTCGGTAATTTTCAAGGCGTTTTTGGGCATTTACGATGCATTTAATAGGAATAATGTGATTTTTCTTATTTTTCGTGTGTGTTAGTCCATGAAAATTTTAGTGATATCACTTTCGGTCAATTTTTTCCTAAACCGTTTGAGGACCCACTGGAAGTACCCAGGGGAGCAGCAGGTGAAGTCTTGGAAATTTTACTGCGTTTTTTGGCATTTACGAGGCATTTAATAGGAATTAGGCGATTTTTCTCATTTTTCGTGTGTATTAGCCCATTAATATTTTTTGAGATATGGCTTTTATAAAAAAATTTCTGAAACCTTTTGGGGATCCGCGTAAGTATCCAGGAGAGTAGTAGGTGAAGCCTCGGGAATTTTTACGGCATTTTTGGACATTTACGAGGCATTTAATAGAAATTAGGCAATTTTTCTCATCTTTCGTGTGTGATAACCAATGAATATTTTGGTGATATGGCTTCCGGTCAATTTCTTTTAAAAAAAATTTGGGGACCCTCTGTAAGTACAAGGGGGAGCAGCAGGTGAAGCCTCGGAAATTGTCACGGCAGTTTTGGGCATTTGCGAAACATTTAATAGGAATTATGCGATTTTTCTCATTTTTCGTGCCTGTTAGCCCCTGCATATTTTGGTGATATGGTTTCCGGTCAATTTTTTTACGAAACCTTTTAGGGACCCTCCATAAGTACCCGGGGGAGCAGTAGGTGGTGCCTCAGTAATTTTCACGCCTTTTTTCGGCAATGACGATGCATTTAATAGGAATTATGTGATTTTTCTTATTTTTCGAGTGTGTTAGTCCATGAAAATTTTAGTGATATCACTTTCGGTCAATTTTTTCCTAAACCATTTGAGGACCCACCGGAAGTACCCAGGGGAGCAGCAGGTGAAGTCTTGGAAATTTTACAGTGTTTTTTGGCATTTACAAGGCATTTAATAGGAATTAGGTGATTTTTCTCATTTTTCGTGTGTATTAGCCCATTAATATTTTTTGAGATATGGCTTTTGTAAAAAAAATTTCGAAACCTTTTGGGGACCCTGCGTAAGTATCCAGGAGAGCAGTAGGTGAAGCCTCGGGAATTTTCACGGCATTTTTGGACATTTACGAGGCATTTAATAGAAATTAGGCAATTTTTCTCATTTTTCGTGTGTGATAAACCAATGAATATTTTGGTGATATGGCTTCCGGTCAATTTTTTTTAAAATTTTTTTGGGGACCCTCTGTAAGTACATGGAGGAGCAGCAGGTGAAGCCTCAAAAATTGTAACGGCAGTTTTGGGCATTTGCGAAGCATTTAATAGGAATTATGCAATTTTTCTCATTTTTTCGTGCCTGTTAGCCCCTGAATATTTTGGTGATATGGTTTAGGTCAATTTTTTTACGAAACCTTTTGGGGACCCTCTGTAATTACCCGAGCGAGAAGTAGGTGAAGCCTCAAAAATTTTCACATCGTTTTTGGAGATTTAAAAGGCATTTAATAGGAATTAGGAGATTTTTCTTATTTTTCGTGTGTGTTAGCCCATGAATATTTTGGTAATATGACTTTCAGTATATCATTTTCTGAAACCTTTTAGGGACCCTTCGTAAGTCGCCGGGGGAGCAGCAGGTGAAGTCTCGGGAATTTTACGGTATTTTTTTGAAATTACGAGGCATTTAATAGGAATTAGCCCATTAATATTTTGGTGATAAGGCTTACGGTTAATTTTTTTCCGAAACCTTTTGGGGACCCTATGTAAGTACCTGGGGAGCAACGGGTGAATCCTAGGGAATTTTCACGGTTTTTTGGGCATTTAGGAGGCATTCAATAGGAATTATGTGATTTTTCTCATTTTTCGTGTATGTTAGCACATGAATATTTTGGTGATATGGCTTCGGGTAAATTTTATTTCTAAACCTTTTTAGGACCCTCTGTAAGTACCCGGGGAGCACCAGGTGTAGCCTTGGGAATTTTCACGGTGTATTTGGACATTTACGAGGCATTTAATAGAAATTAGGCAATTTTTCTCATTTTTCTTGTGTGATAGCCCATGAATATTTTGGTGATATGGCTTCCGGTCAATTTTTTTTAAAAGTTTTTTGGGGACCCTCTGTAAGTACATAGGGGAGCAGCAGGTGAAGCCTCGGAAATTGTCACGGCAGTTTTGGGCATTTGTGAAGCATTTAATAGGAATTATGCGATTTTTCTCATTTTTCGTGCCTGTTAGCCCCTGAATATTTTGGTGATATGGTTTCCGGTAAATTTTTTTGCGAAACCCTTTGGGGACCCTCCGTAATTACCCGAGGGAGCAGTAGGTGAAGCCTCGTGAATTTTCACGGTGTTTTTGGGCATTTACGAGCTATTTAATTCGAATTAGGTGATTTTTCTCATTTTTTGTGTGTGTTAGCACATGAATATTTTTGTGATATGGCTTCAGGTCAATTTATTTCGAAACCTTTTGAGAACCTCCGTAAGTACCCAAGGGAGAAGCAGGTGAAGCCTCGGGAATTTTCACGATTTTTTTGGGTATTTACGAGGCATTTAATAAGAATTAGGAAATTTTTTCTAATTTTTATTTTTCGTGTGTGTTATCTCATGAATATTTTGGTGATACGGCTTACGGTCAATTTTTTGCCGAGACCTTTTGGGGACCCTCCGTATGTGCCCGAGGAGCAACAGGTGAATCCTCGGGAATTTTCACGATTTTTTGGTCATTTACGAGGAATTTAATAGGAATTAGGTGATTTTTCTCATTTTTCGTGTGTGCTAGCCCATGAATATTTTGGTGACATGATTTTCGGTCAATTTTTTCCAAAATCTTTTGGGCACTCTCCGTAACTACCTGGGGGAGCAGCAGGTGAAGTCTCAGGAATTTTCACGGCGTTTTTGGGCCTTTACGAGACATTTAATATGAATTAGACGATTTTTCACATTTTTCGTTTGTGTTAGTTCATGAATATTTTGGTGATATGGCTTCCGGATAATTTTTTTCTGAAACCTTTTGGGGACCCTCCGTAAGCACCCGGGGGAGCAGCAGGTTAATCCTCAGGAATTTTCACCGTTTTTTGGGCATTTACGAGGCATTCAATAAGAATTAGGTGATTTTTCTCATTTTTCGTATGTGTTAGCCCATCAATACTTTGGTGATATGGCTTTGGGTAAAAAGAAATTGAAACCTTTTGAGGACCATTCGTAAGTACCCGAGGGAGCAGCTGGTGAAGCCTTGGGAATGTTCACGGTGTTTTTGGGCATTCACGAGGCATTAAATAGGAATTTGGTAATATTTTTCATTTTTCGTGTGTGTTAACACATGAATATTTTGGTGAAATGTCTTCCGGTTAATTTTTTTCCGAAATCATTTGGGGACCCTCCGTAATTACTCGGGGGAGCAGATGGTGAAGCCTCGTAATTTTTCACGATGTTTTTGGGCATTTACAAGGCATCTAATAGAAATTAGACGATTTTTCTCATTTTTCGTGTGTGTTAGACCATGAATATTTTAGTGATTTGACTTTCGGTCAATTTTTTTGTGAAACCTTTTGGGACCCTCCGTAAGTACCCTTGGAGTAGCGGGTGAACCCTCGGTAATTTTCACGGCGTTTTTGGGCATTTACGAGGAATTCTATAGGAATTAGGTCATTTTTCGCGTATGTTAGTACATGAATTTTTTTGTGATATGGCTTCCGGTCAATTTTTTTTGAAACTTTTTGTAGACCCTCCGTAAGTATCCGGGGGAGCAGTAGGTGAAGACTCAGGAATTTTCACGGCGTTTTTGGGCATTTACGAGACATTTAATAGGAATTAGAGAATTTTTCTTATTTTTCGTTTGTGTTTGCGCATGAATATTTTGGTAATATGGCTTCCAATCAATTTTATTTCGAAACATTTTAGGGACCCTCCGTAAGTACCTGAGAAAGCAGCAGGTGAAACCTCGAGAATTTTCACGGTGTTTTTGGGCATTTACGAGGCATATAATTGGAATTATGTGATTTTTCTTATTTTTCGTGTGTGTTAGCCCATTAATATTTTGGTGAAATGGCTTTCGGTCAATTTTTTTCTGAAACCTTTTGGGAACCCTCCGTAAGTACCCGGGGGAGCAGCAGGTGAGGCCTCGAGAATTTTCACGGTGTTTTTGGGCATTTACGAGACATTTAATAGGAATGTGGTTAATTTTCAAATTTTTCGTGTGTTAGCCCATGAATATTTTGGTGATATGACTTCCAGTTAATTTTTTACCGAAACCTTTTGGTGACCCTCCGTAAGTACCCGGGAGAGCAGCAAGTGAAACCTCAGGAATATTCAGTGTTTCTGGGCATTTTCGAAGCATTTAATAGGAATTAGACGATTTTTCTCATTTTTCGTGTGTGTTAGCCCATTAATAATTTGGTGATATGGTTTTTTGTCAATTTTTTTCCGAAACATTTTGGAGACCCTCCGTAAGTATCCGGGGGAGCAGCATGTGAAGCCTCAGGAATTTTCACTACGTTTTTTTACATTTACGAGTCATTTAAAAGGAATTAGGTGATTTTTCTCATTTTTCGTGTTTATTAGCCCATTAATATTTTGGTGATATAACTTCCGGTCAATATTTTTTTCCAAAACCTTTTGGGGACCCTCCGTAAGTACCCGGGGGAGCGAAGCCTCGGTAATTTCCACGGCGTTTTTTGGTATTAATAAGGCATTCTATAGGAATTAGGCGATTTTTTCTCATTTTTTATGTTTGTTAACCCATTAAAATTTTTGTGATATGGCTTTCGGTCAAATTTTTCCGAAACCTTTGGGGACCCTTCATAAGTACCCGGGGGAGCAGCAGGTGAAGCCTCATGAATTTTCACCGTCTTTTTTGGCATTTACGAGGCATTTAATATGTATTTGACGATTTTTCTCATTTTTCGTGTGTGTTAGCCCATGAATATTTTGGTGATACGTCTTCCGATCAATATTTTTATGAAACCTTTTGGGGACTATCCGTAAGTACCCAGGGGAGCAGCAGATGAAGCCTCAGGAATTTTCACAGCGTTTTTGGGCATTTTTGAAGCATTTAATAGGAATTAGATGATTTTCTCAATTTTCATTTGTGTTAGCCATGACTATTTTTGAGATATGACTTCCACTCAATTTTTTTCTTAAACCTTTTGGGAACCCTCTGTAAGTATCCGGGGAAGTAGTAGTTGAAGCCTCGTGAATTTTAACGACATTTTTGGGTATTTACGGGCCATTTATTAGGTATTAGACGATTTTCTCAATTTTCGTGTGTGTTAGCCCATGAATATTTTGATGATATGACTTTCGGTTAATTTTTTTCCAAAACCTTTTGGGGACACTCCGTAAGTACCCGAGGGAGCAGCAGGTGAAACCTCAGGAATTTTGACAGCATTTTTGGGCATTTACGAGGCATTTAATACGAATTAGGTGATTTTTATCATTTTTCGCGTGTGCTAGCCCATGAATATTTTGATGGTATGACTTCCGATCAATTTTTTTCCGAAACCTTTTAAAGACCCTCCGCAAGTACCCGGGGGAGCTGTAGTTGAAGCCTCAATAATTTTCACAGCGTTTTTGCGCATTTACAAGACATTTAATAGGAACTATGCGATTTTTCTCATTTTTCAAGTGTGTTAGCCCGTGAATATTTTGGTGATCTGGCTTTCGGTCAATTTTTTTTTAAACCTTTTGGGGACCCTCCGTAAGTACCTAGGGGAGCAGTAGGTGAAGCATCGGGAATATTTACGGTGTTTTTGGGTAATTACGAGGCATTTAATAGGAATTAGGTGATTTTTCTCATTTTTAATGTGTGTTAGCCCATCAATATCTTGGTGATATGGCTTTCGGTCAATTTTTTTTCAAAACCTTTTGGGGACCCTCTGTAAGTACCCGGGGGAGCAGCAGGTGAAGCCTCGAGAATTTTGACGGCGTTTTTGGGTAATTTATGAGGCATTTAATAGGAATTAGGTGATTTTTCTCATTTTTATTCATGGGCTAATACATACAAAAACTAAGAAAACCAACTAATTCCCTTAAATTGCCCCCTAAATACCAAGAATAGATTCTGAAAATGGTGAAACTGTATGTACTTCACTGCAACCTTCCTACGGAGGGTTCCATAAAGATTTCACAAAGAAATTATCTGAATGTCGTACCACCAAAATATTAATAGGCTAACACACATGAAAAATTGGCTAATTTCCTGTAAATTTGCATCTAAATATCCAAAATGGACTCTAAAAATGGTGATATTGTTCGTAATTATCCTCAACTCCCTACGGAGGGTTTCATAAATGTTTCAAAAAAAATTGTCTGAGGTCATATCACCAAAATATTCATGGACTAACACACACAAAAAATTGAGAAACTCACATAATTCTCTAATTGCCCCGAAAATGTCCAAAATGGACTTTAAAAATGGTGAGACTGTACGTACTACTCCCCCAACTCCCTACAAAGGGTTCCATAAAGATTTCACAAAAAATCGTCCGTAAGTCATTTCATCAAAATATTCATGGGCAAACACACAAGAAAAATTGAAAAAATCGCTCAATTCATGTAAATTGCCCCCTAAATATCCAGAATGGACTCCAAAAATGGTGATATTGTACGTACTGCTCTCCTAACTCCCTACGGAGGGTTCTGTAGAGGTTACACAACTAAATCATTCGAAAACCATATCACCAAAATATTCATGGGCTAACACACACAAAAATTAAGAATATCGTCTAATTCCTAAAAATTGGCCCCTAAATACCCAAAATGGACTCCAAAAATAGTGAGACTGTATGTACTGCTCCCCCAACTCCCTATATACGGTTCCATAGAAGTTTCTCAAAGAAATAATCTGAAAGGCATATCACCAAAATATTTATGGGCTAACACACACAAAAAACTTAGAAAATTTCCCCATTCCCGTAAATTGCCCCTTAAATGCCAAAAATAGACTCTGAAAATGGTGAGACTATACGTTCTGCTCTCCCAACTTCCTACAAAGGGTTCTTTAAAGGTTATGCAAAGAAATCTTCTGGAAGTCATATCACCAAAATATTCATGGGCTAACATACAAAAAATTGAGAAAATCACTCAATTCCTGTAAATTACCCCCCTAGATACCCAAAATGAACTCTAAAAATGGTGAGACTATACGTACAACTCCCCCAACTATCTACGGAGGGTTCCATAAAGGTTTTACCAACAAATCATCCGAAAGCAATATCACAAAAATATTCATGGACTAACACACACAAAAAATTGAGAAAATCTTTTAATTACTATAAAATTGCCCTCTAAATGTCCAAAATGGACTACGAAAATAGTGAGACTGTACGTACTACTCCCCCAACTCCCTACGGAGGGTTTCATAAATGTTTCAGAAAAAAATCACCTGGAAGCCATATCACCAAAATATTCATGGGCTAGCATACACAAAAAATTTAGAAAAATCACCTAATTCTGTAAATTGCCCCGTAAATACCCAAAATAAACTCTGAAAATGGTGAGACTGTATGTACTACTCCCCCAACTCCCTACGGAGGGTTTCATAAAGGTTTTACAAATTGATCGTCTTGAAGCTGTATCACCAAAATAATTATAGGCTAACACACACAAAAATATGAGAAAATTGCCTAATTCCTATAAATTGGCCCCTAAATACCCAAAATGAACTCTAAATATGGTGATACTATATGTACTTCTCCCCCAACTTCATACGGAGGGTTCCGTAAAGATTTCGCAAAGAAATTTTTTGGAGAATACATCACCAAAATATTCATGGGCTAATACACAAAAAAACTGAGCAAATTGCCTAATTCTTGTAAATTTCCACTTAAATGCCCATAATTGACACTCAAAATGGGGAGACTGTACGTACTGCTCCCCAACTCCCTATGGAGGGTTCCATAAAGGTTCATAAAGAAATCATCTGGAAGCCATATCACCAAAATATTCATGGGCTAACACACACAAAAAACTGAGAAAATAGCTTAATTCATGTAAATTGACCCCTAAATGCCCAAAATGGACTCTAAAAATAGTGATATTGTACGTACTACTCCCCCAACTTCCTACGGGGGGTTCCGTGAAGGTTGCACAAAGAAAATCATCTGGAAGCTATATCACCAAAATACAAAAAAATTGAGAAAATCGCCTAATTCCTATAAATCACCCCTAAATATCCAAAATGGATTCTGAAAATGGTGACACTGTAAATACTGATCCCCCAACTCCCAACGGAGGGTTCCATTGAGGTTTTACAAAGAAATCATCTGAATGACATATCACCAAAAGATTTATGGGCTAACACACACGAAAAATTAAGAAACTCTCCTAATTCATGTAAATTGCCCCTAAATACAAAAAATGAATTCTGAAAATAGTGAGACTGTACGTACTACTCCCACAACTCCCTACGGAGGGTTCTATAAAGGTTTCGCAAAGAAATCATCTGAAAGCCATATTACCAAAATATTCATGGGCTAACATACACCAAAAATTGAGAAAATCACTTAATTCTTGTAAAATGGTCCCAAAATACCCAAAATTGACTATGAAAATGGTGAGACTGTACGTAATGTTCCCCCAACTCTCTACGGAGGGTTCCATAAGGATTTCAAGAAGAAATAGTCCGTAAGCCATATCACCAAAATATTAATGTGCTAACACACAAAAAAATTGATAAAATTTCCTAAATTCTGTAAATTGCCCCTAAATACCCAAAATGGACTCTAAAAATGGTTAGAATGTACGTACTGCTCCCCCAATCCCCTATGGATGGTTCCGTAAAGGTTTCGTAAATAAATCATCCGGAAGGCATTTTTCAAAAATATTAATGAGCTAACACACACAAAAAATTAGAAAATGGACTCTATAATGGTAAGACTGTACGTACTGCTCTCTCAACTCCCTACGGAGGGTTCCATAAAGGTTTCACTAAGAAATCATCCGGAAACCATATCACCAAAATATTCATGGGCTAACACACACGAAAAATGAGAAAATCACATAATTCCTATATATTAACCCATAAATGCCCAAAATGGAATCCAAAAATGTTCAGACTATATGTACTGCTTCCTCAACTCGCTACGGAGGGTTTCCTAAAGGTTTCACAAAGACATCGTCTGGAAGCCATATCACTAAAATAGGCTAACACACACGAAAAATTGACAAAATTGCCAAATTTCTGTAAATTGACCCCTAAATAACCAAAATGGACATTAAAAATGGTGATACTGTACGTAATTCGCCCCCAACTCCCTTTGGAGGGTTCCATTAAGGTTTCGCAAAGAAATCATCTGAAAGTCATATCACCAAAATATTCATGGGATAACACACACAAAAAAGTGAGAAAATTGCCAAATTCTTGTAAATTGCCCCCTAAATACCCAAATAGGACTCTGAAAATGGTGAGACTGTACGTACTGCTCCCTCAACTCCCCACGGAGGGTTCAATAAAGGTTTCACAAAGAAATCATCTGGATGCCATGTCACCAATATATTCATGGGCTAACACACACACAC
Organism: Solanum appendiculatum; assembly: GCA_018342035.1. Taxonomy (NCBI): domain Eukaryota; kingdom Viridiplantae; phylum Streptophyta; class Magnoliopsida; order Solanales; family Solanaceae; genus Solanum; species Solanum appendiculatum. The sequence goes on along the minus strand of JAGDQO010001585.1, from coordinate 271,252 downwards.
ACACAAAATTGAGAAAATCGCATATTTTCTGTAAGTTGGCCCCTAATGCCCAAAAGGGAATCTGAAAATGATGAGACTAGGAGTACTACTCTCCCAACTCCCTAGGGAGGGTTCCATCAAGATTTCACAAAAAAAGCTTCTAGACGCCGTATAACATCAATATTCATAGGCTAACACACATGTAAAATTGAGAAAATTGCCTAATTCCTGTAAATTGACCCCTACATACCCAAAATGGATTCTAAAAATGGTGATATTGTACGTACTTCTCCACAACTCTCTACTGAGGGTTTCATAAAGATTTCACAAAAATCATCTGGACGCCGTATCACCAAAATATTCATAGGCTAACACACACGAAAATCAGAGAAAATTACCTAATTTATGTAAATTGGCCCCTAAATACTCAAAATTGACTCTAAAAATGGTGATACTATATATACTTCTCCTCCAACTCTCTATGTAGGGTTCCGTTAAAGTTTTGCAAAGAAATCTTTCCGAAGCCATACCACTAAAATATTCATGGGCAAACACACACAAAAAATTGAGAAAATCGCCTAATTTATGTAAATTACCCCCTAAATGCCCAAAATGGACTATGAAAATACTGAGATTGTACGTACTGATCCCCCAACTCCCTACTGAGGGTTCCATAAAGATTTCACAAAGAAATCATCCAGAAGCCATGTCACCAATATATTCATGGGCTAACATACACAAATAACTGAGAAAATCACATATTTCCTGTAAATTAGACCCTAAATACCCAAAATGGACTCTAAAAATGATGATACTATACGTACTACTCCCCCAACATCCTACAAAGGGTTCCATAAAGATTTCACAAAAAATAATCTATACTCCTTATTACAAAAATATTCATAGGCATACAAAAAAATTGAGAAAATTACATAATTTCTGTAAATTGCCCAAATATTAAAAATAGACTCTAAAAATGGTTATAATCGTGCGTACTTCTCCTCAAAATCCCTACAGATGGTTTCGTAAATGTTTCACAAAGAAATCATCCGAAAGCCATGTCAACAAAATATTAATGGGCTAACACACTCAAAAAATTAAGAAAATCGCCAAATTCCTGTAAATTGCCCCCTTAAGGCCCAAAATGGACTCTGGAAATAGTGAGACTGTATGTACTACTCTCCTAACTCCCTACGGAGTGTTCCATAAAGGTTTCACAAAGAAATAATTCGAAATTCATATCACCAAAATCTTCATGGGTTAACACACATGAAAAATTAAGAAAATCGTTTAATTCCTGTAAATTGGCCCCTAAATACCCAAAATGGACTCTAAAAATGGTGATATTGTACGTACTTCTCCCCTAACACCCTACGGAGGGTTCCATAAATGTTTCGCAAATAAATCATCCAGAAGCCATATCACCAAAATATTCATGGGTTAACAAAAACAAAAAATTGAGAAAATCGACTATTACTTGTAAATTACCCCCTAAATGCCCAAAATGGACTCTGAAAATAGAGATACCGTACTTCTCCCCCAACTCCCTACGGAGGGTTCCATAAAGGTTTCGCAAACAAATCATCCAGAAGCTATATTACCAAAATATTCATGGGTTAACATACACAAAAAACTGAGAAAATCGTCTAATTTCTGCAAAATGCCCCCTAAATGGACTCTGAAAATGGTGAGACTGTACATACTGCTCACCCAACTCCCTACGGAGGGTTTCATAAAGGTTTCACAAAGAAAACATCCAGAAGCTATGTCACCAAAATATTCATGGGCTAACACACACAAAAAACTGAGAAAATCGCCTAATTTCTATAATAGCCCCCTAAATGCCAAAAATGGACTTTGAAAATGGTGAGATTGTATGTATTGCTCCTCCAACTCCCTACGGAGGGTTCCATAAATGTTTCACAATGAAATCGTCTGTAAGCAATATTACCAAAATATTTGTGGGCTAACACACACAAAAAATTAAGAAAATCGCCTAATTCATGTAAATTGACCCCTAAATGCCCAAAATGGATTCTAAAAATAGTGATATTGTACGTACTACTCCCCCAACTTCCTACGGAGGGTTCCGCGAAGGTTGCACAAAGAAAATCATCTGAAAGTCGTATCACCAAAAATTCATAAGGTAACACAAACGAAATATTAAGAAAATTGCCTAATTCTTGTAAATTGGCCCATAAATATCCAAAATGGACTCTAGAAATGGTGATATTGTACGAACTTCTCCCCCAACTCCCTATGGATGGTTCCGTAAAGGTTTTGCATAGAAATTATCCGAAAGTCATATCATCAAAATATTCATGGGCTAACACACACAAAAACCTTAGAAAATTGTCTAATTCCTATAAATTACCTCCTAAATACCCAAAATTGACTATGAAAATGGTGAGATTTTACGTACTTCTCCCCCAACAATCAACAGAGGGTTCCATAAAGGTTTCATAAACAAATTATCCGGAAGCCATATCACCAAAATATTAATGGGCTAACACACACAAAAAAACTAAGAAAATCACTTAATTCTTGTAAATTGGCCTCTAAATACAAAAAATGAACTCCAAAAATGGTGAGACTGTACATACTTATCACCCAACTACCTATGGAGGGTTCCATTAAGGTTCCACAAAAAAATCATTCGAAAGACATATTACCAAAATATTCATGGGCCAACACACAAAAAAAATTTAAAATATCGTCTAATTCCTGTAAATTTCACCCTATATACCCAAAAAGTACTCCGAAAATGGTGAGACTGTACGTACTTCTCCCCCAACTCCCTAGAGAGGGTTTCATAAAAGTTTCACAAAGAAATCATCTAGAATCCATATTACCAAAATATTCATAGGCTAACACACACGAAAAATTGATAAAATAACCTAATTCATATAAATTGGCTCATAAATACCCAAAATGGTTTCTACAAATGGTGATATTGTAGGTACTTTTCCCCAACTCCCTATAGAGGGTTCCGTAAAGGTTTTGCAATAAAATCACTCAGAAGCCATATCACCAAAATATTCATGGGCTAACACATCAAAAAATTAAGAAAATTGTCTAATTCCTGTAAATTGGTCCGTAAATGCCAAAAATAGACTCTGAAAATGGTGAGACAATATGCATTTCTTCCCAAACTCCCTACAAAGGATTACGTAACGATTTCGCAATGAAATCATCCGGAGTCATATCACCAAAATATTCATGGGCTAACACATACAAAAAAACTGAGAAAATCGCCTACATCCTGTAAATTGGTCCTAAATGCTGAAAATGGACTCCGAAATTGGTGAGACTATACATACTGCTCCCCCAACCCCCTACGGAGGGTTCCAAAAAGGTATCGCAATGAAATCGTCCGAAAGCCATATCATCAAAATATTCATAGGCTAACACACACAAAAAACTAAGAAAATCGCCTAATTTTTGTAAATTGCCTCCTAAATGCCCAAAATGGAATTTGAAAATGGTGAGACTTTACGTACTTCTCCCCTAACTCTCTACAGAGGGTTCTGTAAAGATTTCGCAAAGAAATCGTTCGGAAGCCTTATCACCAAAAATAGACTCCAAAAATGATAAGAAAGTACGTACTGTTGCCCTAACTCCTTGCGGAGAATTCTATAAAAGTTTCATAAAGAAATCATCTAGAAGCCGTATCACCAAAATACTCATGGGCTAACACAAATGAAATGTTTAGAAAATTACCAAGTTCTTGTAAATTGACCCCTAAATACCCAAAATGGACTCTTAAAATGGTGATATTCTACGTACTTCTCCCACAACTCCTTACGGAGGCTTCCGTAAAGGTTTCAGCAAAAAATCATCCGAAAGTCATATCATCGAAATATTCATTGGCTATAATACACACAAAAATGAGAAAATCGCCTATTTCTTGTGAATTGCCCCTTAAATGCCCAAAATGAATTCCGAAAATGATGAGATTGTATGTACTGCTCCTTCAAATCTCTATGGAGGGTTCTATAAAGGTTTCACAAAGAAATCATCTGGAAAACGTATCACCAAAATATTCATGGGCCAACACACATGAAAAATAAAGAAAATTGTCTAATTTATGAAAATTGACCCCTAAATACCCAAAATGTACTCTAAAAATTGTGGTACTATACGTACTTCTCCCCCAACGCCCTACGGAGAATTCCATAAAGGTTTTGAAAAGAAATCATCGTGAAACTATATCACCAAAATATTCATGGGCTAACACACACACAAAAATTGAGAAAATCACCTAATTCCTGTAAATTGGACCATAAATGCCCAAAATGAGTATCATTCACTAGGTCATCACGAATGAACCCACAAAATTTGAGTTCAAATCGAATCAACCAAGTAATATACATGGACATTTACACATAAAAAACTGAGAATCCTGAATTTCTTCTTCCTGACCATGAAACCCTGAAAAAGTGATGTTGATCTTGTATAGGTAATTAATGAGTATCGTTCACTAGGTCGTCATGAATGGACCCATAATATTTGGGATCAAATAGTGTCAATCAGTCATATGCCGAAAATTTATGGACATTAATAGACGAAAAACAATTAAATTCATAAATTACGTTATATAACCCTGAAACGCCGCCAAATCAAAGTCTGTCAAGAAAAATCTCGAAAAACAGTACGTACTAATACAGATAAAAAAATAACCGAATTCATGATTTCATATTTCATGACCTCGAAATGCCAAAACAAATAACATTACTCATGTAGAAAGGATGAGTTAATTCATCAAATTCTTTCTAATGGACTCACCAAATTTCAAGCAAATCAAAATTCATCAACCATACTCAAGAAAAAATCAGAATATACAATAAATAACCAAATTCATGCATTCGTGTATATCATGAGACCATCATGTGTAATGCCATTCGTGTATATTATACATAAGTACATATGACTTACTATATTATTATTATTTTCTAAAATTTTAAAAATCGAAATCATCTAGATTAGGTTTTGGTGAAGTCAACAAAGCAGTATATAGTCTTAGTCGATCCTCCCCGAGCGAAGAACAACGAGACAATGGCCTTCTTGGTCTAATAAAAGACAAACAAGAAAGTGTCAAACGATGTTGGTATCTTCTCCAAGCTAATTGAATAGCAACAGCAGCCCAAGTTCTCCACCCTGGTGAATAATACCTTGCACTTCTTTTCACTTTCTCATTCACAAATGTATATCTGAGACGGATTCAAAATTTAAACTCGATAAATTTTGGCGTCAAGTATAATTAACATATACTTTCAAAATTATGGATTTATAATTTAATACTCGTTATAATTATACAAGTTTATGTGAAGAGTTCATAATACGAAAGCCAAGACATTTAATTTTTAGTGTATAATTGGGCATAGATTATATATCTAAAAACTACATGACTAGTACGGTTAGTCGACATAGTTAATAATTCAAAATATTTAAGAAAATTGTCGTTAAAGAAAATATTGCTAAAGTAACATTTTCATATAAAAGGGACACATGGAGTATTTGTTAAAGTTTTGTGATTTTTAACACATTTTTCTTGGTATCCCAATTTATGTGTAGTACCTACGATATTGGGGCTGACCTATAGGTGAAAATTATATATTTTATGTTTCGCCTAGAAAACACTAAGTTCATTTAAATACTGTTTTTCGCATACATTACAAGAAAAACACAAAATTATGACCGATCCATTACAAAAACAAAACAAAAAAAAGTAATAGATTTGGGACGATTTTTCTTCTTGAACACATGAAAATATAATGAATTCAATTGAACACATAGCTGAAATACCATGATGTACCTGAAATGTTGTGTCACATATTTGACGTCTTCGGCCTCGAGACCGAAGGCCTCGGTGGTCTCGAGGGTCACCAACGTGGAGGAGGATGGTGGCAACCGCTCGACGAAAGGTTGCCGGAGACACCACGACAATAGTTCATCTCCACTAAAATTGCCGGGGCCTAACATGCAATAACTTTTGACACCATCTCGTAAATATTGGCTACTTTGGAGGTGACCTCTTACTATAAATAACATTCTTTGTACTGGATCTCCCTCTCTAGATATCTAACAAAAAAAAAGTAAAAAATTATTGGCTAAAGAGTTAAATTTATCGTTAATTTTATTTAGTAATCAATGAATTAGCGATAAATTACCTAAAAAAATGTTAGGTATTAGAAATTTAACGTTAAATAGCGATGATGTTCGTAGCTAAGATTTAAACTTACTGTTTCCCCCTTTGTGAAAATCAGGGACTTCACACGATCACATATGTTCTCCAATACCAAACTGTCCATATGTTGAAATAAAGGCACCTAAAATAGTTAAGTGTAAGTATCATTAGAATAATATTTAATGTATAGATGATATTTTTCGATAATGCTATACTAATGCAATGATATGATCCATGAAAATATGACTCGTTCAATACCGTTTAAGTTTGAGTAAATTGATGACTTATTCATATTAATTCGGTTTATATATCTTGACCCACACAAATATATATATATTCAATCATCTAAGAGTTGAACTAATTTGAGCTAAATATGTAATCTAAATTAACTCATGAGTAACCTTATCAAAATATTTTTTGTGTGTGTTTGATATGTTATATATTGCTATAACAAAGCTTAGTTTTATTTGGTTTAAACAAATTACAAAAAAAAAAAACGAATACATCAAAACTTGGTAAGAGTTGTGGGAGTTGGGCTATGACAAGTTATTTAGCCTATCTTGACCCAATTCATCTTAGCGTTAGTAATTTTGGACATGATTGGGTAAAAATTTCTCAGGGTACTCTATTTGGACACCTCTATCTAACTTGTACCCAAGTTTTTTAAAATTTTTATATGTCTATCCACTTCAGAACAACTTTAAATATATGGTTTCTGAAACTTCAAGAAAAACTGGATGAGAAGCAAAAATGACTGAAGTTCAGTCATATATGTATGAAGTTCAGGCAAAAATGATTAAATTCCAGTCATAGTGTCTGAATTCATGCAAAAAATGTCTGAATTTCACTCATTCTTTTTATCTGAATATTAGGCTTTATCTAGACTAACTTCAGATTCAGTATAGTTAAAGTTATTCTGAAGTAGGTAGACGTACAAAAATTTATAAACTTTGACATAACTTGCACCAAAATCAGGTATCCTAATTTGCACTTCTTCATTTATTAATTCAACCTATTATAACATGTTCAAAATTCAGCTCAAACCGCTCATTTTCTGACCCCAAACTATTACAACTATAACAAGAAGAGTTGCAAAACTTTTTACCTGTTTGACCAAGTCCAAGCACAAATGATACTTGATATCCCTCCTAAGACCCTCAGGAAGATTTCTAATCATGTCACATTCATCAACTCCACGCATTGCTGCCCATTTTTGCCTTTCAAAATTTCTAGTTCTTTGCTTTAACTCTCTAGGTAACCTTCTTCTTCTCATCCACCATTCTATATTTCTCATTTTTAGTTGCATTGCTTGTTTCTTTGATGTTGTTGCATGCAAGAACACCTACATTATACATCCATTTCATGATGTCAACAATATTAATATAGTTTAATTTGATGATACCAAATTAATTCATTTTGAAAGGAATTACTTGTAGATATATATCCTTTGAATGATCTGACAATGTTTTAAAAAAATTGTATAGACAGTGTATATAACTCAAGTCGTAATCTCTTTATTCAAGATTAGTAATAACTTAGTCATCTGTTTTATTTTATATGATCTTGTCTGACTCGACATGGGATCTAAGACAAAGAAGAAGACTTTTGAGACTTGTGATTATAAGATATGTTATAATATTGGTGTATATATATAACTTTTAAAGCTTATGATCCGAAACGTAAATTAACATATATATGACTATAAAACTGATCGATTCCAAGTAAAATGAAATTAATTAAAGTTTATTAAATTATTTTCAATTTAACAGACTCAAAAGGAAATATATATGGTCACATAAAGTGAGACCAAGAGAGTATATATCCTTATTATGAAAATTTGAAAGTGATCTGATTATATAAATACTTTTATTATATCAATGGGTAAAACTTGGAACTCATTTATTATATTGTTGTAATTTCAATATACTATAGAAATATATTTTCTAGAGATGAGGTAAAATATTTCCTCTTTCACTTTTATTTGTTATTTTTAACATATTTACAAAAGATGGTTTTTTTTTGTTTTACCCCAACATTAATTACTTATAATTTCTAAATAAATGACCATTTACCAAAATATAAAACTATACATCAATTATTATAAGTATTATTATAAAATATTCATATTAATTATTATTTTTTAAAGGACGTGCAAATAAACCAGTAAAATTGAATTGAACGAAAAATGCACATCAGTAGGAAATAAAATTTACCTTGATATTGCCAATGAACATGGTGACCAAAATTAGGCCAGAGGTAAGAACTATGATTATGAAAATCACTTCTAGCCAATCTGTTGTGCTCTCCAAGTTTCCAAATGTACTGCTCAATATTCAATATGAACAATAATTAATGCACTTTGATTTGTTATTAACTATCTATGAACAATAATTAATGCTCTCCCTCCGTTTATTTTTATTTGTCATTGTTTAATTTAGTACATCCATTAAGAAAACAATTATTGATATATGCATTTTACAAAACTATTCCTATTAAATGATGTTTAGTATAATTATTTGGAGAATAAGTATTTAATTCTGAGGGTAAAACATGGAAAAAATAATTGTCTTTTCTTGATATGTCGAAAGTGCCAAGTAAAAATGAAAATCTATTTTAGGAATTAGTGACAAGTAAAAGTGAATGGAGGGAGTATTAGATAAAAATCATGTTGTTCGAACTCTCAAAAACTGTATAGTAGCATTCATATTGAATTCTTCAAAAAAAAAAACATTACTTCTCACTACAAAAAATCTTAAATTAGCTACGAATTTTACCGTTAATCTGTTGTTAAATAGCTTATAGCTAGCAATTCTTTTAATAAGTTATCACTAATCTATTATCTAATAGGACTAACAATGTATTTTGTTGTTTAGTTATAACATTCATACCATTACTAATTTCTATTTTTTTAATAGTGATCATTTGGAAGATTCGACAAAAACTCAATAATATTTTTAAAGAGTCCGAGCGATAAAAGTACATACCTTAGAGTCATGAGGCCCCAAAATATTGGAAGTAGTATTTTCTCAATACGATTCTCATTAGAGACAAGTTGAACAGTCCATTTATAAGCTCCATAATCAAAATTTTGCCCATTTTTAAGACAAGTAAATCTTGCATTACTTGTCTCTCCCCACATCAATCTATTTTTTTCCTTCACCAAACTACTTGTTCCATAATAAATTGACTCTTCACATGCCAACATTTTTAAGCCACAACCTTTTGTAACTATGCATTGTTCTTTAAGACATTTGGCTGCCCTTTGAATACCTAGCAAGTACCAACATGCTCCCACAGCCTGCATGTTCCGGTTCAGAGTACGAAAGTCAAACTAAAGTATGATCAACGTGAATTCAGATATAAATTTAAGAGTCGAGTTTTGCTCCAATTTGTATAGTATCTTTTAGATTTCGAGAGTTAAATGAATTTTTTTTTATCGTGATTTTTTTATATGCCTTTTAAATTATCAATTCTTGGGACTATAGTTCTTTTTATGTTGTTTTTGAACATGTAAATTTTATTGAAAAAACTTAAAGATTTCATATGTTCGAATTTAGAGTCAAAATAAAAAAAGTTTAACTCTAGAAATCTGAAAAGTGCCACTAAATTGGGATAGAAAGTATATATATTTGAAAACTATATATGAACATAAATCAATAAAGTAAATAATTAAGTTTGAGAATTTCTTAGTCAAAGAAAACAAGAAGTTTAAACAAATGAATTTCCAAAAATAGAAAGGTGCATGGTGACATTCTATTTATTTGGAACAATTAAAATAGAAACATTGAAACAAAAGTAAAAGTTTATTTTACTACAATAAAACCAAAAATTAGCTATAAAATTTGTTATTAATCTATCACTAAATAGTAAATAGCTAACAAGATTTTTCTATGATCTATTATAACAGGTTATTAATTATTATTATTTTGCAAATTATCAAATCATGTGTTTTTTTTAAACAATTAACCCTATACTTGTTATTGCGGATAACCTGATATATGTAGCGGTACATGTAAAATTATAATAAAATCGTATATAAATTAAACTGTCAGTGTATAGAACTTACGTGCGATGCGACAAAATAAGCAATGATGTTAAGTGCAATTCCCCACCAAACAGTGCCAAAAATGTAGCCAGACAGATTCTGCATCCTTCTCAAGAGGCAAATTGAGTGATATATTTTGGGAAGATATTGAAATAAAAACATAATTAATAAAACTGTCATCACTGTTGTTGTTAGTCCTTTTTCCAATAGAATTGGGATTCCTACCCACAACACTAGCTGCAAAAAAAGAAAATGAAAATTAATTAATCATGTAATGAATTTAAGTTATATACATTGATAATATAAATAATTGTTTATACTAGTTAACGCGGATTGTATCATGTCTAAATGTAAAGCTATGGAGGTTCAATTGAATCTCCTTTGTTGGAAAACTATAAAAAGCAAATAAGGTATAAATGTGTTGCATATTTTCTGAAAGATTACGTTATTAGAGATTGAACGTTTTTATTAAGTATGTCACCATATTATCTAAAAGTTCATGTGGTTAGAGATAGCTTATTTCTATTTAGTTAATTATATTTTTTAACATGTTTCTTTGATTATGTGCGACCTGATTTTTTTTTTCATGAATCAAACACCTGGTTGTGAGGTTTGAACTCTAGACCCCTATCTACTTTGATGCTATATTAAAGTGTAACTATCTGATTAAAAAATATTATTTGTACTTACGTCAAATCTTTACAAAGAATATTATTATTAAAAAATCTGATACGCACTCGTTGATATTTTAAAGAGTTCCAAGAATTGGTTTATATCACATGTATACTACTATTGAAGTTCTTGTTGCAGAATGCAACAAAAGTAATGGTTCACATGCACGTTTTTTTGTCATCTTTTAGTATAAACTTCATGCTAAAATCCAAAATATATACATCACTTGCTATCAAGTACTGATAATTGCAACTAAAAGGCATATATATATATATATATAAGCTTATCATTAAGGGTAAAATTGAAACTTTAAGTTATTACATTGTTTTCAAATTCAAAATGTATCAATCTTTTTGTAATAGGTTAAAAAAGAAATATTTGATCCTTTGCGAGTGCAAGAGTCATATATAGAGACGGATCTAGGGAGGGCGAACTTTGCCCCTTCAATTGAACTTATTATTTCCCGTTTACAAATACAAACAAAAAAAGCTTATCGTTAAGGGTAAAGTGAAACATTTAAGTCAAAATTGTTTCAAAATTCATAAACGACAGACTAAAAAGGAAATATGGCCATATGTACATATACAAGAATTGCTTATCATTAAGGATAAAGCTGAAATTTTAAGTTATTAAATCATTTTCAAATTCAGAAATGTATCGTTCTTTTTGTAACAGACTAAAAAAGAAATATGATCACATAAATTGAAACAACAGAATATATATAATATATACACATACAAAAAAAAAAAAGAGTTCAACATATACACATATAATAAGATCGTATTTATCCACAACTCGTTAATATCTTAAATTCTGAATCTGACTCTAATCACGAGAAAACTAGTAAGAGAACTAGAACTCACCTGAGGTAAAGGTAGGATAACAAAGAGATCAAAGAAGAAACCTTTGTTAGCCTTCAAGTATGGCATATTTCTTCTTCTACTTATCATCATCTTGAATTGCAACCACATATTCCATACATGTAAACCATCGTTCATACACCGGAAAACCGTCACGGCGACGGCAAACCACCCATCGATATAAAGGCACATACAACTTTCACTTATAGTAATTGCATAGAAAAAAAGTGGATCAACAAAAAGACCTATTGCACATACTAGCAAGAAAACTCTATTCCAATCTTGAACCCATTGTGCTTTAGGATCTATGAATTTATTTCTTGAGAAAAATAATCCTACTATGATGTTTAATCCAACTTTATCATTTCTACCATCACGACCACCACCATTATAGCATGGTTCATGAATTTTGTTACACTCATTATGGGAGTACTTGTTTTCGTCTTCTTCTTCTTCTTTGACGATGATTTCATCATCATTATCTTCTTCTTCTTCGTCAGTACTAATAGTACTATATGTACGTTCATGATGACTAGCCATTTTTTGCGTGTCTAGAGGGTGTCACTACTAGAAACACGCGTATTTTTCTCTTGTGTCTAGAGATTGTCACTACTGAAAACACGCATATTTTTCTCTTGTGTCTAGAGGGTGTTACTACTAAAAACACGCGTATTTTTCACTTGTAAAGGAGAGTGTTACTACTAGATAGAAACACGCGTATTTTTCTCTTGTGTCAGGAGGGTGTCACTACTAGAAACACGCGAATTTTTTGATGGAATACAATCTAGAACCGTTTTTTGATGAATTTTTGTCAGAAATACAAGATTTTAGATAGGAACGTCCATTGGAAATCCGCAGAATTGAAGAGAGAAGGGTGATTTTAGTTGGTGAAAGAGGCTTTGGGAATTAGAGAAAAGAGATTATATGCAGAGTTTTGGGAGGTATGTAACAATGTGTCAAGAAGAAGATACAAATAATTGTGTTGTTTTTTTTGGAGTATTTGTTTGAGATATGGAACTAAATAGAGTAAGAAGACAAATTGGATAAAATACCTAAACTGACCCTGGGTAATTTGTAGTACTATATGTATCAATTAATGGAACTGAAAAATAGAATAAACTTTGGTTTTAGTCATATATATATAAAAAAATATACAATGGACGAGATCCCTTCATTTCTAATCATAGGTTTGGGTTTGTGTGTTGGGAATAGAGAAACACCTAGTATTGGAGTACTTTCCCTTTCATGAACCCTACATAATGCGAATCTAAATTAGTCGAGTCGGTAAATTTCATCATTATGCCCCTAAAAAGAAAAGCTAATTGAATTATTAGTATAATTTAACTGGTTGAAGCATTTATATATATATATATATATATATATATATATATATATAAATGAGGAAAAAGAAAAGTTGAAAAGGGGTAATATTGGAAAAACAAAGGGGAAAAAAGGAGACAAAAGGAGGGACATTTTTTTGTATATAAAAAAATAAAAGATTTGAAGGAAGGTGCAGAGATTATGTCATATTCACAAATAAGTTTGAAAAACACAAGTTCGAAGAACTTTCCTTTTTTTTGTTTGTTTGCAAATCAATTAATATAGAAAAAAAAAAAACTATCCTACGTTACTACTATAGTACAACATTACTATTAAATCAAATTTCACTTTCAAAAAATAAAAAAAAGATTTATCAATTGAGCCGTTAGGTACTTGAAGAGATCACCTAAAGATTTTCTGGTCAGTTTAACTTTTATACACTGATAGTATATAATTCGAAGTAACATGAAACTATAACTATAACATGGTATAGAGTGTGTTCGGTTCAATTTTCCCATGTTAGCTTGGTCCGATTATTTTAGAAAATATGTTTACTTGGAAAATAAGTTCCTTAAAATCAAGAAAAATGACTTCCATGATGGAAGTAAGAAAAACAAGTTTCAAAACGACATTACACCAAATATCTGTAAATAATGCTTGACTATCTAAGCAGACAAATGTTGGAAGTTTAGGAGGGGCATTTTTAACTTAAAAATTAATGTTAAGGGCTATTGAAGTCGTATAGATGAAAGAGGGCAAATATAAACTATTTTCAATACGTTAAGGGTATTTTTACTCTTTTCCATATACAATACTCCCTCCGTCCCATTTTATATGACATTCTTTCTTTTTTTAGTCTGTCCCAAAGAGCACATGAATTTAGATGAGTCTTGATAATATTGTTTGGGCCTGGCAATGTCAACTTTGTTGTTTGTCTCTTCCAAATTTTATTTTATACTGAAGCATTTTTTTTTCAGTACTGTGTATGTTGTGACACATTGATATGGTCCATCCTTCTTATTTCTACTACCAGCCAATGATGGTGGCACACCACTAAATTTGGCTCGATCCCCGAGGACCAGTGGTACAAGCCTCGAAATTCGATGGCTAACATGTACTCATCCCTCTACCTTGTCGGGGATAATGAGTCCGACCCACTACTTCTTTGAGATACATAGAATATCTAGTTCGCGCCAGAGTATTCTTGCACGGTATATGGTTACCAAGTAAGGGGCAGAAAATCGTTTTGAACACATGAATAACTTTTCAAGTTCTTTACTGGGACATTCTTTTTCTAAACTATTCCTAATATAGAGAAACGAATATAGAGAATTCATATAGCCGATCCAACTAGTTTGAGGTTGAATGTGAAGTCATTTGTTAGTTGATTGTTTATTGTACTCCTTGTATAGTAATAAACCCTTTGAGTAGAAGGTCTTATACCACTCTATTTAAATGTACGCACCTCAACTATCTCACCAAGTACCTCCTACCTCCCAACAATATAGGTGCCAGGTAACTCTACCCTCAAGACTTGCACAAATGGGACGAAATCACCTAGTGTCTTTTGTCTCCGCTGGAATTTGAACCTTGATCTCCAAGGTCTGCACCCACTTCGTTGACAACTATGCCACACCAAAGTTTGCACTTAACACACAAATTTCTTTTCTTGTATGATAGGCTTAACTAAGAAGCAAACCCACAACCAAATTCAATACAGCCTATCACAACTTCTAATGTTGATTGAAAATTTGACCTTTAACAGAATCATGACCCTGACACTCTGTGGTGTACCAGCACCCAATAATGGACTCTACCCTTTCTCCATATTGAACACACAAACCATATTGATTAGAAATGAACACATCTAGTCTGCTTTTGATCAACCACTGAAAAGAACAATTAAGATGCAACAGCAATTTTATGCCTCTCAATATTTCTATATACCAGACAGTAAAATATGTTCCGGAGCACTTCAAAAATTGCAGCATAGCAATAAGATGAACCTCACAAAATCAATTTGATACATGTCATTTACCCATTTTCATTGCACAGTTAAGCAGAGAATGGAAGAGGTAGAATGTGTACTATTTACATACGGGTTCAATCTTTTATCAGTAGAAAGCCTTCTTCTTTACATTTGCACGATTCGTGACTTCCTTTCTATTATCTAGATTCACCTGCATTGATATAAAAAAATGTAAAGAAAGTTATTCCTTAATTTAAGTGACTATCTGATAGTCACAAATTAATTGCTAGACAGGATCAAAGAGAGATAAACATTAAACATACATTAGGGTCAAAAATATTTCAGATCATAACAATGGTAAAAAGTTAGTGAGAATGATTTATAAGGGAATGAAATATATCAAGAATATATTGGCATGTCTAATGGCGCCGATGATTATAAAGTCCGGAGGAAAAACGTAGTGAATAATGAAAAGGATGTACCATAGCAAAACTATGTTGCTCAAACTCTGTCAAAAATGGCACCAAGTGCACGTTGGATCTTCAAAAATTAGTACATTTTTGGAGGATCCAATGCGGGTGTGGCAACATTTTTGAAAAGTCCGAACAACATAGTAGCAAAAAATGAGAAGGCAAAGACAATAAAAAGAACTTTGATGATCAAAAGACCTAGCAACAGAATGACTGACGACGACATAAATTGGACTACTTAGGTGAGTCATCCCCCTAGAGGCTTAATTGAACACTGGGATTGAAACCAGTACCAAATCTAACATTTTCTCAGACTACCTTTCAGCTTCCTAGTCAAAAGCCCCTAATAAGTGATACTCCCTCGTGTCTCATTTTATGAGAAACACTTTCATTTATAGTCTCCTTAAAAAGAATGACCCATTTTTATATTTAGATTAATTTTAAACTTCTCATTTTATCCTTAATAACATGATTTTATAGTCATAGAAATGTCTATGGCATGTTTAGGACTCTTGCACTCTAACACGAAATAAGGCCAGAAGCTACTTAACTACGATGAATACAAATGCTAAGTTCTGCAATATATCTTCAGACTTAGCTCCACCACAATAATTTGTATTTATAGTTAGAACTACTGAAGATTTTTGTTGTCTATTATACCAGTCAAAAAGTAAAACTATTGAGCAAGAATAAGTGGCTAAGAGTACAAAGTTTACCATAAAACCAGTCGACTTTGTGCTCTGGCAGCTTCTTTTATTCTCATTTTTGTAACTTGAGAATTTTGTACTACACCCCTGGTTGTCTTTGACAGCTGGCTTCTGGCTCATACCCTTTCTCACAACAGCATTTTCCTTCCCACTGCTCACAACCCTTCTACACTGGCTACTTCCAATTCTTTCACTAGGCTTTGAGACCAAAATTGAGGCTACACGTCCATTGGCTCTTTGAGGAACCAATCCTTTTCTTTGTACATTATTCGGAAGAACCTATAACAACACACACAATTTGGATAAACCAATCAGTTTATCAATGGTTAAATGCGGCAAGAAACGTTAGTAATGCACCCCTCCCACCAAACAGAAGGAAGTCAATTCATAAAAAATGCTTGTCCGGCCACAATGCTTAACACTTAGAAATAGTCAAGAATTACAGAAATCTTTGTCAATCCCAAACATTGCAGTAAAACAGAAGGCAAAAGTTTGCCTGGCCAAAACATAATCTTCTAAATCTGCAACTTGTCAAATGATGAAGAAAGAAAAAGGAGGAAGCTTGCGATATAAAGCTTTTGAACGACTTTTCTGGTTTCTCACCTTTGGTTTATTAGTTTCACTGGGAACAGACGAAGAAACAGATCTTCCAGTAACCATTTTAGGGATAGAAGTTTTATAGTGAGCTTGACCAGGAACCTTGGACTTATTAGCCAGTTTCGCTTCTACAATTGCAGTTACATTTCTGCTATCTGGAGTTTTCTCTTTATTTTCTCTCTCAGTTTCGCCTTCCCTTTCTTTGTAGGGATATGAAGAAGATCCTACACTCGATTTACTTGAGGAAGATTTCCGACCTTCTGATTTCCTACAAACATTTACCTCCATCCTTGATGCTTGTCTTGTAACACAACTTTTCCTCAGACTTACTCTTAGAGATGACAATAGCCCAGTAGTTTGACCAAGTACTGGACCTGACACTTCAAAGGATTTCTGTCCACAAGCTTCAGATGTAATGGTGCTTGAAGAATCGCTAACATGTAATTCTTGCTTGTAACACTGTTCACCATTCTCTGATGTAATGCTGCTGCTTATTGAACAGGTTTTGTCACTATAGACAGTCAAGGAATTTGAGCTAATCTTTTTATCCATGGAACTCAGAGCTAGACAAGCAGAATCTGATTCTAAAGCTGCAGAGCTTGTTAATTTTTTATGATTTGTCTTATGCTCAATGACTTTATCAGCTTCTAAACCCCCTTTACTTAAGTGCTTTACTGGATGTTTCTTATCCAAAATAAGCATCTGATCTCCTTGACTCCATTGTCTGCTTCTGAAATCTTTGCCTCTTGATCTTGAAACTGAAGGCGGAAGCTTAGGAGAAGATGATCCTTGCATGCCATGCTCCAGGTTTATGGAACTCTCTCCAGAGCAAGAAAATGCGGACTTCAACTCTCGAGAAGAAGCCTGGTGAAACCTGAAAGTTCATTCAACTTAGAGATACCACAATACTGTAGTGAAACTGCACAAGTTCGCAAAAACAGAAGATGCTTACGGATGGCTTATGTGGAACCATTCATCGTCCCTGCAACAAAAAGATGAAAATGCTGGATTGAAAAACTAATTTCCCAAGAAACCAGCATAAAGTTGAGAAACCGATACAGCCACTCACATGTCTTTATAGGCAGACTTACATTCCAAGGTAAGGTCCACCCACACAGGGGCCTCAATTTGATCCTGCAGATATCAGCATCAGGAAAACATCACAATTAACCACATAACCAAAATGCCAAAAGCCCTTACAGACCATTGTAACAGTTTCAATCGCTATGGAGTATGGTCACATTAAGTTACACTTACAAGGTAACAGAAAAGAGAAGTTATGGCAAAATAACAAATCAATCAAACAACCAACATCAATCCCAAAACTGGTTTCACTCTAACTATATAAATCTTATATACTCACATTCCATTCTATCCGAACCTATTTCATCCCAATACTAAATAATTTTTCTTTTCTTTGTTCATGGCAAAGGAACAATATTGTAAGAACATTTTGAATGAACAGTGAGTACCATTGGTGACAATCAAATAAGAAAGGTGGTCTGAACATAAACCTAAACCAAAACCACAGGAACTCGTAAGCTACCGAGAGATGAGGGATGCAAAAGCATGACTGCTAACAGAAACTAAGAATTGGTCCAAAACAACTCATTAAAGCGAGTACCAATAAGAAATGTGAGGGGAATTTCCATTCTTTTTTTCTATACAAACCCCTTTCAACCAGGTGAAACCCATAACATCCACCACAAAACATACATCTCAACAACAATTACAACAAGGTCTTAATCCCAAAACCACAGTGATTCCGAAAGCTATTGTAGATGAGAGATAAACATTATGATTGCTAACACAAATAAAGAACCCAAAAAATAAACTAATTAGGCCAAAACAGCTTTCGAGTAAACAAGTATCCTTTAGATTGCTTGCTTTCCAAAGGGATAGGGCTTGGTGGTAGTCTGGAAGACCAGGTCTGTCGTAGTACTAGTCTTATTCATGTAGTTTCTGGCCTTTGGTATGTGTTATCATCTATTGTTTACTATGTTTTAGGTGATCGCACTATGTTGCTGGTGTTGTTGTTCCTTGCATGTATGCTCTGCACTGCTTTCCTACTAGTTCTCATGTTTTCTTCGCTGCTATTTTTCCTTACATTACTCCTTTTTTATTTTTGAGGACCATGGTGTCATGGCCAGCTTTCATGCATCTCGACTAATTCTACGGGATACCTGCCACCTCCCACCAGCAACAGGCACCAGCTTTCCATTACTCTTTGATTTGCTTCACTAGAGTTGAGGGTCTTTCGGAAACAACCTCTCTGCCTCCACGAGGTAGGGGTAAGTTCTCCGTTCACTCTACTTTCCCCAGACCCCACTTTGTGGAATTTCACTAGGTATGTTGTTTTTGATGAGTACCCATGAGAAATGCCATAGAAAATTCCATTTTCTTATTCTATCCAAACCTATTTCAACTATGTAAAATGGGTCTCAATCTCAAAACCACAAAGATTCGTAAGCTAAGTGATGCAAAATCATGACTGCTAACACAAACAAGGAAACCCCAAATTAAAGCAAGTTCCAAATGAGAAATGCCAGAAAACATTTCCGTTCTCTTTTTCTATACAAACCCATTTCAACTACGTAAAATGGGGTCTCAATCCCGCATTTCAGCCAAAAAATATACAAACACCAAGAGGATTAAAGATAAAAGTCGTTAAGGCAATAAAAGATTTACCAGAAAAGCCCAGTGATCGAACTGTTCATTCTGTTTCTTGGATAAATTTCCAACCCCATTAGCTCCACGATCTGCAGTGGGAAGTTTGTTTGACGGTTTTGTGAGACCCATTTGTGTCTTCATCGGAATCTGTGGAATCTCCGGCCAGTTACTGTCTCTTCGGTGCCTTTTCAAGTTGGAGGGATTTAGAGTATTTAAAAAGAGCAAATACCACGAGGTCCTTGAAATTTTCAAAAACTACAATATAATCCTCATCTTTGTCAAAGTTTTATTTGGGCTTTTTTTTTCTTTTTTGGTTCATTGATAAGTATTACTCATCCATTCTATTTTATGTGGCATCGTTTGATTTGACACGATATTTAAAAAAAAAAAAAAATTTAAAACGTGTGGTCTAAAACAATCTTTAGATATTCGTATAGTTGTAAATCATACAGGGTAAAAGAGGAATTTAAAGTTAAATTATTTTTAATTATAGTAAGCTGGCAGCATTCTTTTTTGGATGAATTAAAAAGAAAAAGATGTCACATAAAATGGGACAGAGGAAGTAAACTACATAAAATCGTGCATAAGCTACATTGCTTGAGTGCTGGAGCAAAAACATCATTTTATTGATGGCATCTTCTTATGCTGTCAAATCTTCTCCGTGGTTGTGATCTTCATTCGTCAGAATATTTGGACATTTGTTTGCATAGCTCCATATATGAATAATAGTCGTCTTGTTGAACTTCAACAAGTATACGCAATCTTCAATAATAACTCTAAGAGGGTAAAACTATATGCTCTTCTCTTGTATGAGCTTGATAACAAGTAGCCAGTATGTTTTCACTTCGAATTTTGTATATCACCTTTTTTTTGGCTAGGTTGATGGTCCATAGTTATGTAGTAAGACTTGAGGTAGGTCTCTATTTGTGCTTATTAGTTATTGTAAAAAGATCATCCAAATGTTTATGACCAAATTAAGATGTTGAATAACAAATTGTCTTAATTATTTAGTATTCTGATTTGAATACATCTCAATATAGAAAGATGTTTTCATATTTACACGTCTTAATCTTCATTAAAAGAAAATGAGGCCTAAATCGCTTCAAGCTCAGACCAAACATGATATAATATTAGTGCCGATTTATTTTACTGTAGAGGTTAGTTATAAATATTTATCAATATGAACAGTAAAATAACACATTGCGGGGATAGCTCAGTTGGGAGAGCGTCAGACTGAAGATCTGAAGGTCACGTGTTCGATCCACGTTCACCGCATTATTATTTTTTGGTTTTATCTTTTTTCATATTTGTTGTATTTTGGTTTTATCTTTTTTCATATTTGTTGCATCGTAATGTTTCATACATCAGAATATCTTTTATCTTTTATTAATATTATTTAATCATTTATCATATTCAACACCAAATTTTTATTACTTTTTGGTTTTATCTTTTTCATATTTGTTGCATTGTAATGTTTCATACATCAGACTATCTTTTTTCTTTTATTAATATTAGGTCTAACCCATCAGTGGCCCCCTAAAGTTGGCACCAATTTTCACTTAGACACCTCAACTGGGCGATGTTTATTTTAGACACCTCATGTCATGTTCCGCTGTGTCATTTTGACACTTTTTGCATACATGACATAGTGAGTGTGATACACTCTTTACTGGCGCGTGGAGAGCTGATTTAACCTATTTTTATTTTATTTTTTTCTTCTTCTTCCCCATTTTTAGCCACCATTTTCTAACACTTAAACTCCTTCCATGGAGAAATAGATTCGATGGTGCTACAACACCAAGAGATTTCAAACTTAAACAACTTTCTTATTTTGTTGCCCTTCTTCCTCCTTGAAATGTTTTGAAAAAAAATCGACATATATATTTTTTAAGAAAAAGTTTTAGGAAATTTTTTACTATGGAACTCTTTGTTTAGATTTGAAGAATTTAATTTTATTTGAAGTTATAAACAAAATGAATTAGTTTTTGCAAAGAAATTGTGCTTTTGTAAAATAATTTTTTTCAAATAGTTAAATTACTACAAAAGTATTTTGGAAAAAGACAATCTTGATTGGGGAGAGGTAGGGGGGGTGGGAGGTGGTGGAGAAGATGATTTGAGTGTGGGAGGGGTTGGGGGTTGTGGAGAAGATAGATCTGGTGGGGGAGGGGTTGAGGATCGGGGGGTGGGTGGTGGTGGAGAAGACAAGGATGAGTTGTGCAAGTGGTTAATTTTTTTCAAAAATTATTTGGATAAACATTGCCACATGTCACTAAGTCATTGGCCATTTTTTTCTACTTCAAAATTCATTATTAAAAAATTATTTTCAATATATATGCCACATGTTTTTATCTAATTCGTTATTTTGACACGTCATCAGCGAGTGTGTTACACACACCTTGCACATTTGGCTGATTATAAAAAAAGGTGTCAAAATGGCACACCGGGACATGACATGAGGTGTCTAAAATGAACAAAGCCTAGTTAAGGTGTCTAAGTGAAAGTTAGTGCCAACTTTAGGGGGCCACCGATGGGTTATGCAAATAATATTATCTATATTTAATCATTTATCATATTCAACACTAAAAGGAGTATCAGAGCCAACTTATGCACATCTCACTATGATGTGAGGCCAAAAATATATTTTCTTATCATTAATTGCTTCATATTTATTATTTATATTTGTCCTTTTTTAGCATGAATTTTATGGATTGTGCTAAATAGTATATTTTATTTGTAGGATTAAATTGGTGGGAAGATGAAGAAGTTTGGAGCTAAAACGAATTAAAAATAGAAGATTCTAGAAGAAAAATCAAGCAGACAGCTTAATTGATTAAATTAAATATAATAATATATAATATAAAAAAGAGAAGTTGAATTGAATTGCAAATATGCAAGGTTCCACGTGTCAATCAGCAGCATCAAGCATGAAGACGGTTAGGCAGTGTTCACGCGGACGTAGGAATCCAATTCCGTTTTGGTTTTGGGTTCCTAATTTGTTTTGGACTCAGTTATTTTATTCAAGGTTTTCTACATCTATAAATAGTCTATAGAAATAATTATTGGGGAACACTTTTTAAGGAAGACACTTTATAAGGAAAAGTTGTGAATACTTTTTAGGATTCTTTTCTTCTTCTTTTTCTTAGGTATTAGTAGTTAAAGACCCTTGTTATGGGGCTGCGGCCATGGGTAATTGTTGAACATCGATTGTTTTGAATTAATGTTGGTTATCGTTTAAATTGCTTTTGTATTCTTGTTTTAGTATTTCATGCTTGATCACCATAGAAATAAATCTATTGTCTATTCTTGGACTCGAGAGATAAAGAGGTAGATAAACTAAAGAATGCAAAGAGCTTGTTCTAACTTTGTTTAGATTCGTGTTCAGGAGTGACGCCCGGACGAACACCTTGCTTGGTTACGAAACAGGATGAAATATAAATGCTCGCCAATTATGACTGCCTATCCCCGCTCAACGATGTAGTTAGACAGCTAGTTGGAGTAGGTGATTAGAGGTCGAGAGATCATAATCATAAAATCAACCCTGTAAATCAGTAATTTGATAACCTTAGTTAATTCATTACATGAGATGCGATACATGAAACCCTATGCATGTTGCAGCCCTGGAATTGTCCCAATCACTGTAAGTTAATCTTAGTATTTAATTTTTGCATTCTTTTATTTCTTTTGACACTCTTAAATAAATAATTAGACTAGTATAATTTAGTAAATAGATAATTGACAAGTCTCTGTGGGTTCGATATTCCGGTTCTTAAAGAGCCACTTATTACTTTTGCGACCACGTACACTTGCGTGTGCAATTGGAAGCAACACACTACTTTGCACACGAAACCTACTACGTCCAACCAGCACAAGTGTCCTTCCGTCTTGACAATCCACAAAGTAGCATCTCATTTCATTTTTATTGCTTTGCCCAAAGGGTTCCACTGGATACATCAATCAGTCCAAAAATATACAAGTATATAACAACATCCCACAAGTGGGTATGAGAAAGATAGAGTATAGCAGACCTTACTCCTACATCGTGGAGGTAGAGAGGTTGTTTCCAAAAGACCCTCGGCTCAAGTGCATCAAATCAAAATAGTTGTGAACGAGGATCCAAAAATATATAAGTAATAATAAGCAAAATGCAATCATGTTTTGATACTCATTTGAGTTGTAAAATAAATCATTCTTCTGCAGTTGCAACTGATCTATCACAAGTTCTGCAAAACTCTATGGATGTATGTTCAAGAACCTAACAAGTCTACAACAAACATAATCACAAACAGGACTAGATCTATCTAAGGAGAGAGTGGATCCTTTCGATCGGAGCACACTACATTCCCCGGTATCCGCTAAATTCTGCTACCCTAAGAACCCATAGTTGGGAAATGTAGTTTCATCTATACATTTTTCACACACACAAGAAGACGAAGAAGAAGAAGATTAATTTAAAGTAGTTATCTTTTGCTCTTCTTTCCCCACCAATTTCTACGAGTTTTCTCTGCTTCTGAATAACCAAGCTTGTGTACCTTCGACTTTGTCTCCTTTAACCGAGCCTTGTAGTCTTTCTTCCATTCGTCAAACTTGTGTCTGAGTCTTCGAAAATCTTCTGCAGGACTAGTAGACTGTGACTGCCCTGACTTCAACTGACTAATTGCCATGGCTTCGTCATCGAAATTTTGTTTCCGTAGCTCAAATTCCCTGCTAAGGTAATTGACTACAGATAAACCACCATTAATCTCTCTAATACCTCCAAAATCTACACCGTTGCTAGCATATTCTATAGGAGTGCTGCCCCCAGGAGTGCGAGTGCCCATAGTTGTTGTTGTGTCTTCAGATTCATAACCGCAAGGAGATGGGGAACCTTCAGGTTTTCCAGGGTGACCGGCAGGATTGTCAACACCAAGGCTCTTCTTGGCTGAAACCAAACTTGCCTGCAAAAGCAAAGCATTTGATGTATAAAAACATTAGCAAATTTATCGTTCCTGTACATGGAATATCAAGAACATATGCATAAACTCCACACCCGAAAGCAAATTAAAATAACATTAACTGCCCAAATATCAACTTCTGAATAAAAAACTCTGCTCAGATTTATTTCTTTTGCTCCCCCAAGTGCTTCTTCCACTGGGCAAGAAGATATGTTTGTTTGTTCAATGCCGAAGAAGCATCATGACTAGATGCACGTTCATTATATCATAATAGCTTTCAAGCCATTGATAAAACAGGATTATGGTTAGCAACTACAGAGAGCTTCATATGGCTGATTTTGCATCGAAAATTGAAGGACCTAATACGTCTCTCTATCGTAAACCCAAACCATTAGACTTCAGCACTAGTAAGAAGACACGACAATCAGTAGAAACTCTCACCAGAAGTCCTACAATGTATACTGTTAGACTTCATTTCACAAACTTTTTTTTCAATGGTCAGAATATGCAACAACAAACAGTTGTGGTACACGAATAGAGAATTTAAGTACTAAGGCTACATTATCCCAGAAGAATTACACCCTCTTCTCAATGATCACATGGATTTGTAGATATTACTAACCTGCAATGATGCCATTTGCTTTTGCCACATCTCCTCCATCGACCTCATCCTGACCTCATAATCTGACCATCGGGACTCCAATTGATTTACTTGCTCCTTTAGGGCAGCATTTTCCTTTTCCTTCTCTTCAAGGGTTGCCTCAGCCACCAAAACCCGCCTTTCGAGGTCTTCTACAACAGAAGGTAAAATTTCTGCAGGCAAGTCCTGCTGAGATAAAAAGATATGAGCTTACCACAGAATCAATCTTGCTTATCTCAGCGGTCAAAGTGAAGTATAAGATACACTACTTTGTTGCCTCCAGAGTGTGCAGTTTAGTTACTAATATTTCACTTAGTGACAGACATGGGCAGTAAGAATTGGGATCCATCATTTACTCTTCACGTACTGTCATTTTTCTTTCTTTTTGGCTGCTAATTAGTTAATTTTTTGGGGCTGCATATTAGGCTATAGGATTAACGCCTAAACCAAAAAAGGGCCTTCCTATCCATTGAAAAAGACAGACTTCTCACTTTTTTTACCTTTTAATTTAAAGAATCAAATACTCAACAATTTCAAGACTGAGTATTTCATCCTCTTGAGGAAGGATAAAACATTAAGTAGAAACATTTTTTTTATTTTTCATATAGGAAAGTATTAGAACACCTAAAATTGGATTTGCTAAAAGGGGGGAAAAGATACCTAAAACTGGCTTCACGCAACAGGCCACCAAATTCTTAAAGATATTAATCCTGAAGCAGATACTAGAATTCTGAATGAAGAAAGAAGACAAGTTACAATAGAACTTATGGAAAAGCTTTTAGTAGAAAGATAAACTATTTCATGCTAGGGACCACCTAGATAACAGAAGTTGACGCAACTCGCAAGAGAGCTTGCACATAAAGATATTGATGATTGTCTACCAAACAGATTACCTTCACCTCCGAAGTCTTTTTGGGTGGTTTTTGTCTGTCTTGATTTAACTTTTTCGAATTCTGCAATTGATTAAGATGCCTCTGAGCCAACCAGCAACGAATAGCTGCAAGAAAAGAAAAGTTAGGCAGACAAATCCATATTTGAATTTCCTTAGATGCCAAAAGAAAAAACTTTACCTGATTGTATCTGCACCACAGCCACCAGCTGCTCATCATTTTCTTTGTTAGCAACTTTCCGTTTAGACTCCATAGAATCCTTATACTGCCTTCTAGCAATTTCACCACGAACAACTACAAAAAAAAAATTTGACATCATATCACCAAGAACAAGTACCTTGAATTAATAATTCTAGAAAATTCCATGTCGTCAGTTACTTGAGGAACTTTCAGAAGTGCAACTTATTCCCACTAAAAAGAAATAAGAGAAAGGAGCTTAGATATGGAATCACTGGTTTCTCAAGAACTTGAAGTTAACTAAATAATTTTGAAAAAAAATTATTATTTTTTTAAACTGAAAAAAAAATTGTTTGAAACAACAAAATAAATATACAAATAAAACTGGCCAGAGAAAATTTGCTCATTAATAGTTTCTTTGAAGGCTGAACAACATTCTAAAATATAAACTGCTGCAAAACGTTCAGCCTTACATGATTGAAGTATGATCACTACTTCTTTGAGCTCATGGAAGTGACGATGAGCATGAGGACCACTGTAGCACTTCTGCACCTCAAGAGTGCCTTGCAGAACTTGTTTCCTCACATCCTCCAGCACAGCAATCTACAAGTCGCCATGATAGAAGTTCAGAAAATCTATACACTAGGAAATTCATTTTTTAGTAACATGTGCAACCATTGCATCACTAGAAGTCCAAATTAGCCATACTTATCATAGGAAAATTATTAGCACATTTTTCGTCATTTCTCATTATTTTAATATCATGGGACTAATTGCACAAATATTTGAGGTCAAATGTGCTTCTTAAATCTGAAATTCTCTTCGTGATGTAGCTATATTTTAAGAGACATTACAATTTTTATTTGCTTAATTCTGGAATAGTTATGATTAAATAAGTTACAAACATTACAATTTTTTTTTGCTTAATTCTGCAATAGTTATGATTAAATAAGCTACAAGCTGCATCTACGTCAATGATTTATGGCAATCAAAATATTTTTTTTATAAAGAAAGAAAACATAGGTACACTTGAAAAACTAAGAAAGAAAAAAAAACTTACTTGTCCTGCCCGGAAATATAACTTTGTATACCCAACTTGGTACATTTCGGGAAGGATGTCAAATTGCCGCAGAATGGAAACTGACATGCTTAAGGGATCTTTGCGTTCATGGTCTTCTGGAAGAATGACACCGTACCTAAATAACCACATTTGTATAAGTCACAAAGCATCCAAAAGGGAAACTTAGCAGTAAAGTGTGGAGCATATATTTCACCTTTTACAGAATTCTTGATGTGTCATCCTAGTAGGATACCCAGATCTAGAGATCCTAACAACCTCAAGAAGACCATAGCTTCTGAGCTGCTCAAAGACGAGATCATTGTTGTACATGCCAGGAACCTGCTTATTGTTCGGTTTTATGCAACAAATGAAGTGTGGTGCAGTACTTTCCAACTGCTGCATCAACTTGAACATTAGATCCTGCAAGATTTTGATAAAGGGAACATTGACTATTTTTTGCAGCATCATAATACAGAAGTTATTTTCTCAAATATTTAGTATAAGAAACTTCTACCACCATGTTAAGTTTTATAAGAAATTAAGAAAATGGCATAACTACCTTAAATTTAGTAGCAACTGTTTGCTTCTGAAAGTCTGATATCTCAATATGAATTGATGGACTTGCTGTTTTCTTGGACTGATTAGCAAAAGATGAGGCAAACAACTTGAGCAAGTCTTCACTGCTTGATGAGAGTAGCTGAATAATGTCGGAATGCACTGTATCTCTATTCTTATTCAAGAAGCCACTTGTGTCATAGATAACCTAAATAAGATGAAATAACTTTTACAATGGTAAAACAGAAAAATTAAAGCCAGCAAGAATATCAGAGATATTTGAAAGAAGCTTATTGATCTTCATCTGCTGAAACAACAATTGTTGCCCTTGAGCAAATTCTAATGTATCAGATCCCAAACCTTAATTTCCTCACAAGAGTCTCAATTCAAGCAAGGAAATTACCCTTCACGACTACAGAGATCTCATAGGGCACAAGTTCTGACGTCAAAAGGATACATTTCTAAAAGAAACTGACCTCTCCAGCATAATGGCGAATGCCAAATTCCTCTATATCTCCTCTATAGCAAGGGTTAGCTTTCAGGTGCTGCTTAAGCTTATTGGCGAAGGCCAAGTCAGTCGCTTTATGAAAATTTGATTCTTCATCCAGTAAAGATATTATCCCAATGGGGTTCTGCAGAAGGCATCATTAGAATCCACAGATCAGGAGATGAATTAGAATGTCTACTGAATATGTTAGCATTTTCACAACTTCACTGCCAAGAAGTAGTTCTAATTTCTAAAATATGAGAATACGATGTGTGTGTAAATGATGTCCATCAAAATTGTGATAATCAGAATGAACAAGTGTCTTCTTTGTTCTTTCTAATAATGGAACAAGTGTCTCCTCTTATCCAAGTCAACAATTGAATATGAGAAAGAGTAAGAACACTACAAGAGAAAACAAAACAAGATAATGACTGTGTTGTGCTGAAGTGTTAGAAGAGTAATCTGAAGTGAAGAAAATTTAGCAGACTATGAACATTCTTGAATGCAAAATGAGTGGAAGAAAAGAACCAAAAGTCAGATATACCTTCTCAAAAAGATTCAAGCACTCTTGGTTATCTTGAAAATCTACTTTTGTCCAATCAATTCCATCCAATTCATATTCCTGAATTACCATACATCGGTTTTGGTGTCACTCTCCAATATAAGCAGTAATATGTATCTACAGGAGTCTGAATAAAGCTCAGATATGCCACAAATACAGAGAGAAAAGTGTCTGACTATGATCCTTATTTCGTCTGCACAACATAACAACATTTGCAAACAGCAACCGAGGTCCTAAAATATGTGCATAGACTTTCTCACTCCAGTTTTCCTGAAAAATTTCACTCTTTCTTTTACAATGTAAAAACTTCACTTATATTATAGTCAGCTGATGCAAAGTCAGCACAAAGCCTTGTTCTTTGTTTTCCTATTTATGTATAAAGAAGTGAATAGCTGAAAGGAATAAAGAAATAAGAACATTATCCCAAAAGAAATTGCATGAAGAAACAAGAAGTCAGTAACTACAAAGCATGCTAATGTGCTTACTTCTTGCTCAAGTTTGAAGAGATGTCGGTTACAATGTTGCTGGAGCCTCTCATTTGCATAGTTAATGCAAAATTGTTCAAAGCTATTTTTCTGCAAAGAAAAAATGGCAAGTGGGATTACAGATATATTTTTATGTTTTACAATAGTAACATCATCTTGAAAATCAGTTTACCTCATATGATTCGAAACCATAAATATCTAAAATGTTTATGGTTCTACCAGTCATCTCTTTACCCGTTGCAAGAGATCTATTAATTTTATCCACTATCCAGTCAAACAGATTTGCATAGATGAACTTGGCCAATGCATCTCTTGTATCAATTGCCTGAATCAGAGTTAAAACCATCCCATTATGGTTCTTTCAATAAAAGGTAGGAGTTCCGAAATCAAAATTTGCAGAAATAACGTATTTGATGCAGAGCCTATACAACTGAGTAACGAACCTGTTGCATGGTTAAACTCTTGACAACCTTATCCTTGCCAGCTTGCATTTTCCTGGTTGATAAAGCTAGCATGAGGTCATTGGTACTACAGCCCATCAAGCTAGCAGCATTTATAATGGCTGCAACACCAGAGACAGTGAAATACCAAACAGGTTAGCTTTAGTACCTCCAGTAAAGCACAGTTATAACGAACATATAAAACTGTTTCAGGGAACTAGCACAATAGGGCATAATTCAAAATCCTCGCATGAAAGGGACGCAAGAATCAAAATAGTCATAACTAGAAGAACACAAGGAAAAAGGGGAAAGAAAAGAATTATCTTGAGAAAGCAAAAGATTTTCCCATAAAGCCATAAAAAAGAGGCTTTATGACATTATAACCTGCTCATGGCCTAAAAGAGTGAAAAAACCTTTAAATAGAACCCCAAAGGTTCAGAGAAAGAGATGATTACAAAAAATTAAACTTGCAGTTAAAAATCCAAGTCCAGGAAAAAGTAGCAAAACGGGCAATGACAAAAAATGGCACACGGTCTCTCCTACTCAAAGGAGAAACAACACCATAGTATTTGACGTATTTGACACAGAAAGAAATTACAGATAGGCAACACCGGAAAGCAGACAAGAAATAGTTGATTTTGCACAGACCTAAGCATTTTCTCTACACTCTTTCATCCTCCTTGCAAAAATTTATGAGTACTGAACATCTCCGTGTTTGTGAATTTCTTTTTTTATATGTGATAAACAAAATAAACATTGACCATTCTTTTTAGAGCATGGCATGAGGGATGGTGCCAAATTGACCCTTGTATGGCAGAAAATTACTTGAATAAAACTGAAGAAGGAGAATAAAATTAGGGGACACTGCAATGGGGATAAAGGAAATACATATTCTTGCATTCTAGTATCATAGTAATAGATACAAGAGGAGATATAAATCTACTTTCAGTTATAATATAAGGTTAAGTAAATATGATAATCCCAGAATAATTTGTTTGTAACACTTTCCACTTCGCTCAAATTAGCCATATATATGATGAAAAGTGAGAAGTGCTTGATTTAATGCGTTGGAACTATAGGAATATATTTGGAGAGTGATTGTAATGAAATGGAAGTATTTCGGATTTAAATATGTAATTTAGGAACAAGAAGTGTAGGAAAATAACACAAGGAGCAAGAAATTTATACAATCAAAACAAGGACTAACTTCAAATATTACATATCTTGTTATATGTTTGGCAAATCTGGCCATGATTTCTGGAGCAAAATTGTAGAACTTGAAAACCTAGTTTCTAACAATTTGAAAGGTTGTCATTTGGAGTCCTCTATAAGAAGTTCTTACTTCTTACTGGAGAGTGGAGGGTCACGTGAGTAGAAAATTAAGAAGTCTAGGCTGCAACAGACTACTAAGAATAGGATCAGAGATCAATAATGACACAAGTATAGAAATCAAATTGTTACTGTATTATTTATTTCAAGGAGAACAAGAAAACATGAGGAGCAAAATTAGTAAAATTTCACTTCACATAAATAGCTCACCTTCACTTTGCACAACTTCAACATTGTTTCTATTGTCAATTGCTTGGAATGTTATGTTTCCCAGCCATAACACTGCAGCAACCATCTGAAAAGCATGCTCTTGGTCTCTTTCAGAAATTCCAGCAGTGTTTAGGGCTTTCTGAAAAGGAAGTGCATGAAAGGAATTAACAACAAACAGATCCAACATGACTTTGAATCGAAAGCAAAAGAATTAAAATCTAAATTAACCATAAATCCGATCCCTTAAGCTCACCACAAGCATCTGAAAATTTTTTGCATCATCAGCATTATGGATCACCAAGGAATCACTCTGGTTGAGAAAGTTGTACTCTGAAGCACCTTTCAGCTTAAGTTTATCTGACAAAAGAATCACACAAGTGTTTTGAACATGAAGGTACAAAATCTTACAAGGACATCTTTACTTAACAACCACCTCCCCTTTTAAAAAAGAGACACAAAAAAGAACTATCCAGAGCTGTAGAGTATTCAATCACACATCTAGCCAAGAAACAGTGGTCCCACTTCTGGAATAATCGAAAGCCAAAGCACTTGAATGTCTAATATTTTACTTTAGATGATCAATTGAACCAAAAAGAAAAAAGCACACACATATGTACATAGAACTCAAGGAACTTCATTCAAAGACCGTGTTGCAGGTGTTTCCAGTCACTTGATATAACCGACTCTACTCCATCTAGTTTATGTTTAAATTCCAAATTTTCCAACTCAAACTTCCATGCACCAAGCAGATAACCTATTGAATTCCACATTCAACAGCATCTAGTAAAAAAACTACAGACTTGTGATTGCAAGTTCATGTATATTTACCATTACAATGTCACATATTCAACAAAAGCTCATCAACTAATGTTCTCTAATAAAGAAAAACACTATTTAAGAAAATTATTGCTCCTATATTACCTTTAGAATCATAGTAATTTCCATTCTAAAAAGGATATGAAGAGAAACATCTCAAAAGTTGTACACCGCAACATAACAATAGAAGATGATTCATGGCTTGAAAATGTTTACAAAGTCATATAGAGAAATTACTGAAAAATCATATTCTACAGAGATAACAAAAAGAGGTATCTCCCTAACAAGTAAAATAAGTAACAAAAAGAGATTATAATGACAGGTTCAATATCGGAATTCAAACCTCTCAAAGCAGAAGGAGCCCCAGCACATAGCTGGTAAAAGATATGGTAAGACCTCTCTCCATGAACCAGTTGAACCACTCTTGACTGCCCAAATTAGATGTGTTTCAAAAGATTTAGCTCTGCACAGACACAAATTAAAAAAGAAAATACAAGAACAAAGAAGAAAAATGCCCACCTTTTCAAGAAGAACTATCCATTATTTTAGCATCAACATATTAGACATGCACAAAGATTTGTAGAAGTCAGTAAAATGGGACCAAAATAACATTACAAAACAATTTCAACAAATTGATACCATAAACAATACTAACAAGTAACAAGACATGTATTTTATAAGGAAATTCATCTCAATAAACATACTTACATGCTTGTACATTGGCACCACAAATTCCTCCCTCTGCACTAAAATAAATTTCAATCAACCTTCCCTGCAACCCATCAGGGCATCTGTTAGTCCAAGTGCAAAAAGGGGCATAACCAATCCAAAAAAGCTACTCCATTTACACCCCCACCCCCACCCCCCAAAAAAAAGATAGCGAAAGAAAAGAGACAGAAGAAGATGTAGAGACTGACAAATCGGCTGGAGTTGTTATTCCTGAGGGTTTTGGCATTTCCAAAAGCCTCCAATATGCAACTTGTCTGCAACAGCTCACTTTCTACATGATTGTTGCCTCCACTAATCATAACCAAATATTCAATCGCGAATTTTGCTGTTTCCGTCTTCCCAGATCCACTTTCCCCACTACATGATATGAAGAGAGGTTAGTTGTTTGAAAATAAAAGCATTAGGCTTACCACAAATTTGATCATTACAACCAAGACATGCAATTACTCAACCAGCGTAGAGGAACATTTTTACTATCATCAGATACTTCGCGTTACAAACTCTAACAATGAGACACTTCAACCAACCTTATGATGATGGATTGATTTATTTCATCTGCAAGATACACAGGAAAAGCAAGAAAATAAGGATCCATTGATGTCATCTAAAAGTTTCAGAGACCAGGAAAGAACTTTGGTATTATAAAGACCTTCCATCATTTGACTGTAGGCAGTTTCAGCAATAGAATAAATGTGAGGACTATCCAAGAGTTTCTTCCTGTATGCTGTAACAAGTTTGTTCCCATACAATTGGATCTCTTTGAAGGGATTGACTGCTATTAGAACAGGCCCTGCCTTAGTCTGTAAGCATAGGGGCAGAAAACATTAAAATAAAGGCATGAAGCTCCACATCTGATGAAACAGTGAGCTGTCTTAACAGTACGCACATATATTCTATCTTGAGCATATCTATAGTGGAGGTTGTGAAGAACCGATGGTTCATTAAGATAACAAAGTTGCATGAGATCATCCACGCCCTGAAGAATATCTGGATTTGCAGGTAAAAGCTCTCCAACAGGCACTGCCACAACCTATAGGTTGACAAAGTCTTAGTACACATACATCTTTTTAATTCAATTATTTTAAGCTTCATTGTACATCATAGTGAATAGCCAGAACAGGTGAACTCACACTGCCTTCAGAGAGCAATACGGAAGCTTTGTCTCCAGAAGTTGATTGCACCTGTCCTGGTTCCCATTGTCTATTTTTCAGACGGCACCAAACACGAAGCTTCTGAAATACAGAGCTTTGAAGATGAGTGTGGGCCACCATTAATATAACTACTCACTAATTACACTCAAAAGATGTCTCAAAAGCTATACCACAACAGGTAAAATTCATGAAATCTTCCTGCCAAAAAAGAAAAACCAACACACTTCGACAAACAATGGGAGTTCAAAGTAGAACATGCACAATTTTTGTTTACCAACTCACCATTTAGTTAAAAGTGTTAATATTTCAAACATGCCCAAAGACTTACAGGTAAACTACAGTAAGCTCAAGAAACAAAAGGCTGAAAGATATTCCAAACTATATTCACAAACTTGGGCAGTTGTCATTGCCCAACCAAACAGGAAATCGTCTCCCTCGTCCTCACATTTTAAGTTCTCCTAACCACAAATGCCCAACCTGGTTGGGATAAGCTATATGAATCATCTATATTAACTAGATAATTAGTGAACAAACGACATTAGCAACTTCCCGAGCCAAGAAGATCAATTCAAACTCTAAGGATTTCTAGTATCTGAAGTCCCACTATCCCTAATCAGAAATCCACCATTCTATCATAGAAACAAAATTAGCAGACTAAGCATATAAAAATGAACAACACACAATTTCTACAGTAATTTCCTATTACCTTCTCAATAAAATAACTGATGTTGTCGTCCCACTCATCCTCGCGAAACTTTGGGAGAGAATAAGGAAGCTTGTTATCAAGCTTTGCACCATCATTTTCCCAAAATCTCTGTCTATATTCCTTTTGAGCTGATGAATTAACATACGGTGACTCACTACTTGAATCCACCTCTTTACCCTTTTTGGCTCCAAACACATTACCAACTTTCCCTTTAAACTCTTCTTCTCTTTTTCCATTTTCCAATTCAATGTCGCGCTTTTCTGGGGTACTAGGCATCGATCTCTTCGGAGAAGGAGGCCTAGTTCTAGAAGCTAGCTTTGGCCTATATGGTAATGCTGGAGGGCAATCTTTAGGCTTCTCATTCTCGTCCCTTTGCTTAAGAGACTCCAGCATTTCTTCCAGAGAACTAAGAGTCCTAGAAGGTTCCGAAACTGACAACATTTTTAGGTTCCAATTAAGAGTGAAAAAAAGTTTCTTTTTTTAGAAATTTTCCGCTGTAAAATACAGTTTTTTCATTCAAATCTGAACATTGTTCAACAATCCCAAAAACCCTGATACAGATTCAGAATTCAACACATTTGGGGTTCTCAAACATGAACATCAAACTTCAACCTGAAAATTTTTAATCAAATTATCTTCGATTTCTGCTAACAAAAAACGAAACCCAAAAAAGGAAAATGGGATTCTGAGCTAATACAGCTTGTGTTTCTTCCCCAAATGGACACGAAGTTTCTGGAATCTTCTTCTTCTTCTTAAGCTAAAAATCAAAGAAATTTTCCTTTGAAAAATGTATCTTTCATTCAAATCTTCAACCCCACAATCCCAAAAAACCCGATTCAGATTCAGATTTCAACACATGTTCGAGATTTCTACGTGGGGTTCTCGAACATGGACATCAAATTCCAATAAAAAATGCAATAAACCTCAAATTCCTCCAAGAAAAACGAACCCCACGAAAGGAAAATGAGATTCTGAGCTAATAAAACTTGTATTCCTTCCCAAAAGTGAAAAAAAATTGTGAAAAAACAAAACTTTCTGCAAACTTCTTCTTCTTCTTGAGCTAAAAAAAATCAAAAACAGAGTAAACACCAACTTTTTCCAGATTTTTTCACATATTACAAGGTTGACACATGTGCTAAGATTAAAGATTGTCCAGAAGAACAAACAATTTGGATATGAAGAAAAAAAAATGGAGGAAAAAGAAGAAGAAATTAAAAAAAATTGGATAAACAAGATGTGTTGGCCTGTTATGAGTTGGTTATTGTTTTTCACAACAAAAAAAACATAGATAAATAATACATGTGTAATAATACGATATATCTAATTAAGCACGAAGAAATATTTACTACAACAATATTTCATTAACTTTTTAATATTTGAATCAAGGATTTTTTAAAAATTATAAATTCTACTATTACAAGATAATGATAATGTCTTCATATATTCTATTCTTCTAAACGAATCTCACTTGTGAAATTTTATTGAATATTTTATTAACTTTTTATTGATTGAAAATTTTTAATTAATCACTTAAATATTAAATAAGTATCGAATATTCGAATAAGAAAACAAAATGATAGTTGCTTTACGAAAAATTTGAATATTTTTTTCATGGAGGAAGGTGTTGTGTGTGTGTGTTTCCATTTTAATTTATCGGTTCAATTTTGATTTGATAGGAAATTTTAAAAAATAAAAAAAGTTAAATATTATTATTATTATAAATTAAATATATATAGAATATATTAAAATATTATATAATTTTGTAATATTAAATATATAATATATAAAATTAAAATTGTAAAATAAGATAAATATATATATATATATATAAATAAATAAAAATAATAATGATGTTGTCATATTGTCTTTTTTTAAAAAAAATAAAATTGGCCTGTTCAAATATTTACATTATTTGATTTTAAATTTGAAAAAAAAAAAAGAGGTTTGCATTAGGCTAACAGTCAACGTCGAATTAATCAATTAAGAGTCAAATTAATTAATTAGGAATCATTTGGTAGTTAATTGGAGTTACGTAAATTAGTAATATATAGAAATTGGTTAGGAAAGAATTTATATATTATTTTATGTCGAGATTAGTTATGTAGAGTTTAATTGTTCATGCATAGGTTATTCTATTTTTTATTTACATAAAATAATACATAGCTAATTAGAATTATGTAAATATTGTTTATGTAGAATTTAATACATGCACAATTCATATTCAAACCAATGAATCATACGATCATATATCTTGAGTTTGAATCTCTAGGAATGAAAATAATTAGTTGGGAGTGTCGCCTCCAAAAAAACGAATCGAACGATGCGTGAATTCGAATTTAGTCAAGCTTCAATGTGGGTTCAGATTTAATCGAGCTTCAATATGAAAATAGACAGCTCAGGAATTGATCACGACGGGATATTTTGCCAAAGGGGGTTCGAGCCTCTTCAACCTTATCTAGTTTTGGCTCTGAATACCGAACATCAAATGAAAAATCAAAACGAAGAAAAGTTGACCAATGTCTTATAATTGTAGTATGTCATGCTTGACCATAGTTTAGACAAAATAAAATAAAATACAAGACAGAAAATAAAGGTGGTTGCCATTGACTTTCTTATGTTGTTTGTTGGAGGCATGTAAGGGAACATTTTAAATTTTTAAAGCACGTAAAATTATGTAATTTGAAATGCAAAGTCTAAACATTATTTATTTATTAGAAAATTGACATAATCTGGAGTTTCTTAAAATAGAATTATATTTATTTTGTCATGGAGAATAACAAACTATGTGTTAATTTAATTTTATTCAAGTCAAAATATAATAAATAGGACTGCATGTACTCCATCTTTGTTCGACTAATGTATTTGTAGTAATATTTTTTTTAATATTGATGCCGGATCTAGAGAGCTGATACTGAATTCACGTGAATAATTTTTAAATCTTGTGTATTTATTAAATAATTTGATAGTAATTTCAATTATTATTATAGTATTACCTTGAAATGACGATACAAACTCATAAATTTCAAAATTTTCTTTGTCCACTATTGTTAATGAAAAATGATTATGGTGATGAGCAAATACCCTTTTATTTTTTAATTTAAAGTCTCGTGTTTGAGCTAAGGATGTAATGATCCATCTGAACCTCTTTCGTGAGAAAATTACATTGTACGTCAAATGTCAACATCATTTTATGTATTTATAGCAAATTT
Organism: Solanum appendiculatum; assembly: GCA_018342035.1. Taxonomy (NCBI): domain Eukaryota; kingdom Viridiplantae; phylum Streptophyta; class Magnoliopsida; order Solanales; family Solanaceae; genus Solanum; species Solanum appendiculatum. The sequence goes on along the minus strand of JAGDQO010001585.1, from coordinate 233,399 downwards.
TGAATCTCGTTAATTTCTTTGTTTATTTACTTCTTTATATCAAATTATCTTAGTGAAAATCTTATTTTGTCATTCTAGCCCCCTATGAATAGAGTCGCTCTTGGTATATATAGAAAATGTCTTACTCCAAAATAAAATCTTTCGACGTGAATTCAGATTAGTCAACCCAGATATCTAACACGGAAAAAAATATTATTCTATTAACGTGTTCTCAAGGGTAACACTGACATTAACCATGTTATATGCTTTAATTTGTGTAACTAATCAACATATGTGGTGTACTATTTGAAATAATTTATTCTTAAAAGAAGTCCTAACATTATATCTAATCATTAGGTGATAGGTATTTGTTTTCACGTCTAATTAATTTGATTTGTATCGAGTAAAGTGTTGTTCTTTAGTAAAAATGATTTCATACCTCAAATTCGAACTGATCAAGAATGAAAAAATAATTATCACTCCACCATCATTTTTTATAGTACCTTTCTACGAAACTTATGCCATATATAACTTCTTTTTTCTTACAAAATTGTAGACATGGGAAATAGAACTTGAGTGACTAGCCGATTTTTGCATAGTATTGCCATCAATCCCGCATAGAACTTATGCCGAACAAGGCAAGAGTTCTCTAAACTTATACTTAACGAAATTAGGTCATAAACAAGAAAGCTTTGGTTCATAATTTTTTATTAAATAAGCCGCAGAGAAAAAAAATACTTATCATTATATTTGAGAGTAAAATTAAAAATCACCCCAAAATAACTAACTATCGATGCAAAAACATGATTTAAATAAAGGTAAATATTATGTTAGTAGTATAATATAAACATGCCCCACCCCACCCCTACCTAATTTATGGAAAAAGACATGCACAACATTCTTCAGACAGGGCCCAACACAACCCATTAAGTTTCAGCCCAGTCCATCCCACATTTTTTTTTATGATTATATATATATGTGAAATAAAATATTTATGTCTGTATTAACTTATGAAATTCACTACTTAAAAAGTTAATACTATTGCTATGAATACACTAAATTATGTGTATATTTAAGTACTTTTATATTATAATTTTCCAAAAAAAATTACAATTAAGTAGGTAACTTGAGAGTCTTTTAAACAGATAACTTTTCATAGTGATACATGACATTCATGTAGAGTGTCATTTGGCGGTCATACAAAGAGATACTTGTCGATCATGCAGGCCAACACTTGTTATGTTATTTGATTTGCAATGTGATATATGTTGCGTTTAGATTTGTCCTTATTTTTTTCCGCCTCAATAAAAAAACTTTGTAATGACTTTTTCATATATACATTAGTTTGAAAGGCAATAAAATATATCTCTCTTCCTCAAGTTCTTTAGCTATATCTTTTATTTTTCTATATTTTAAATATTTTTTTTCTACTACCTTCAAAATATGTAATTCACATATTATTTTAGTCTATATGTTGTAAAATCCAGGTTGGTTAATTTGTGCACGATCCCGCCCCTTGCATATACTCTTACCCTGTGGGTAGCTTAGATCTCAGGTGCCACGTCACACGATTATCATATATAAAAACAAATGAGAAAGCACTTTTTTAAAATTTATCGCGCAATATAAAAATGAAAGAAGGAAAAATAATTCATGATATATACATACATATATATACATACATATATATATATATATATATATATATATATATATATATATATATATATATATATATATATATATAACCTTTAATGTATAAGTATGTACATTTATATACCTATAGACAATATTGTACAATATGTTGCTCTATTATTCAAGCTTTTGAACTTAAGTTTTGATATTAAATTTCTCATGACGCGAATTTTGAAATCGCGCCTAACATTTAACGAGCTACATCCTCTAAGGGAATCATAATTCATTCATATCACATGTTTTATTGCTATCACTTTAATCACATTAGTCGTGTAGTAAATTCCGCATATTAGATAATCATATAAAATAAACTATGAATACAATCCTAGTTCTATCACTAATTTACTACCATGTAAAAGCTTTACAAAAAAATTAGTTTCGATACCATTATTTAATATGTACATACTTTGTTTACAATTTTAAATATGTGGTGCTTATAATGAAGTTTGTACAAAAATGACTTAGTTTCAACTATGCATGCATAAAAAATTCGAAAAACTAGTCGAAATTGAGACAAAAATGATTGCAGTGTAAGCAAAATTCACTAAATTGAGCCACATCTAGATAAAATTTAAGCAAAAATAATTGAATTTCAAATATATGCATGAGGTTGATTATTTATGTTTGAACTTCAACCATAAAAAACTTCAAACAACGCATGTTTGAAATTGTTCTGGAATTAAGTAGATTTCCAAATTTTTATATATTTCTAATATAAATTTTTTTTTGATTTTCCGCCTCGATATTCAATATTGATATTATAGAAGCTCAACCAAATTGAGATTCAAACATTGCAAAATCCATTTCTAAGGTAAATGGTGTTAACAAAAAAATTTCTATTCGAAGGCTCGAACTCGAAATTTCTAATGCGAAACTAGTCATGTTGGTCTAATATGTCTTAAATGGTCCCAAAAACACTTCAAACCACACATGTGTTTAAGTTATTTCGGAATAGGTAGATTTCCAAATTTATATATATTTCTAAGATGACTCTTTTTAGATTTTCTGCCTCGATTTCGATACTTATATTGAAATTTAACTAAATTGAGATCCACATATTGTAAGATCCATTTTTAAGACAAACTCTCCTAATAACTTTTTTTTTCTAATTCTTGAGAGTCGAACTCGAAACTTTTTAGTGCGAAACTAGGCATGTAGGTGTAATATGTCTTAAAATGGTCCCAATATCCAATGTGTGTGCCCTTTCATCAGCCTACCAAATTGGACTCAATTCTTCATTTTCAATTTTGAATTTAGGGTAAAAAAATTTGATCTTGTTTAACTGATAATTTCACAGTAATCACATAATTATCTCTGTGTTTATGTTTAAATGTAAATCACCACACTCTGCTCCTTTCTGAAAAATTTGTCTTTGCTCTGTTTTTAGGGTTTCTTTTTTTTCTTCTCTTTCAATGGCTTCTTCTTCTTCAACAACTTTCTGCTTTCAATGTGAAGATTCATCAAACTCAGTTACCTTCAGAAATGGCTGGCGCCTTCGCAGTGGCAAATTCGCTCAGCTTTGTCATCGTTGCGCGTAAGTTTTTTTTTTTACAAATGCTCCGAATAGTATGGTTTTGGTCGAATCCAATAGCTTTAGTTCAAATTGAGTCAGAACTTTAATAGCTTTAATTCAAAACTTCTATATATGTTTAATAGTTGAGTTAATGGTCGAAAACATACCTAAACGATCATTTTTAGCGAGTTTCATATCTCAACCTATGTTGTCGGACTCTTCAAAAATTTCAACGTGCATGTCGGATTTTCCAAAAGTAGCTTATTTTTTAAGAATCCGACACGGGTGCAGCATTGCAACTCAACTTAGATCTCAACCATCCACTCTTCTCTTTCTCGATGTTGAGTTTGCCTACATACCTTGGAGTCTAGTTGTGTTTTAAATTTGGCATGATACATAAATATGGCTTTTAATTTGGTCTCAACTCACATTTATGCCCTCCAACTTTGGGTGCGTACAAATAGACACTTAAACTTGTATAAAGTCGAACAAATAGACACATGCGTCATATATGTGAAAAACCCTTGCCTCACATAGTACATGAAGATGTGAAAAAATGCTTTCTTTTTTATGATAGTTTGTGTCAGGAAAACTGTGTGTCATAATTGTGCTGAGTGCGATGAAGAGATTCGAGTTCTCCCGTTACTTGGCTTAATGTGCTGTAACATGTTGAGGCTTGCAAGGCTATTAATAAATGTGATCTTTCTTCTGATACATGAGACTTTCATTTGCCTGATTACTTCTTATTTTCCTTTAGTTCTGTATATGAGTACGGGAGGTTCTGTGAGACTTTCCATTCAAGTGATGATGGCTGGAGAGATTGTGAATCTTGTGGGAAGGTTAGTGGAAAAGGTATCGGTCATAGTTGTGTATATACAAAGATAGATATGTCTATGAATGAAGGGTTTTGTTCATGTGTATATCGTACGCTCTGTGAGAAGCATTTCTTAGCAGTGATATTTTTTCATTGCAGTTGATCCATTGTGGATGTATTGTGTCTTTCTACTCATATCTGCTGTTGGATTTTGGTGGAATTATGTGCATGGAGTGCTCAAAGAAGAACTTCATTCTTGTAAGAATATTTAAGGCATTTTTAATTCGTAGTTAACTCTCTTTTATTCCCTCCAGATCATTTGTCAATATTTGTCGGCCATCTCTCTCTCTCTCACTTTCTTGTCAACTTACAATGCCAACTAGCACAGTTTAGTATGCCTTCATCTGATGACCTATTGACCTGCATATCAGAATCCATCATTATCACAATCCACAATCTATAATAGAAATGCAACGTTGAATACCTGCTCCCACCAGAATCCACTTATGACGGAGTATTTTCAACTGAACTCCAAGAGCATTAACCCTGATGGCTGCTTGCTAGACTTACGTGCCCTCCTTTCTAATCTGAAATTTGTGATCACAATTCGCAGCGCATTTTTTTCCTCCAAGAAAATCTGTGTCTAATTACAAGGCCATCTCTTGGGTTGGTCATTAGCACCTTCACTTAAAATGATTCTTGAGAATTCAGCTTTGTCTTCCTCCATCCGCTTTGTACTATATGCAACAGGAGTTTAGTTTATTGTTGACATGTAGAACATGTTTCATCATTTCTTTGCTGAATCTTGTTAAAGTTCCTCGAGCAATGGAAGCTCTGGGGTTATCAGTCATAACTGACTTTTGGCCAGTTGCAATTGGTAAGATCCATTGACAACTGTTATGGGTGAAGTCTAGCTAAACAGAGCTGCTCATATACCATTTCCAGTTTTCTCTTGAATTTTTCAAATATTCACTTTTAGACATATAGTAACTTCTTATCCACTTTGAACTATGTTTGTCGCAACTCTTCTCCCTACTTTCCGAACTTTTCAAAGCTCAACTCTTTTAGGTTAGAACTATCAGGGTATGCTTCAAAATGTTCTTTATACTATTGCCATTTCTATTGAGATCGAGGAGATCAATGATATGAAGTTCTAATTTTATTTAATGCAGGCACGGAATCGCTGCTTGTCCTATGAAACTCCAGTGCCAATTGAAGAATCTCAGCTGGATGCCACACAAACCGTGATAGAACCTCAGTACAGGCCTCGTGTCACAGAGTCAAAGTTGCAGAAGATCTCCATAAAATATCCTTTGTTGTATACTCAGTCATCTTGGCCTCCGAAGACTACAAAGGGAGAACATTGAAGCCATTTGTTTAGCAAATAAAATAAGTGGTATGTACACAAATAAAGTTTGCTCTCATTTTCAGTTCTCGGAGATGGAGAGGAATAAAAACCTGACTGTTTTTATTAAGATTAAAACGTTTGAATTTGATTATACATTTGAATATTAAGATGTGTATTAGGATTAAAACGTGTAAATTTGAATACATATCAGAATATTAAAATATTGTATTAATATTTTTGAATACTACATAATTACGATTATTTGTTTCCTCAACATCTTAATGTATAAAACTATCTTTATTCAAAAATTAATAAATATAGAACTCAAATAAAATACTATATCAACAAAATATTTTTTTAAAATTAAATGGAGGTTGGTGGTGTTATGGCTAATGGTGGTGGTTGTGCGTGCCGACGGAGGGTGGTGGTGTTGGCTAATGGTGATGGTTGTGTGTGGTAGCTAGTGGTGACGGTGGCTAACAATACTGTTTAATAGTGGTGGAGGCTGATAATTATGGTGGATGATAATGATAACTAATTGTGGCAATAACTAATAGTGATGCTTGACAATATATAATGGTGGCCAATGGTGATGATTGTTGGAAGTGATTGATGGCTGTTGTGGTAATGGTGATTGGTGGTGACGATTGTAAAGAGTGGCTAGTGGTGGTGACAACTGACTATGGTGATTGGTGGCAGTGGTGGTAGTTGATGATGGTGGGCGGTGGCGACGGTGGTGGTTAGCTCACTGTGAAAGTGGATGGACTAGTGGTGAAATGTCATATTTGGAGAAATTGGTGAATGTATAACATCTTAATGATATTAAAACTTTGTTATGGATCTTACTTATTTAGATCTATTCAAACTCATTAAGTGGTTGTAATTTTTTATAAAAAATTAACTGCTCTTAATGTCTCAGATTTGAATCATTAAGATGCAAACTTTTATCAAGTGCAAAAAAAAATGAGGCCTAAACTTGGTTGACAACAAGATCTCTCTTCATGTTGCACTTCGAATGTAATGATTGATATTCTTGTGCTCCTTGACATACCTTAGCTGTGGGCATGTGGTCACCCCTTTGTTTCAAAAATCGTTGTCTGCCAGTGATGCTGATCTCGCATTATCACGTCTTGTGATTCCCAAAAAGTGTGCTGAGGTGAGTTTCTGTTTTTCCTGGAATTTCATGCCTTCTTCAGAAAGGTGTGTTATGGGGTAAATGCAAATATCCACTGTTTTTTATATTTTTGATTCCCGCGACATCTCTTATTTCAGTAAAGTTACTCTTGCCAAATTTTCACTGTCGTTTTACCTTTTCATAACTACTTTGATTTGCTACACTTGAATTGAGGGTCCTTAGGAAACAACGTAACCTCTCTACCTCCACGAGGTAGGGGTAAGGTTTGCATACACTTTACCCTTCCCAGACCTTACTTGTGGGATTTCTGGGTATGTTATTGTTGTTGTTCTAAGCTTTCCTGTTTGTAGGCTTACTTTCCTCACCTTTCTGGGCCACACAAGATCCCCATTAGTATACTGGATACTGACGGCAAGGAATGGAATTTTCACTTCCGGTTTTGGCCTAATTCTAGAAGTAAAATGTATGTGCTGGAAGGACTTAGAGATTATATGGTCTCGAAGAAGTGGCGAGCAGGTGATGTAGGTAATTGAAGTAATCCATCCATTTAAATGTTTAGTACTTTCTCTGTGGTCAATGGATCTGCAATGTCAAGAAAAGACTTTTCAGTGCTTCAGATTAAACCAACATGCTACTCAAATGCAGACTGCAGTTCTAATTGAGATTAGTGATAGAATGTCCTGTTGATCTATGAGGACCATAGTGAATCAGTTTATTAAAGCAGTATAAGTAGTGACATGTTCCGGTGCATCAGAGTAATGTTTAAGTAATAAAAACGCCATCGGAAAGCGTAATGCTCCTTTTACTCATGCATGGAACATCATTTATCGGACCCTGAGTTGCAGTTGTTTGGTTTGCAGTTACTTTTTATCGAATTGAACCGGGACAGAAACTGGTCATGGGACTAAGGAATACTTCTGCTGGTTCTACGACCTCATAGGTATGCAAGACATACTCTTTTGATTTGTTTTATTACCCAACTAAAGCGTTGCATGGATTAAGAGAAGTTTTAGTTCCATTATGATGGAATCATATGCATTGTTCGACGGTGAGCTTAGAGGCGATCCAAGATTTGAACATTATAGATTTATAGTATACTACTGAATTCACTGACCATTTGAGTTACTAGGTCTGAAATTTAATATTTGTACATATTTAGTAGATTTCTCAACATATATATATACATATATATAGGGTGTGGGCCAAAGCTACGGGTTTAGCCTGTTTAGCTGAACTCATACCTTACCTTGTACTTTTCCCCCGGATGAGAGTTTTGCTTAGTTAGATTAAAGAGATAGTGGTCAAAAACACACCTCAAGTATCACATTTTTGCGAGTTTCATACCTGAACAATCAAGTGTTTGCGTTTTCTATCTGAACTATCACCAAATTTTTTTTTGAAAATTAGCGTTGTCTTGAACTATTGCTAATTATTTATCAAAATACACATCGAAGCTAACTAGCCCAAGTGTAAGAATACGATTGCCAAAAAGCGGGTAACAAGTTAATTTGCCAGTTCATCTGCATGGCAGTTGACTCATTAATTTCGAGGTGTGTTTTGATAAATAATTGGTGATAATTCAGGTAGGAGACGCCAACACCTGATAGTTCTGGTTATAAACTCGTAAAAAAAGTGACATTTCAAGTGTGTTTTGATCATTTTTTTTAGATTTTCTAATTAATTCTTTTAATCATCCGCGCGGAGTGCAATTCGACACCATTTTTAAACAAAAAAAGAGTGTACACCACACACCATCATATACTAGTCGATGTGTGTTTTGATAAATAGTTGGTGATAGTTCAGATTGGAAACATAAACACATGATAGTTCAGGTGGGAACTCTCAAAAAAGTGATGTTTCCAATGTGTTTTTGACTGTTATATCTTTAGATTAAATGGCTGACAATGTGCTGAAATGGTACGGAAGACGCCATTGCTAGGGCCTATGGTAGTTTTTAAATTTGATTTGATTTGATTTGCATGCATTTTATTCCCTTTTGGTACCTGAAACACAAGCTATTACCATCCTGAGTTTGGTTTGGAAACTGAAGCCAGTTACTTACCTTTACTCATCATACAAAGAGTAAAATTCACCGACCAAAATACTTTTTATGTATGAAAACAAGTTACTTCGAAGGCAATCTTGGAGCAACGGTAAACTTGTACTAAGCTAAAGATTATGATGTTCTGCAGATCTCAGCTCGATGTCCTGGAACATGACACTTTACACTCTTACCGGAGGCGGATCTACATGTAACTTATGAGGTTCGCAGGAACTATGCTCAGATCCTGTATATGTATTATGAAATCCATGGAATATCTATAGATACTTGATTGTTAACCCAATCATTATTTTATATTAACTTGAGGTCGTTCTGAGGAATAGCAAGGATTCATATAGTCTGGTCACAACTTGTTTGAGATTGAGGTATAGTTGTAGTAATTTGAGGTCGTTGTAGGAATTCAACTCCCATTGGCATTCTAAATTTATACCTGTTTTTATTATGTATAATTTTATCTTTTTCTTTCTACAAGTTTTTGCATTTGAGAAGTCATAATTTTAGATCATTACACTTGTTCCCCGTTTAATAACTTTCAAAAATCTAAAGTAATTTTGCTAATTTGTGTGATAATGTGATAACTTTCACATGAATTATGTATAGCTATGAAAGCTATCTTTTAATTGAAAAGGACAAGAGACGATTAACGAGTAAAGATAATGTTCAATAGAGATTTTTAGGAAGAAATATGCCCAATTTGTATGCACTTGAGATAAATTTGTCTCGAACTATCAACAAGCTCCCTGAACACGTTAAAAATTCGTCATATAGTTGCTCCAACGATTGAAACGCTTATAGGTGCTCATGTGTCAATCATTTCTATTCCTTTCATGAGACTAGTAGCACTTCTAGTTAACAACCCTAACTCGATTATTTTGTATCATTGCATCTCACAAGCCATATTAATTTGTTGACCAATACTATCTCAATTTAAACTATCAGTTAAAAATATTTAATGTCTCAGCACGAGGAAGATATTGAGTAGACTATTGTATCAAAATCAACCTATATTTTGTAGCATGCATTTCTATTAGTGTCGCATTGATTCAGTAAGCTACATAGTCGGTGCACGAAGAATTGCATTTAGTCCCCCAAATTTACTTGTGGCAACTTTTCGGTTGCCCAATGACCTATAACGCTAGTCACTACTTCCACTGGGGCTAGGAAGTAAGCCACACAACCCAAAGCGGTAAATAACAAATATTGAGTAGACTTTTGTTGTATCAAAATCAACCTATATTTTGTAGTACGCATTTCCATTAGTGTCGCATTGATTCAGTAAGCTACATATTCGGTGCACGAAGAATTGCATTTAGTCCCCCCAAATTTACTTGTGGCAACTTTTCGGCTGCCTAACAACCTATAACGCTAGTCACTATTCTCACTGGGGCTAGGAAGTAAGCCCCACAACCCAAACCGGTGAATAACAAATAGAATTTGCTATAAAAGCCCGCTAACGAGGGAATTCTATTCTTGCGTATGAGAACATAGTTATGGAGAAGGTAATAGCCAAAATAAAAATCATTTTGGCTAGAGCACTCAAATCAGTTATATATTTGGCATGAGTTTACCATAATGCTAAAACTATGATGAATGTTTCTATCAGCATTGATGCACAAATAATGATATCATTTAGTAGTGATTGAATACCTTTTATGGTTCCATGCGAGAAACCAGTACGAATATTTCTTTTTCTTTTCAAAAATTCCATCTTTCTGATCATGTTTTTGAAAATTTCACAAACAAATCATATATTTAAATACCAAATGAATCGTGAGTGAATTTTCTATCTCAAAGAAAAAGCGCTATGATCTCCTATTTGAAAAATTCCCAATTCTTCTTTTGGGGTTTCAACTCACAAAAAGTGGATGTTAAAATTTTTTATCATTCCTTTTCTTTTGGAAGACCTAATCACATAATTTAGGAACATAAATTTGGAAGAGATGATGGAGGCACGAGTTCATTTTGGTCAAGATACTAGGAAATGGAATCCTAAATGGCGCAATGAAGTATCTGGGGAATAAACATCAGTTAACTCTGTACCAACAGCAACGGTAATACAGTGAATGAAAGCATTATCCAAAATGATTGGGCGTAAAGCGTCAATCCAACTGAACTGAGAGTTAGAATTCTTTTTACATCCTATTATAATATAATCAGATTTAACAAAGTCAATTTACAGAAATTCTAATATTTGAGAAACTGACAAATATCAAAGGTTCATGCATATATCCCCTTTCTGCTAAAATGAACTTTAGCTGTTAACAAGAGCTAGGGAACCCGGGAGGTTTCATTCAAACCTCTAACAAGTCAAAATTTTTTTTACGTATATATAGTAGATAATGAATCCTCTTTGAGTTAATGTTTGCTTCTTTATATTTTGAATTTCTTTAGTGAAAATCTTGACTCTACCATTGCCGGCTTGTGATGCTACGGTGTTCGTAATCTCACAATTCAAGCATCTCACACATAGCATGGTACAATTTTACGACCCAGCAAATAACTCTTATATAGAAATAAAAATCTCTAGTAAAATTATATATAACTAAAAACAAGATTGTAAGAACTACATAACAAATTAACCCCAAACGTATAAATAAAAGTTGAGCAATGAAATACGTTAAATAAATCTAATTTTAGAAGTTGAACTTTTAACTTTAGCTGTTTCTGTTCTTCAAAAAGGACTGTTACCCAAAGAGAGCTGTTCAATATCTTTATTATTCTACCTACAAATAATCAACAGATATGAAGAAAACTGAATGTTGCGTTTTTACAATAATTTAAGATCTCCTACGTAACGCATATCCCTCCGTGTAGCTATTTTTCTATTAAAACTCTATATGTATACTATGATCGGAAAACTAGTATACTTAAAAAGTTTCAGCGTTTCGAGAACATGCCTTGAGTCAAAGATGAAAAGTCGTCTTCTTTTGTCGATTGAGTAGAACTTGATGAAAGTGTGGTTGTAGCATCTCCGCTCGGCATAGAGGGGACTGTATCATTGCCAGAATAATTCTGTCCCATTTGAAAAACGCTGCAACATACAAGAGGAAAAATTAAAAGGGAGCCCAGGTTTATAGCAGCTATACTCTCCAATATATTGCATTCTGCAGATGCGGATCCAGGATTTAAGCTTTATTGGTTTATCTATACTATATGTTGCATTTTAGTAAATATTTGCACTTAATTTGAACTCTACATCAAAAGTACTAGGTTCAGATGAACTCGATAACAGCAAATTGCATCCACCCCTGTCATTCTGGTAAGATACATACATTGCACTGGTCCTCCGACAATGGAAGTTTGGAAAGGGAAATGATGGTAACAAGATGCTATTGTATAAACTTGATAACCATAATCAGGTGGCATGCCAATGACACAGCTATCAAAAATGGATTGTAAAATGTAAACTAGTATATAGTGTTAAACTTCAGGTTAATAAAACCTTTTAGTCATAAGATAAATAATTTTGTTACTGATGAGAATATCACAGGTTTCTAAAACCACTTTAGCAAATACAGAAATTGAAATTTAGTAATCAATTCCCTTGAACTATGAACTATTCGGAAGTTATCTAACTTGAGTTATGAGAGTACACATGATTTCTTTTTCATTTTCAGGAATAAAGTAAGTCACTAGGTTTAGAATTCAATACACGTCTTGTTTTAAAAGCTGATTACATGATTCCTAACACCCCCACACCCTCTCTCTTTGCAGTAATCGAAATTAATCATCACACCAATTGTCATAAATTTGTAGTGGATGCAGTTCTTTCACAAGGAAGCTTTTATGTTATGGTTTGACTAAATTAAATGCTCTGATTTTTCAGATTTGTGAACTCAAGGGAAAAAGTCTAATAGATCTACAGGGCTCCCTGTTTTAGTTGATGATTAATTTTAGGCATAATACATAAACGTATTCTTTAACTTGGCCTCATTTGGCATCTATGCCCTCCAACTTTTGGTGTACACATGTAGACACTTAAACTTGTATAAAGTTGAACAAGTAGACACACGTGTCCTACTTGGCGTCCCACATGACAATTCACGTCCTACACACGGCATCCTACGTGGTGTCCACGTGTATTATGCCACGTAGGACGCATATATCTACTTGTACAACTTTATACAAGTTTAAGTGTCTACTTGTGCACACCCAAAGTTGGAAGACATAGATGCCAACCAAGGCCAAGTTAAAGGGCATATTTATGTATATTATACCTTAATTTTATTCTTTTTAATCGTTTATTATGCTACAGTTCTCTATTTTACGCTTCTGCCTACTAGGCATGAGACAGAAGGAGTCTTCTGAAGTGAAAAACTAGAGGATACTCTGTCTAATTAACGTTTTTTTTTTATTTAGAACCTATTTTCAAGTTTTTCACCTCAGATAATAATGTCTTCCAAAAAAATTGTTGCATCTAAATTTAGCAGTTATGAGACCAATCTACAACAGTCCCCAAATGACATATACCAAAAAGTGAGTACCTGGATGTTGAAACTGGCACAAAGTTTCCAGCTGAATGTGCTGCTCCCGCCTAGTTTACAAACAAAGAAAACAGTTTTTAGCAGAGTCTATAGGCAACATTTCAATAAAAACTTACATTCATGCATTTTACCTGCAAATATTTCTCCAGTTCAGTCTTTCCACTGACTGGCATCATCATTCCAGGGAACTGGTAGCCTACATGTGGCCAACTTTGATTTACTATGTTGGAGCCATTTGAGCCTTGTTGAACATCCTGAGGGATTTTCAAAGTGCCACTAGCAGCAGCATCGGCCATTAGAAGAGACTGTTGTTGAGCTAGCTGGGCGAGTTGTTGCTGATGCATAGCAAATGGTGACACCATATTGGACTACAGAAAGTACATCATTTTAGATAAAATGAATTTTTGACTATATAGAACTACGCCTCAATCCCATGCAAGTTGAGAACAGCTATATGAATCCTCACTGACGACAACAACAACAACAACAATATATTTTCTATTGGCATATAAATCTCCTAGGAAAACATAGTACCTAAAGTGAACATACTAACACGACTAAAATATAGTCCCACTTAATAGGTATCCTTATATGCTATATATATTTCTTTCTTCCAATGCGCCTTATTCTACGCTAGGTACGCGTAGATTCCTAGAGATTATAGGTGCTTTGAGACAACTTCTTCCATGTAACTTTAGGACTACCTGTTCCTTTTTAACACCTACATTCACCATATTTTCACACCAACAGACCATTGCATCTGGAGATTCGATGCAGGATGATGGGCATAACCAAACCATCTTAAGAGACCTATCTCATTTTATCCTCGATGTGTACTACTTGCACCTTCTTAAAAAAAAGACCAAGAACAACCCTAAAGCACCATTTTAAACAGCATTTAGTACCTTGTCGAAAAGGTTCATGATATCATTTTTGACATCTTTCGGAAGCTTCTCGGACAAGGAAGAAGTTGAAACTGATGATGACAGTGTTGATGAATCCTTGAATAAATCATCAATTGCAGAAGCAGATTGGCATTTCCGATGATCAGATTTTGCAACACCACTTTTTGCTTCTTCTTCTTGAGAAGCTGAGAAGTTTACAAGGTTTGATTAGAATAAAATGAGCTAAAGAAAGGAGATAGCAACAGTAATACAAGTTCCTGAGTGTTTTCAAGCCGTTTCTTTTCTCGAACTATCATTCTTTCTTCCCTCTTTCCAGAAATAGAAACAGAAGGAACTGAAAATTATGGATCATACTAAAAAGAGAAAGAAATGGCCAAATGGATGCTCGTGCTCTTTTTTTCTTTTTCTTTTGGTTATAATGCTGGTGGCTGAGCTAACCTGCACGCACCTCTAATCCAACTGAATCAAGAACTCTTCCACCGGTACAATTATTATTGGGTAACTCTGCCTACCAAGGCTTAGGCAAATGGGAGGAGATTATCTAACTTTTTCTTTATCCCTATTGGGATTTTAACCATATTCTCCCTCAAGCTAAAGAGGAAAGTAGAGATAAAGTTAGGTTTGCATAACTTTTCTACCAAGACTTAGGTAGAATGGAGGAGATCAACTAAATTTTTTGTCTCTACTGGGATTGACCATGCTCTCCTCCAAGGTAAAGAGAAAGTAAACATAAAGAAAAGACAGTTCTAACAAAACTGTGACTTAACATACATTGAAAAGCTGTCCACGAGTTATCCTCTACAGAAACAACGTTAGCGCCATTGTCATTTGGAGAATCCATAGAAAGCATGTCGAAAAGATCAGTAGCAATATCAACTTTAGGAGGATTGGCAACTTCGGCAACCTGCTTAGCAGATTCAGTGACTGCAATTGGTTGTGTCGTCTGACTTGTCTGGGGAGGAAGCGCACCCAAAGATACCTTTTCATAAGTTGAACTATATTCAATGTTTTGAACAGATCTAAAAGAACTGGCTTAGTGAATATAAGTTTGACGTACTTGCTCTGGCCCTCTTGGAGGCAAAGGTATACTGAATCTAGCAGCAGGTATGTCTTGCTTTGTGCTAGGGCGTTGTACGCTTACTCTCTCGTCAGATGACCCACCAGAGTTACTAGCATGCTCATGCCCACTTCTGTCACAATGTTGTTGTTGTTTCCCTGTGGTCCTCCTTTCTTGAATCCTGTAGCCTGATTTTTTCGTCTCATCCTTAGGGATCCACCTCTTATCTTCATACCTAGACAAAACACAGGTACTTCCTTGGATGAAGTTGCAAAATACTAGATTGAAGGATTGCTTAAGCCAGGAATAAGTTAAGGACATACTTTGCACGGATGAAATTCTCAATACTAACTCTATCATAATTTGAAGGAACCTCTGCTTCCCAATAACTATTTGCTTTCTCGTTTCCCATTGCTATACCAGCATCAGAAAAAGGATTACATACAATTAGGCCATTTATGTATCGAATCAACAGTTTTGGGCTACTTCTGTATCACATCAACATCAAAACTGTAAGAGTTTGGGGGCAAAAAAACCTTACATTGAATAAAGGCAACTTGTTCAGGAAGCCATGTATCCAGTGTAGCTGACCGAACCTGCAAAAACACAAAAACAACAGAAAACAGAACAAAAATTTTAATTAATAAGACTCGTTCACATATCCAACAATAGTCATAAAAAATAACACGACAAAAGGCATGTATTGCGTATTCTCATAATTGATCTATCATAAGCAAGCACTTCCAAAGTTTTCTTGCTAGGCCAAAATGTATGTGTTGGAAACAAACATGATGGCATGCCGAAACGAGATGTTTACAGACAGGCAAGAGAATATGGATGCCCACACAAAGAGATGGAGAAATGGGCAGTTGAGTAAAGAGGAGAGGCCAGGACTTAGTAGCCAGTGGTGAAACCCCTACTCCAGTAAGTTGTGGCTAAGGAGGAGGAAGATGGAATGCATATGATTATGTGGTATTTATGCCTAAGGTTTATATCAGAAATAAATTTATAAATAACAACAATAGGGGCCCTAGAAACAGAGAACCAATCCTGGCTTGCTTCTCTACTCGAGACCCCAAAATTATGAGGCAAGTTGAACAAACAGCATATAATGCACAAGTTGTCCTACTCGATTCACTGCTTCAGCGATAGAGGCAAGCTGTTCAAGCACAGTACATTAATAACTTTCAATCCCTCCACTTGAGATAAAATTCAGGTGGGATGAGAAAGTACATTAATGTATGTATGGTAATTGGTAAAGGCATTTTCAGTGCCGACCATGAAGTCATAACTAAGGTGAATTAAAATAGATGTATGGCCATCTCTGTCTTGGTGATCCAAGGATAAATGTATTTCAGTAGGGGGCTGTCAGCTGAAAAAAGGATAAGTATACTTTTCACTTAATATTTAGTAGTTCAAAGCACCCCCAAGAGTGTGGCCTAGTGGTTAATAAAGTGGGTTGAGAATCAAGAGGTCTCATGTTTAATTTCCAAAGGAGGTAAAAGAAAATAGGTGATTTCTTCGCATCTGTCCAAGCCTTAGTGGATAGAGTTACCCACTACCAGTGTTGGTGGGAGGTAGCAGGTACCCTGTAACATTAGTCGAGGTAGCAGGTACCCTGTAACATTAGTCGAGGTGCACGCAAGCTGGACCAGACATTATGATTATAAAAAAAGTGAGTGTATATATATAAATATTCTCACCCACTCCACCAAACATGATTCGCCCCGTGAGCTTTAGCAGTACTGTTTTACCCACTTCAGCTCCCCAGAAAGTCCGATTTTTCCTCCACAGCTATAAGGGGCTAAAAGATCTACTACTTTAATTCTGGTTTCTGAAATAGATAGTTTTGTATCCAACTGTATAAAGGAGGGCATATATCTATGAATAGAAAGGCGTACTAGTATCTACAGGCCCTTATATTTAGTAGTTCAAATGGTTCTTACGTCAATCAAGAATATTAGCCTTAATAAGTAGACAAAAAAGGACTATTATAAACTGCAGGATTGTAGACCATGATCATTTTCAGTTGTCATAAAACCTAGAAATTAAGACATGCATTGTTGCACCATTTCATAGTTCAGATATATCTAGAAAATCTCAGACATGATGAGGGTAGAATATTCAATAATTTACCTTTGATATGTGCACTCCTAGACTTCTGTGAATCCCGGAGCATTGCATGCATATGAAGATCCCCAGATTCACGCTAGCCCATCGAGGACCTCTGCATTGAATTTAAAAAAGAAAAAGAAGAACACAGTCATTGCAAGATTATCAAATAAGTCCATATATTAAAGACAATTTCCGTTTAATGTCAGCAATCCTCTCAGCAGCATAAGTTCTGATTGCCACACTATCAAATTCGAATATATGTACATACTTGGCTTTGCAATCTGCACACTCCTTGTTCTCTGGCAACTTAAGGAGTCCTTCAAGAATCTGCCAACAAACACAGTTCGAATAACATAGAAACAAAATGCATGTGAAAAAGGAAAATTAAATCAACCAGGAAACAAATTGTGTAAGCAAAAAGCATATTGAGTAAGAAATATAAATCAGACCACTGAATCGGTGATAGTCTTCCCTATCCTTCAGCAGCGGTAGGTGTTAAGCCATGCTATTTGCTTTGATTTGTGAAAAAAGTTCCATTTTTCCTTTCCGAGGCAAGTGAAAGTACACCAATAAGAAAGATTACAACGTGTGTTTCCTTGCAGAATACTTCCATGGTACTACTTATAACTTAACACCTCAAACTAAGAATGCTAGTATAACTTTGGCAATTAAAATTTAAGAACATTGAAAGAGTATACTTTCAGTAAGTGATTGGCTTAACTACTCATAGTTGTCTACTTTTCCTACCTGAACTATCATCATCTATGTTATGGTGATAGTTTAGGTATGAAAAGGGAACAATTGATAGTTGGGGTGTGAAACTTGCGAAAAAAGTGATAGTTCAAGTGTGTTTTTGACCATTATCTCTTATTTAAAACAATTAATAATGTTAGCTAGAACCAGCTAACATTTAGACGTATCAATTAAGTGGTCATTTGGTAAGCGGACTAAATTATCCCGGGATTATAGTCCTAGAATTATAATCCAGGAATTCGATGGGATAAGGTGGAATTTTGGGATTAGATTTACAATGTGTTTGGTCGACGGTATAAATTTATCCTGGAATATCCCACCTTATCCCGCATACCAAACGACCCCTAACAGCTCAAAAAAATCAAGCTGGTTGTTCTTCTGATCTATCTTATTATTAAAAAACAGACTTCATTAGAAATTTCATTCATCAGGCTAAGCAGAAGCCAATTTCACCCTTGCATGTTCAAAACCTCTAATATTTCTTTTTTTTTTCTCCCTGAAATTTATCCATTTTCTCGCAGCCAAAATTGATCCTTTAAATATATAGCACTCTGTTTCCATTAGAACAATAAATTAACCACCTGGTTTGAAGCAGATCATCACTTCGGTACTCTTTACTCAAAACATCATAACCACAAGGTTCATTTAATAATTATCAATAGAGCAACGTTAATCAGACTTCATTTAACATTTCATTAATCAGGCTAAAGAGAAGCCAATTTCATCCCCACCTGTCCAAAACCTCAAATATTTCTTCTTTTTTCCTGAAAATCTATCCATTTTCTAGCACAGGGTGTGTCCTAGTGGCCACTGAGGTCTCAGGTTCAAAATCCAGCAGAGACAAAAAGCACTGTAAGTGATTTCTCCCCATCTGTCCTACCTTGGTGGACAGAGTTACCTGGTACCTATTGTGGGAGGTGAAAGGTATCGCGTGGAATTAGTCCAGGTGCAAGCAAAAAACAAAAAATCTATCCATTTTCTCGCATCCAAAATTGATCCCTTTAAACATATAGCACTCTGTTTCCATTAGGACAATAAATCAACCGCCTGCTTTAAAGCAGATCATCCCTTCAGTAATCAAAATATCATAACCACGAGGTTCAGCTATTAATTATGAATACAGCAACCGTTAATTAATCGATAAAAAGGAACATAAGAACAACGAATCATATTCATGCACCAAACGCAATCAAATTTGAATTAAGAACAAAAACACGTAAAAATTGAGAAATTTGAGTCGATTTTAACCTTTCTGTGCTTGGCATTGAGTTCCTTTGTAACGCTGGCCTTCTCATTCATAGTGCCGGTCGACGGAGTAACCGGAAATGGAGAAGATATCGGAAAATTATCGCCGATCTAATTCGTCGACCGCCGAGGAGTGTAGCTGGATGAGAAAAAGAGAAATCGCACTCGCGTTTTCGAATTAACGTAATGCATTACACAAATGGTATTTATAATCACCCACGCATAATGTTAGTTTAGATAATTTAGTAAATTTTATTTTTGTCTTTTTTCTCTTTTTGGAAAATATACCCCTCTAATGTAATATCATATTATATCTATGTATAACAATGTAAAAGTATCGGTCGGTTCAGTTCGGTTTTAAGTATTATTGGTTTG
Organism: Solanum appendiculatum; assembly: GCA_018342035.1. NCBI lineage: Eukaryota > Viridiplantae > Streptophyta > Magnoliopsida > Solanales > Solanaceae > Solanum > Solanum appendiculatum. Next base: position 213,919 of record JAGDQO010001585.1, on the reverse strand, counting down.
GTTTATTGGTTTTTAAATATGCTAAACCGATAACTAAATCAATAAGATATATGTTATCAATTTTTGGTCTTTAACGGTTCGATTTCGATTTAATCAATAAGAAAATGATTTCAAAACAAATATATAACTTGTCCAACAATTTGACAAGAAATCAAAAAGAGAAATCAAATTACTCATTGAGTGCAAAAATTCTGGTTAGTGTAGTAAAAGTATAGCAAGTACTCACAATTCACAACTCTAGCCGTTGACTAACCCTTGCCGTCGCCGTTCTTAGTTCTTTAGGTTTTGACGTTGTGAACCTAAAGACTAAAGTAATATTAAAACCTAAAGGGTAAAAACTAAAGTAATACTAAAACTTAAATGGTAAATGCAGAGAGCAGAGTTAAGTAGTGTTAATTGTGCAGGGTCCTTATAGTTATAATCTAATATAGTGATTATATTAATATTTTTTCTTTGATATTTATGTATGATTAAAAATTAAAATAGTAAATTATTATATTCTTAATGGGTTATCGGTTAACCCAATATTAAAAAATCAATATCAAACCGATAACCCAATAATTTTTTTTTATAAAACCATTAAATAACCGTTAACCCAATATCCCAATAAACCAATAACACATTTTTCTGTTCGTTATCGCTCAGTTCGATTTTTGCACACCCCTAAAAAGCCTTATTCACCGTCTTAAAATACTTGTTAAGTGTTTCTGTTCCTCTCATAAAAATATTAATTGAGAGGTATGTTTATCTATTTTATTTTTAATTAAGTATATAATCTCTTTTTATTAAATATTAAGTTGTCAATAAAAAACGTATTTAAATTATGGACTATCAATTATTCTATTTATTTATTTAAATCATGAACAAAGATAATAAATATTTGGGTGAGTGTAAACTAACTTGAATACTATGATTATAAAAATATATACAAACTTACTTGAATATTAGTATGATTATAAAATATATACCAATAATAAATAATTTCTATGTATACTTAAATAATTTGGGAGCAACGCGATAAATATAAAACGACATAGAAAGAGAAAATCAGAAATTTCTCTTAAATTAGAACGAGTAATGGGCATTTTAGACGAACTCCGAGCAGTCGCCGGCAAAATTTTGAACCGGAGAATTCAGAAGAAACCGTCAAACGCATACGCGTTAGAAGGTCGGTACGGTACCGCCGGTATTACACCGGCCGTTTCCAAAATCGGCAGTCCGGTCAAGTATGAAGGCGCTCAAAAAACCGATGAGTATGTTTTTTATCCTGACGGCCGGGGAAAGATTGGTCGGATTCTCTCGAAGCTCAGCAAATTTGCTGTTGTCTCTGCCGTTGACGAATCTCTCAAAACCGTTGCCGGTCAGGATTTCTTCTTTTTCTCTTATGCGCAGTATTAGTTTTAGGAGTTATGAATTCTACGAATCTATTTTGTTTATTTCAGATAGAGCTAAAGTTAATTGTTTGCTCGATTAGTTTCTGAATTTTGATGTTGGAATTACTTTGTTTTCGTTGAGTATATTGATGAGGTTAAGCTGTACTTTATGCGGAATAAGCTGTATTTCTGAATTGTTAGCATTGAATCGAACTCCTAAGCTTTTAGCTGCTTCAGCATATGATTCAATGTGAGGGTAAAGTTATATACTACTCCTGCTTTTCTTTTTAGTTTGGTTCAACAAGAAGAACGCTCTCAGGGACAAAAGGGTGTTCACCTGAACTCCCTGGACAAAAAATATATAAGTGAAATCCTTGATCCGTCATGTTCATTGGATACACTACTAAATTTGGAAACAATTAATTTACACTTTCCTTTTCTCCCTTGATTCTTCCTTTCGTGAAACTAGGAAAATATAAGGAATTTCTTCTTCTTAGCAAATGTTATGGCATGTTTAGGGCCACAAGTTTCTAAAGTTTATATAGCTACGCAAATACAAATGAAATGTGTAAGACCACAAGTTTCAAAAACTTTCATTTCTTTCATAAATCTGTCTCGATCCAAACTGTGTCATGTAAATTGGAACAGAGAGAGTAGTATTGTACCGTGGTAGCTGTGGTAGTAGTATATTTTAGCTTTGGTTCTGCCTTTGGAGTGAATTATGTATATACGTTGTGCAAACTTTTAAAAATATTTATACTTAAAACTAGGTTCGCATGCATTGGTGCAAAGGAGGAGGTTGGGTTGTATACTAGTAATTCACTCCCACTGACTTAATCTGCCTCTTAATGAAAGCAATTTCTGCTGCAAACTGTTGTATGTGACACATCTAAGACCAATTACTAACTTAGCCTGTTCTTTTGCTCTCACTGCATTGTGGTAAGCCTTGGTAAGGTAGACCTTGAAATTGGATTGGCTTCTGGTGGTGCAGTGTCTATATAGTTATTAGCGTACTGTTTTTACGCTGGACCACTGCAATATTGTTCCAATGTTCATAAGCTTCATGTGTTTTCCGTTTATGAGGAAGGAGGGGGAGTTGGTAGTGACCCTTGAAAGGCCATTTGTATGATATAGAACTCTAGAATTTGAGTGATTGGCATTGACTGCTCCATTTTGGCAATGTACTATCTTCTTGATGAACTGTAGATGGAGCATGGCCTTTATTGCGTGGACGGAATTACGGAAATAGTAGTAGGTAAACTTGCATTTGATGCAGTAAGATTTTCACTACTTCATACACCTAAATTTATGTACTTTGCCCTTTAGTTTCCTCATTCTTGCTGACAATAGAATCAACTTTTGTGAGTCCTAAAATCATCTTTTATTAAGTTGATATGTCTTATGTACTCACAAGATAAAGGTTAACAGAAAGAAAAAAAGGAATAAAATGAAAATGTAGTGTTTTAGCTCTCTTGCAGCATGCATAATAAAACATGTGGAGCGTTTTTCCTGAGCAGTAAGATAATATCAAGTACATTGCAGGATGTGTGGTGGAGACACAGAAACAATCCCTCCTAATTCCCTTGTTAACATGACAATTATAATCCCACAGTGGGTTTATTATAGAAGATGTTTGTCAATATTGGGAACCTGACATGTTTGGATTCAGGTAATTCAAACAGCTCATTGTTGACCCCTTTGGAGTTGGATATACTTGATATTATATTATCTTTGATGGTCTTGAATCGTGACTCAAGAACACTCTCTACTAGGATTACACATGTTAAGACGACTGATGGATATCACTAATATTGCCATCGAACATTTATGTACTTGTTCATTGCTGTACCAAATGGATTTTCACATGTTTAATCGTTTATGCAGGCGGCAGTAAAATTACGAAGGAGGGGTTAAAGGACCAATCACCTTCACGTCCTTTCAGTGGAGTTGAGAAACAAGATGTTACTGCTGTAATGGAGGAGATGCAAGCAAAGATGGAGAAACTTCAGGATGACATGAATAACACGAAGCAGCAAAATGAGGTATCAACTAAATGCATCACTGGGTTGGATTCCTTTGAGTTCTCTGATGAGCCTATCAAGAATTCAACACCTTCAAAATCTAATAGAAAAAAGGTTTTCATTCGCTCTCGGCTGTAAAAAAAAAGCAGGAAATCTTGGCTTGGTATCTGCAATGTTCTTCTTTGGTAGTATAGCATTACTGCTGTTGTAACTCTTTCTTTTGCTTTCAAGCAATCTAGTTGTATAATAGTACATAAATAAATGTTGAATACAATATGCTGAATCCATGTTTCTTGACTTATCGATTGATCAATCAAACATGCTTTTTATGTGTTTTGAATACCAAACTTACACTCATAGACAAAATATACTAGACTTGCTATATACCTAAGTTAGTGGACATAGTTACCTGTGCTTGTTAGAAAAAATAGCAAGTCGTGAAAAAGTTTGGTCCGCACACTTAAAAGCAAAGATAATGACTGTGTTTGAATAGTTACAATTCGTGCTGTTCGAATGTGCACCAAAAGATAAACATAAAGGCTCTTTGCATATACAAGACAGTTATTACTGCATAACTATTTGAAAAAGAAATAAAATGGTGTTGTGGCAAGACGGGCTGAGCGGAAAAGTAGTAATGGTGACCGGGGCGTCTTCAGGAATCGGGCGAGAGTTGAGTATTAACTTGGCAAAAGCTGGTTGCAGGATCATTGTTTCAGCTTGTCGTATAGACAAGCTGAAATCTCTCTGCAACCACATTAATAGTAGTAGTAATTCGGAAGGCCTGGCCCGACGTGCAATCGCGGTTGAGCTAGATGTTACTGCCAATGGTGGTAACATTGAGGCCGCTGTGCAAATAGCTTGGGATGCCTTCGGACGTATTGATGCCTTGGTTAACAATGCCGGAGTTAGAGGTTTGAGTCCTATTGTGAAATTCTAAATTACTATTCCTTCCGCTTCAATTTGTTTGTCGAGTTTAAGATAGAAATAAGAGTTATGAACGTTACATACATATAAAGAAATGAACTAAATATTTCGTTGTGAAACCAATTATTACATATATTAACTTGCTATTGTTGCAGAACTCATAAACCTTAAATCATAGATTTGCCTCCGACAACTCATACCTCTTTATAACAATCGAGTTTTCATTGGAATTGACTTTCATGCTATGTTATATTATTTGTTCTCTACAATAGTATTTCTCTGTAACATCCAAAACATATCTAGACAAACGACGTCTTTACCTTCGACTGTAATAGAACTTTTTTGGTTGTTGTTGATCATATGTATAGGTAGTGTAAGCTCTTCTCTGGAATTTTACGATGAATCTCAGAGGAGCATGGTTGGTGTCGAAATATGTTTGCAGACGCATGATTGATGCTAAACAGGTCGGAGGATCTATTATTAATGTCTCTTCAATCGCTGGTCTGAATCGGGTACTAGGATCCGGAGGTCTTGCTTACGCTTCTTCAAAGATGGCTCTTGACAGGCTCACTGAGGTACACACTAGCTACTGTTGTAAAACTTGCTCGGGCATTGAATAGATTTGTCCAAACACTTGTCTTGATACTACGTCGTTTGTCTTGATACTTAACTTGGATTGTTATAGAGAAGTCAGACTCTATTCGAATGATAGCAGATGATGGCCCTTGAACTAGGAGTACACAAGATAAGAGTAAACTCTATAGCACCAGGAATTTTCAAATCTGAGATGACAGAGAGCCTTATTCAACAGAAATGGTTCCATGGTGTTATTTCGAGAACTTCTCCTCTGAAAACTATTGGAACGACAATAGTTAATCCATGCTTCTTCAGAATATGTATCCGGCAATGTTTTCATTGTCGATAGTGGAGCTACCTTAGTAGGTGTGCCAATTTTCTCGTCACTCTAAAAGAATAGAGGTAGATTCATGATTTAAATTTGATGGCGGCTTCAACCAGAGCTGAAGTAAGGATTTTCTAGAATAGTGACCTCAAAGTTATTGAGAACAGAAAGAAATGCAATGATAATCTGAACAATTTTGTGACCATTTTCATAGAACTCAATCAAGAGGAAGTAGAGACAAAATTTCCAATATAAATTTGTATGATACTTCCTCCGTGACAATTTGTTTTGTCATACTTTCCTTTTTAGTTCGTTTAAAAAGAATGTCTCTTTCTTTTTTTGACAACTTTTTAATTCCAATTTTTCACACAACATGTTTAAGATCACAAGTTTAATTTAAAACCACAAGATTCAAAAGTCTTCTATACTTTCTTAAAAATCCGTGCCAAGTCAAGACCAGACAAGCAAATTAGAACGGAGGGAGTAACAAATAGAAGAGATGGCAACATATGCTTAATATTTATTATCAATGAATGGATACAATTATAGTGCTTTTACAAATACATATTCATGACTATATCTATCAGATATAGAGGGCAATGTATCACCTAACAATGGAAACAATACTACAACTTGCAGTATTTGAAGGACGAATTCATATGCAATACACACTCAAAACATTTTAGTAGTGAAAATTTGATTCAATACTACACTCAAGCACATATACGAGGGAGTATTTCTTCTCATCTTCCCCGCGGATTTACCAGCTGAGAGAAAACGGAACTAGTAGCAGCATCCCCTGCATCTTCATCTGTTCCTGAGTTAACTATCCCTTCGATATTGCTAACACTGTTGTCGAATGGTTCAACTGGTGTCAATGGTATGCCAGGGATATGGTTTGTACTGTTATCATCGGGCTCTGTCAACGCTGATGAGGCTTCTTCAAGCTGAAGAGTGTATTCTAGATTCCATAACACGTCTCCCATTGAAGGTCTATCAACTCCGTACTCAGCCAAACACTTCTCAGCTGTCTCACCGAACTTTTTCAGAGAGGCTGGATTCACCTGCCCCTCGAGTTTTGGGTCCATTATCCGATCCAACATGCCTTTCTTTTGCCAAATCATAGCCCACTCAGCTATATTAACTTGCTCGCGTGGAAGGACCGGATTCAATGCAGGTCTGGTGCAGAGAACTTCCATTAGGACAACACCAAATGAATAGACATCCGATTTCTCCGTGAGCTGCTGCCTCCTGAAGTATTCAGGATCAAGGTATCCAAAGCTACCTTTAACGGCAGTACTGACGTGTGTCTGATCAAGAGCCGGTCCGGCTTTAGAAAGACCAAAGTCAGCAACTTTAGCCACAAAGTTATCATCCAAGAGTATGTTGGTAGTTTTGACATCGCGGTGAATGATGCTCTGAGCTGCACCAGTGTGGAGATAATGCAGCCCCCTTGCAGCACCGATACAAATCTCAAGACGCTGCTTCCATGAGAGAGGTGGGAGATCTGTTCCATAAAGATGGCTCCTGAGAGGACCATTTGCCATGTATTCATAAACAAGAATCATTTCTGACCTCTCATCGCAATAACCAATCAAAGACACGAGGTGACGATGGCGAAGTTTGGACAACATTTCAATCTCAGTTTGAAATTCAGCTAGACCTTGTTCAGATCCTGTGTTTCCTCTTTTGACGGCGAGTTTAGTTCCATCTTCCATTGTTCCTTTATATACCCTACCGAAACCACCAACACCAAGAAGCAAGTTCTCGTCGAATTTGTTAGTTGCATCCATTATTTCTTGGAAACTAAAGAATCGTCCAACATTCGGTGAAGCCAAGGAGATGCAGCTTGCTGTTCCCCGAGAAGCTGTTGTTTTCGTCAAAGTTAAAGAGTTTCCATACAAGGACGGAATCCATGAGTGTCCTTGGTTGGAAGTCTTTGATCTTCGAGCTATAAAAAAGCAACAACACAACGCAATAAGCGCCAAAACAGCTGATGCTCCTAAGGCTGAACCAAGAATGATACCTATCTTGTTCTTTTTGTGAGGTAACACAAAGAGAGTCTCAACTGATTGAACCCCACTCAAGCTTCTAGCTACATTGCTAATCTTCATGATTTCCAGTCCATTCATAATTGCATTTATCCAATCCGCACTCATATCTGGACCAACACTCACTGTCAGAATACTTGAGTTTACTGAGGAATTGGAGACGAAATCCTTGTATAACGGTACGTCCAAATTTCCAGCTAAGTTTGACAAGTCTAGATCCAATAGAGCAGCATCATCATTGACATATAGGTTGAACAGAAGACTATTCAAAGATTCGCTCACAATATCACAAAAATGTACTCGGATGAAGTACATGAAGTTCGGATCAACAGGGAACACCCAAGTGATATTGAAATTCAAATTAGGTACATTTGCATCTCCCATGGTTTCAGCAGTAGCATAAACCCAATTTGGTGCTATTTCAGGAGTCATAGTAGCCGGATACTTTATGCTTGAAGGGCTAACTGAAACATTCACCGCAGAGCTGTTGACGTGAAGGTACTTCACATCATTCTCCCACGTTCTTCCCAAGGTGTCGTTCAGAGCAGTGAGATGAGGACCACCCATGTTTAGACGATAAACAGTTTCAAGGGCTAGTCCAGAAAGGCCACTGAAAGGTGCTACGGGAGATACAGCCACTGCTTGATCAGGGATCAACTCATCAGGTACTGATACAACTTCAATGGCACTGATAAATGCAACAGAGTTGTTTGAAGGGATCAAAGCAAGAATCAAACTATCTGAATTGACATTGATCGCGTATTCCTTAAAAAGGTATGATCCATTATAGCTCTTGAAACTAAAATTGTTCAATAGAACAAAATTTTCCGTGACCACTGTCATTGAGGCAGACGTTAAGTTGTGCCCTGGAAGAGGGTAAAAATAGAGACGGATCCAATGGTGGCCTTCTTGCTTAATATCAAACTTGTAAAATGCCGTACTATGGAAAATTCTGGCTGACTGATAGATCGAAAACGGAGCACTAGAATTGGACATTGCAGCAATAGAATTCTCCTTACTTTCTAAAGAAAATGAAGAATGGAGCGAATCAGGAACATATGTCTGGCCAATATAAGCCACATTTTGTGATGATCCACACGCGAGCAAATAGTTATCAGCAGGAACGAAGGCAGCATTCAATTCTTGAGTCGAAAAACTAGACACAACTACTGCTAGAACCAAAGGCATCCATGACATTGTTCTCAAATTCACCATCCTAAAGAGACTATTGCTAAACACTAAAGTCCAATCCTCCAAGAAAATTAAAACTCTAAAGACGGCGTTTTGAATTTCTTCTTTCAAAGGCGCTCTGGTTACAACAACAACAATAACTACGCCTCAATGTCGATCTCAAAATAGCTGAATAAGCTAAGTTCTGATTCCCCAGATGATATTAGGAACCTACACTGTAGCATTATAGATCTTTCTCAACTATCTAGAGCAATCTTGATACAGAAAAAAAACTTTCTTGACTGAAAAATCACAGGAAACTAACTACCAATAAACTATGATTAACACCAAAAGCACAAAAAGATAGTGTTAGACAAGATCTGAGCAAACAATTTTCCTCTAGACTTCAGATTGGAAATGCTCCCAGAGGCTTTGGTTCAGTGGTAAGAGTGCAATGCCTATGCCTATGCCTGATGTGTGAGTTAGGCGGACGTAACGAGTGATGCAGACAAAAAGCCTGGTATTTAAGTGGAGAAGGGTAAAGGGGTGTGCCAATAATCCACCGAGTTCCAAACCGTGCACTAGAAGAAAGGTTACCTCAATGCCACCATGAAAATACAGTCAAATAGAGCTGTATATTACAACTCCACTATGAAAAATTGAATCTTTGGAAATGGGTATGAACCAAAAGGAAGAAAGAAACAAGACCCAATTCAGGTTACCTCAATGCCACCATGAAAACACTATCAGAAACAGCTTTTTAGTGCAACTCCACCATGGAAAATTGGATCTTTTAAAAAGGATGTGAAAGAAAAGAAAGAAACAAGTCCCAAGTCAGGTTACCTCAATGCCACCATGAAAACACAATCAAGAACAGCTTTTCAGTACAACTCCACCATGAAAAATTGGACCTTTTGAAAAGGTGTGAAGCAAAAGGAAGAAAGAAACAAGACTCAATTCAGATTACCTCAATGCCACCATGAAAACACAATCAAGAACAGCTTTTTAGTGCAAACCCACCATAAAAACACAGTCAAGAAGAGCTATCTAGCAAGTTCCCCTTGAAAAATTGAATCTTTTCACATGGGTATGAACCAAAAGGAAGAAACAAGAAAGATCCAAATTCAAACACAATCAAGAAGAGCTTTTTAGTACAATTCCATTATGAAAAATTGCATCTTTTGAAATGGGTGTGAACCAAAAAGAAGAAACAAGAAATACCCAATTCAAAACACAATCAAGAAGAGCTTTTTTAGTGGCTACTCCACAGCTAGCTCTTAACAGGCTGTGGATTAGGCTGGGGATAGCAAAAAAAAGGTAAAAAGGGACCACAAGAATGAATTTCATAACCCCACTTCCATTCCCTTTTTGAAACAGCTGTTTTCAAGCAACATTGCCAGTTTAATTGAGAATTTGCCATTAAAGTTCTCCAAATGATCATTAAAACTGATTAAGCATAGTATAATTAGGCTTTGCATGAAAATTAACCAAAGCATACAGTAGCCTATTTGTATAATTAGGCCTTGCTGGGACCTCATTCTACGCGGCTTTATATATAAATTGTTTTTTTCTGTTTTGTTGGCATCGCATAGGCTTACTAGATACGCGTACTGGAGGACTCATTTATGAAAGCACACTTTTGATCAAATTCTTTTCATTCACATAAATTTAAACTCACCATCTTAACTATCTCACTATAGTCCACATTTGAATTCACATGGCTCGAGAAAAATGTTATTCGTTTTTCATTTTTCAAAACTCAAACTCAAATATATTTAACTGCAATCCACTCATTTTAACAAGAAAATCTTTAGGATTTTTTTGATTTAAATAAATTAGTGTTTTTTCCCAATATTTTTGTTTAAATAAATTAGTGTTTAATGAGTTCTTTTTGTCCATTTTTTTTCTTTAATTTGAATTTAGAATTCAACATTTTTCTACTATTCACCACATAAATACACATGATATAATTAGTCTTAATACTTAAATATACTTTTCAATAATTGATGTCTATCTGCTATTTTAATTAGCTAATCTAGATCACTTTTACATCGTCAAAAAGGAGCAGTTAACAATTTGGATACTTAATAAATTCTTTTTATTCATTTCTTCTTCAAGTTGTGTTTAGAATTCAATCTTTTTCTACTATTTACCGCACAAATACAAATGATAAAATTAGTCTCATTGCATAAAGATATTTTTTGATACTTAATATCAATCCGTTATTTTTAATTAGTTAATTTAAATGAGCTTTACGCAAAAAAGAAGCCATTAGAATTTTGGCGACTTACACTCTGTTTGGATCATTGTTATCCATTGTTTCATAATGTACTGTATTGTATTGTACTATATGGTAGATATAATGTTTGGCAAGACTGTATTATTTGCTGTTGTTTAATAACATTTTTATTGTTTGGTTTGACTGAATCGTACTGAATTGTAATTTATAAATTTACTAAAATGTCCTTAATTTTTCTAGGGTAGGAGGTTTGACTGAGATTAAATAATATCGGGTAAAGGGTAAAATAGTATTATGAAATATTAAGTAAGGATATAATTGAAAAAAATAAATTAAGTAACAATGGGAACACACCAAATCGGTTGTTCCATAAAATGGAGGTTTTCATTTTTATGTAACAACGTAATTTAACAATACAATACAATACATTTTAAGTAACAATCAAAACAAACATTGTAGATATGGTAACAATACAATATAATACAATGGGTAACAATGACCCAAACAGAGTGTAAATGAGTTCTTTTTGTCCATTTCTTATACAATCTGAGTCTAGAATTTAACTTCTTTTTTTTTTTTCTATTATTGAGTAATGATGCATAAATGCACATGATAAAATTAATCTCAAATAGTTTTTTCAATACTTAATGTCTATATGTTATTTTAATTAGCTAATTTAGAAGAGTTTTACATTGCCAAAAAGGAGCCATTAGGAATTTGGCGACCTAATGAGTTCTCTTTGTCCGTTTCTCTTATAATATTAAAGTCTAGATTAAATTTTTATTCCATTATTCTTCAGACAAAAAATTACATAATAAAATTAATTTCAACACTTGAAAATATTTTTCAATATTGATATTTATCCTTCTTTTTTTATCAACTAAGTTAGAAAAGCTTCACGTCTCCAAAAAGGTGTCGTTAGAAATTTAGCGACTTAATGAGTTTTTTTTCATTTCCTTTTCAATCTGAATATAGAATTCATATTTTTTTTCTATTATCCGCCACACAATCACATATTGATAAAATTATTCTCAATATTTAAAAAATGTTTTTTTATTATCAATTATTTTTAATCAGCCAATATAGGGAGTTGTTAGAAATTTGGCTTCTCAATGAGTTCTCTTTGTTTAGATCCAACTTTTTTTCTACTATTCATCTCCCTAAGAAATCACATGATAAACTTAGTATCAAATATTTAAAAATACTTTTCAATATATGATATTATAAATTACTTTTAATCCGTTAATTTATACGCGCTTTCTATCGTAAAAAAAGGAAACTTCAGGAATTTGGTGACTTAATGAGTTTTTTTTTGTCTATTTCCTCTATACAAATGCACATGGTCACCAACAATGTTGGGTCCCCATCTGCCTTCCTCTACGTATATTTCTATATTTTTTAGGAGGAAAAATAACTATTTCATCTGTCAAATTGCTCATCATTTAGTCCATTTTCAATTCAAAAAAAAAGTTGTCATTCAAAAAATAGTGAAGAATGTTTAAAAAATAGCCAAACATAATGTAAATTAATTGATCTAGAGAACATACAAGTCAAATATTTAGATAGGGATTTAAAATATAGATATTATATTATGGAATTAACGCATTTGAAATAAAATGTGAAACGTGGATAACATAATATGATGACTCAATGTTAGATAAACCAAGAATTTGAATGTATTTGGTTCTAATTACTCAATCCCCAAAACTAGAAGGTGATTTGCATAAAAGGGATACTTTAGGCCGTTATACTAAATGGAAGAGAAAAATATATTGGTTTTCTTCCTTGTGTTTAGACTTTATAGTAGAGGAGTTTGTTGGAAATTATATAGGTTGGAATAGTATACACTGGTCATTTTTCGATCATGTCTTTAAAAAATAACTAATTCGTGAAGAATTAAATTTCGTATAAAACTTCAGTACATTATTAAGTTTCACCTTTAAAATTTAAATTTTTAGGATAATGTAGAAAATAGAAAAGTGGATATTTTATGATTTTTTTTTACCGCCATTATGTAGAGTTTAACTAAATGTACAATTGTTTATAATAATTTTGATTTTAGTGATCTAAATAATTTAGTATCATTTTTGACAAATAGCGCTTTACCTCTAAATGTGAGTTTTAGACATAAATCAAAACTAATCGAACTTTCATTAATTAATCAATATATGGTGCCACGTATATGTAAAATCTAGAAGTAAGTCTTTCATTAATTAATCAATAAAAGGTGCTGACTATGCCATATAGTCCATTTTATATAGTTGGGAGATTTTGTATTTAATTAATGAATTGCTTTGCTGTGCTATTAAATTTCTATTTCTTATGATGCTTCAATCGATTTTTTTTCTAATATTTTAAAAGTATATAGATTATAGTATATATTATCGTTGTGATAATGTTATACGCTTTCCATTTCAATATATATATGATATAATTTGATTAAATTAAAAAGAAATAAAAATTGACGTTTGAAATTTATAGTCTTATCTACATATATTATAATAATTGTGTGATTAGAAAATCTTTAAAAATTGATGGTCTTAAATATAAACTTTTTTCACTTATTGAGGAAGTTGAGTGTTGTATCACTTTTCCTTACCTACTAGGTAGTCATAGTATTACCGTTGTAGTTTCTTGTTCTTCGATTTTCGTTACAATATGTTGTTTTTTGTACTTTGATTATCATAGTAACCTATTGTATTTACTACTCATTTTCATGCTCTGTCATGCTCTCTATAGTATTTTGACATGGTTGTTCCACTTTGTCATTTCTTTTTCAATTCCTTTAATTGTTTTTCCTTCAACCGAGGATCTATAGAAAATAACATATCTATCTTTCAAAGTAGGAATAAGGATTGCATACACTCTACTCTCCCCAATTGATTTATATATATGATCCAATCATCTTTAATACGAGGTTCACATATGAGATATTGCTATAAAAGAAGTCATGATAGGAAACATTTTTCCCTTAAGTCTTATTACATTGTGCAAATCCAATTTTTTTGAATCTCCATACAAATATCATATACCTAGTGGAAAACCTCTTCATCACTTATATACATTGTTATACAATGATATTATATAGTGTATAAGTGTTGTATCTATATAGTATAGATATAAGTACAGATACTTATATATATTATACTGTATAGATACATCACTATATATATATATATCATTAGATACCATATGTTATTAATTTTTTTTGTTTTGTATTTTTACTTCATTTTTTTATTCAAAATTGAGTAGAAAAATAATGACAGTATTGAAACTGTTTTCCTATTATACATACTATTTTCAATCAAGCAAGCAAGGCATATACTCTAATTTTCTACTATACTATAGTATACATTTTGTGTATACTTGCAAATACCTATAGGTATATACACGTGCACGTGTATCTCTAAAATGTGGAATGTAATTTGATCGGTTATAATTTTCTATTTAAAATATGAATTTTCGAGTTCAAGCCACATAGATTTTTTCGATAATGAGGACTTCGAATCTCTTTAATTAATTCGCGTTATAGAATGTGAATTCAAATAAATGAGAATTCCCAAAGTGTGCCACGTATAAATACTCATTATAAAGTAGCTTTGTAATGTTTACTTGGTAAGGAATACAATTAAACAAATAAATTTGTGTTTTTAAGAAAGTGATTGCCTTTGTTGACAACATAAATTAATGGTCCCTAAAGTCAGCAAATAATTAAAGAAAGCCAATTTGTGGGGTTAATTAGTAGATCCTAATGTTGTCAACTTTTGTTTTATTCTTAATTAATTAATATTCGGATCCCTTAATTATGTTTTATGTAATTCTGTTTAATTGGAGCACTTATGTTGACCAGACACATGCACTCAATAGTTTTATAAGACAATACATCATACAATTATATAAATTGAACTCGTAGAGAAATTGATGTCTAACTTCATAACTTTGAAGGAATTATCTGTAATCCAACAAACGAAAATTTGAAAGAAATGCCAAAAAATTCAACAGAAATTAATTATGTCGTTATTAAATTTTGTGTCAAGTCAGCAATGAAATGTAAGTCGTATCGTAATAATAAGTTTGTGGAAGACAACTACTAACGAATCATGTACGTTATCCACTACGTAATTTCCTCCAATAAATGATGATACTCTATCAACTAAATTTTATTTACTTTTACCTAGATTAATAAGTTCCCTTATTGTTTTGAAATATTTTATTTTTCATTTTGATATTCGATATCTTTGTTGGCATTTAACTAAATTCAAATACATGCGTGAAGTTTCATATAAAGAGTAAAACACTTTTTAATAAAGATTATTATAAAAATATTGATCAAATTCAGTATATTTGATCATGCAAAAAAGGTAACTAACTGTCATTATCGAAATGAACAATCATACCCTAATTTTTACTAGTAGTATAAGCTTTATTTCTAGTGTGTAATTTGGGAACTAAAAAAGATTCAAATTAGTTATATACGTTAATAACATAATTTTTTTTTTACATAATTAGTGTAATTAATCAACTGATTATAGCAAGTTATAATTCTTCAAAACACCATATCAAGTTATAGGTCACCTAGATATGATAGTCTAAAAATCTATACATATTGTTGGGGTATGTAATTTAAACTCTAAAGATTTAAATAATCCAGTGATATATGTAAACTTTTAAGCAATTTAAATAGAAAAAGTAATCAAACAAATTAGGAATATTTTTATTAGAAAAACAACATAAAATATACTATGATAGGGCAGAACGCCAATGACAATATTCATAGCGACTCTATATTTTTTTATGATGCAAGTTAATTAATAATATTACTGTCTTTTTGACCCAAATACAATAGAAATCTCACTAGTGTAGGAGCTAATTACCTAGATATATTTTAATTTGTAATATTACAAATCTTACCAAATTTTGGTGCATCCAGAACGTCTAGATACATGTAATCTCATAATATATCGGGTAAAAATTAGGTGTAATTTATTCTAAATACGTACACTGTATCCAAGTAGATTCGTATGTATCTGAGATACATAGACAAATCTCGCTCGCCTCCCTCCCATGTCGCTCGCCACTCTCCTATGTATCTGATATTCCAAATACATGTGAATCACACCAAATACATACAAATACATGTATCTAGTGTGTATCTAGGATAATTCGCATGTATTTGGGATACATGACTATCTCCTTCCCCATCTCGCTTGCCTTTCTCCCTATTTTAATGGATCTGGTAGTAAAAATACGTGTATATTCCTCAATATATGGTAGGAACCTCTTAATTAGTGTTAAGATATGTAATGATTTGAAAATATAGATAGAATTAGTATATATGGTATGTATGAATGTATGTCTAATGAGGTAGTTTTTCCTAAAAAGGGCGATAAAAAATTAAAACAAAATAATGAGAAAAAGCATATATGTGTAAATTAAATATACACTCATATATTAGTTTACTTCCTTTTATCATGACAAAATACCATAATTTTCTCTCACATGAATAAATTGTTAGTTATTGGTTTGCGCAGAGTTTAAAGGGGGTTCATTAGTCGAAAAATTACATTATATATAAGGCAAATATTATTTATAATATATGAATAATAGACGTTGAATTCCCATTATAACACTGGATTTTTATTTAACATCTTTTTCCAAGGGAATAGTCACCAAAAAAAGTTAAAAAATTATGCCATCTTATTTCTGTTTTTCAACATAGAGTGGATTGAGAATTTCTTGCTTTATAATTGCAGAAAAAGGCAACAAAAAGAGGTACAATTATTGAAAGTACTTAATATAATATATTAGAAGAGGCGACCATGACCTTCTTCCCAGCCAGGGATATTTATGGTATTTCATACTTTTCAAACTTGAAAAGTACTTGTACTTGACTGCTTCATAAATGTACTTTCTTTTTGTTGGACACAAAAGCCATTTTCTTTTTTCCTCTTTTACTGCTAGCGGTGGATTTTTGTATGCACGTGGGCCATGCATTTATTAATTTTAAATTTTATGATCTAACTTTAAAATATATTAAAATATTTTATAATTTTATAATCTTGAATATGCTATGTAAAAAAATTATAATTAAGAAGTCATTTTCTTTTTAAGTGAAATAAAAAAAAAACATGTTCAAATAAATTGATATGGAAAGAGTCATATTTTATAAGTGGAATAAATATGTGATATTGTTAAAAAGAGCTTTCATATATATATTTTTAAAATTATTTTTTCTTCCGTTTATTAATTTGTACATATATGTGAAGTTTTAAAGTTTTGAACATTTTAATATAGAAATATGATTATTTAAAATTTTTAGTATTTTCTTCGTTTAAAGTTTTTCTTGTTTTTCTTTTAATTTGTTATATATTTAAAAATTACATAAAAAGTACTTAAAATCACAATGTAATAATTTAAGATATTCAAAAAAACATAAGTAAAAATCATATAAGAAATTTGATTGAATCTTTAATTTCATATTGAAACAAAAGAAGTAACATATATTGTTTAAAAATAACACAAAAAGTACTACAAATTAAAATAAAATAACAACTAAAAATATTTAAGAATCTTATAAGAAATTTAGTTGACTTTCCTAAAATTACCTATGTCACATAAAATGGAATAGAAATAATAACATATATTATTTGAAAATGAAATAAAAAAGTACTATAAATCATAATAAATTAACAATTTCAAAATATTTTTAATAAAAACACACAAAAAATTATGTTAACTTTTCAAATTTTATCTGTGTTACATAAATTGAAACAAAGAACTAACATATATTGGGCCCGCGTTGGCGCGGGCACCCAATATCTAGTACTAAATATAGTTGTCGAAAAAACATATAATGTCTAACTGAATGACTATTTGCTACTACCTAGTTCTGTTCCAGTAGTACTATTTGTTGTTAACTGTTCCACATATAAATTTGCTTTTTTGCATCTTTAAGGGGTCGTTTGGTAGAGTGTATAAAAATAATGCTCGATAGAGTGTATTAGTAATGCTTGCATTAGTTATGCATATATTATCTTAATGCATTGTTTGGTTTGGTGTATTAAAAATAGTATGCATTGTGTAAAAATATTTATTTACAAAAGTATCCTCCACAATTATGGTGGAAAAGATGAAAAAATGCTTTTGAGGGGCAATTGAGTCTTTAACCATTCAATTAATGCATTAAATTCCTTTGCATTACTAATACCTAGAAATACATGGTATTAGTAATACACTCCTTAATACACAATAGAGTGTTATACATAGGATGAAAAACTGTACCAAACAAGGGATTATTAATACACAAAGCTAATGCATGCATTATTTTTACTAATACACTCTACCAAACGACCCCTAAGAGTACCAATTCATGCTAGTAACTTGATTATAAGGTTGTTGAAAGACGACTCCATCACTAAGAGATCCCAACACTTGTTGTTGTTGTTGTTGAATCAAAGGATTTTGAGGAAAGTGGCTCAGGAAATTGGCAATGGAGCTACTTTGTTCATGATTTGGAATTCGCGCAATATTATTCATGTTAAGTCCATCGTCCCCGTTGTTCTCTTCTGTTGTTGTTATTGTTGTTGTTGCTTCGTCGATATTCCAGTACAAACCTCCATGCATCGATCTCTTTGACGATAATTGTGGAATGGATCTATTATTATTGTTGATCATATCGCTTGTGTTATTCATAATTCCATCGTACATGTTTAATTCGTTTTCGAGCAATATTGTACCATAGTTTGAAGGTTTAATTCCTTGTAGTATTGAATTTGGTACACTTTGTGGTATTGATCCCAACATATCATGTAGATCATCTATTGACCTTTCTTTGTTGTTCTTCTTGTAAATTCGACATAAAACCCAATTATCTAGCTGTCAAAAAAAAAGTATGGTGTAAGAAAAATATACAAAAAAAGAAGAAGAAAAAGTAGGACTAACTAGCTAGTGAAACATTAAATTTATTCGAGTTTATGTTCTGTACACTAATAATAAAAATTAAATATCAATATGATAAGTTAACTCTCTACGTCAAGCATCACATAGTAACATGGAAAATAGAGTACTAATACTACTCTATCTCTCCCAATTGGGCAAGCAAATTTTCATCCATCGGGAAATCCACATTTTTTTAGTAATAATAACTTACTATAACCAGTTAAATTACATTAATAGTATAAAAAGTTCTTTATAATAACCACGTATATAACTTAAACTCTTTCGTCAAAAGATTTGAAACTTGTATTAAGTCAATAACAACAACAACATACCCAGTGTAGTCGTGGGGTCTAAAGAGGTTAGAATATACATAAATCTTACTCTTATCTTGCGAGATAAAAAAGTTGTTTCCGATAGACTCTCTCAGCAAATAAAATGAAAAATTCAGAACTTACCCTCAAAGATCCTTTTTTGTTGGCAGCAATATGTTCACAACCAAGGGGCTTGTTATTTGTTTTATTTTCTGCAACTCTATACTCATGCATAATCCAATTAGTTTTTACCCCTTTCGGTGGTTTACCACCGTAAAAAACTAGCGCCTTTTTTACCCCGACCTTTTGAGATCCACCAGAGGTAAAAACCGGCTTGTCGGTTCCAGTAGCCTTCCAATAACCCGATGTTGCTGCCCGATTCGGCCTTGCCCCGTTAGGATATTTCCTATCCCTTGGACTAAAAAAGTACCATTCTTGCTCGCCAAATATTGCCTTAGCTGCATCAAACAAATGGCAATAGGAGGATTCGAAATTTAAACTTTAACGAATTCAATATTCTGAACTTTAATATATTTATTTTTGAAAAAGGAATTATGGGTCCACTACTAAATATTTGTTATCTAGTAAATACTACTTTTCAAACATCCTCCAAAAAAACTCAAAAAATTGAAATTAAATGAGCATTATAGGATTCAGAACTTAAACTAAACAAATTCTAAATTAGAATCTAATTTATATATACGATTAAAAAAAAAAGGAAAGTCATATACTATTAATTTTATCTTATTACAATAGGTAACCTGCCTTTTAATGCAAATTCACTTTTTACATATTATCGGTAGATATCTTTCGAAAATATAAAAAATATTTAAACTATCAATATACATAACATAAATTCATCTATCCAAAAAAAAAAGAAGAAGAGTTCAAGCCTCTATAAGTTGGTCATAGAAAACTTTGTGATAAAAACATGAAGATAATTGAAAAGAGTCATCACTAGAAATTAATTAGCTACAAAATTTATCGTTAATCTATTGCCATAACTAGCAATTTAAAATTTAATTTAGACACAAAAATTATCCATCGCTAACTTCGATCTTTTTTCCTTATATATATATATATATAAAATAGAGTAGTAGTAAAAATAGTACCAGGGAGTTCCCATGGATCAAACTTATAAAGATCAACTTCAGCAATAATTTCCACCGGAATCGGAGCGCCGGCGACTTTTTTCTTCAGATAGTGAACGACGAGTTCTTCATCTGTCGGGTGGAACCGGAATCCCGGTGGGAGTAGAGATTGATGACATGTCCCGGTTGATGAATCCGTACTCTCCATAAAAACACAATTACTGATGTTTGAGTTGATCTGAATTCAGTATTTTACGTATCAACAAGAGTACGTACGATAGTACAAGGTTAATAAATTCGAATTGTACTATGATTTTTTAATATTGATTTTGAATTTTGAGATTATTATTTTTATTTTTATTGGGAAGAGAGAAATGACATGGAGAAAATGATAAACAAGAAAGGAATTATAGTATGGTTTATTTAGCCCCCACACACTTCCCCTCTTCTTTCTTATATATGGTATAAGGCACCACTGAATTTACAGTAATGCCATTATACATATATATACTTGAAATATATATTTCTACAGGATTGTTCTATTTGAACTCATTGTTCACTTCTCGTACGTAAACTCGCCAACTATTTATCAAATCACACATTAACATAATTATCAGTTGTTTTCTTTTCCTACCTGAAATATCACCATCGTTCAGGTAGGAAAAGGAATAACTGATAATTGAGGTGTGTTTTAATAAATAATTGATGATGGTTCATATAGGAAAAGTGAATGTACATGATAGTTTAGATAGGAAATTTCCAAAAATGTGATATTTTTTACCATTAGCTCTCTCTATGTATTTATAATAAGATAGTCGAAAGTTTTTGTAGTATTGAATTATGTGACATACTTTAACCAGATAGGACAATATGGAGTTTAAGAAAAAATGAAAGACTTGAATTTATTTATAGTAAACGTGCCTTGAGATTTTTGTGGTAATTATAAACACACGTCATTAAAAGTAAAATAAAGAGTTATTTCAAGTTAAATTATCCTCAAATATAAGAACATGTTATTCTTTTTTGGAATAGATTAATATAAAAAAATAGTATCCCGTAAAGTAAAACAATTAGGGGTATTTTTTTAATGAGGATGATGATGTTCGAGTCAATTAACTCAACTATTGAACAATATGTTACAACGATCACATAATTACAAGTGTAGATAAATCTGCTTTGTAAAATATATTTTCTTTGTCTTATATGTGTCACTCTTTTATTTTTAATATATTTTATTTAAAAATGACATCATCCCTTTTTTTTATCTAAATTTTTTAATTTATTTTTATGATATAATTTTATGAATATATTCAAATCACAAGTTTCAAGAATTTCTTTTAATTTAATCCTAAATTTCGTCAATTCAACACTTTAACTTGACGTAAAATGGGCGTTATAAGGATTTGAGAAAGACATTAATTATATTTATAGTAAAAATGAGTTGATAACTGAGATTAACCTTGGTAGAAATTACTATATAAATATTGTCTACAAAAAAAATAAATAAAAGATTAGTCGTTAGTGGAAAAATAAATAGTGCATATGTTAATATTAAATTAGAAGTGGAGGTCATTAGCATAAATAGAAGAGGTGATTAATACATGATAATGATGTAATTAGAGCTTGATAACTGAAAATTAGGCAGTATAATTAATCGACACGCATGCAAGTTGGTACAAACACGTGGACGATCGAGTAAAAGGGGGATGTACATAGAATCACCTTATCCCGCACAACATATATAAAAAGATCTGAACCATTCGATACATAATTTGATATTCATTTGAACCCGTGGCGTTCATATGAATCACTTAATTAAAGAGGAAATTCTTCCTACAAATTTTTTTCTTAATTTGCAAGTCTCGATTTTGAAATATCGAATTAAAAGTAAAAAAACTAATCTTATAACAGAAGTTTGACATGACTTGACAGACAGATAATAAGATAAGAAGGTATTTCTAGGCTACTCTTTGGACAAATTTGGCTTAGTGTCACACTTGGAATTTTTTTACAACAACTTGTCTCTATCAATTTACTCATATATAGTATCGTTGATCTTAAACTCAGATAAAGACAACAAATACGACGATTACTAGTCAATTTTTTATGAATCCTCGAGATACATATAATATACTTTGGACGGATTTAATTAGTTTTACAAATTTTTTTATGGAGGTAAAAAAAATCTGCATTTTTATTTTTAAACTTAACAAGAATAAGAAATTTAGGAATTTGTTTCAACACATATCCTTCACATGACCAATCTAAAATAAATGAGCCTATTATTAGGGAGAAAAATCTTAGTTAGTTTCAACTAGAGAATTAAATATTAGGTTAGGGTGAACGATTGATATCTCTTCATAGTAAATTTAAATTTAATCAAATTTTAATATAAATAGTAAAATACCTAATAAAAATTTAAAAAAACTAGTGAATTAATTATGAAAAAGTATCCATGGATGTTGCACTTACCTAATTAAAGAAAAAAGCAAGTGGAATCTACTTCAAAATTAGTAGCGCTAACATGGAAATTTTTTTAATGATCCTTCCTTTGCTATTGAATTATTAATATTCGATGTTTACATCAAACTATAAAAATTTGTTCATGTATGATGCTAACATCAAACTACATCTGACTCTACTATTTTCTATGATTAAGTATTAACTATAGAAGTGAAGCAAAAGAGGTGTATTGATGAACTATGGTCAAGTGTATAGTAAAGTGACAACATGGACAAATTGTTAGAGGGACATAGTAGGCTTATTCGAATCTCCTTTGCTGGAAAATTAAGCTACACATACATATAAAATTAATATTACCTTATATTTTTGGCTTTTCTCAACCAATACTAGAAAAAAAGGTGCACAAAGCATTTTGTGTATGTCAGTCTGAGAAGGGAAAGACCACATCCATAGGTAGTGTCATGTTGATTGTGTATCTTGATGCAAGTATTAGTGGCTAAATGACTAAAACCCATTATTTATACGCGACACAAATATCTAGGGAACAAGAATAATAGTCATTGACTTGTTAGGATTTAGGGTGTGACAAAAAATCTCCTAAAAGTGCGAGAGGATTGGTAAAAAATATCACAATAAAATATTAATAGAATTCAAGAATATGATCGGTGATCAATGAAATCTATTGAGAATTATAACGTCTTTAGTTTAGTCACAATATATAGAGACAAAAACACTAGGTGGTTGATCTCTTTATAATTATCTGTAGTAGTGGATAAAAATTTCAATACTATGTTGATCATTAGGTGACTTATAAAATTAATCGAGATGCATATAAATTAACCAAACACAACTATTATAAGAATAAATATTATTGACATCGATCTTTTCCATCATAAAAGTATGAAAGTCTTGATTTTTTTAGTATAAGTGGGGTCTAAATGTTGGGTTTTTCATTGACCAGGCTTGCATTTCCTGTCAATTCTTTTCCTCTGCTTTTTTTTTTGTTTATATATGTTACAACCTCGTATATATCCTTATCTTCAAACAATTTTTAATTAGAATAATAATATATTGTATATATGCATTACTTTTTTGTGACATAAAATTATTTGTGTATTGTTAAAATTTTAATCAATATATCGTGCTCAGTAAAATTACATCATATCATAAATTAATATCAACATAGTAGTAGTAATATGTGTTTCCTCATACAAGTATCGTTTTAATACATGCATTAAAAAAAATTAGTTATCGATCTCTCCCCTCAAACTTTTAGTTGCATGATGGCTCAAACTCATGGTATGTACCGTTTACTTTGATTCAATAGGCCTCACAAATTTTTCTCTAAGGCTATGCCATCATCAAACCCGGAAGACTGCCCATGTGAACGTATTTTTGTCTTAAGGAAATTATTCATTTTTCTCTGCCATTCTGGTATATATAGCATTTACTTAATGTATTATATGAGCATCTCTTTTTTAAAATATTAATCGATAATCCTTAAACCTGTCAATTCTTTTTTGTGATTCGTTCTTGTCGATCCGCTCTCCGTCATGAACGTCAGAACGTGTCAGCTAGTAAGGGTTCATCATTAGATCTTCAAATAAACATATCAAATCAATGTATGAGAAGATAAGAACAATTAACGATAATGGTGGGAAAGGTGGGATTTAGGGTGCTTTGGAATATAAAAATTGGGAAATTTGAAAAAAAAAGAAGAGAGAGAGAGAGAGAGTAGTACGTATTTATTTTTAAGTTGAAAATGGTACGAGGAAATTGGAGTTGTATTTGACTTTTGACATAAATATAAATTAGAATTGTTTTGAATTTTTGTGAGTGACTTTGTGAAAAATAGCTTTTTAGGGTTTTTAAATTTTCAAAAAATTATAACAATTCTATATTAAAACAATTTTTTGGGAATAAAATTCTGAAAAAAATGAAAATTGTATTATTCATGGCCAAACGGACAATATATAATGTATGAAGGAAATGAGATATTTTAAAGGTAAATTAGTTTCAAATGAAAAAATGTTTCATTTTCTTTAGAACAACCTAATAAACAAAAAATTTGTCACATAAATAGAGCCGGGAGAATACCGTAGGCATAAAACTCAAAAGAACCATTAAAGGGGAGATTGTCGGATGTGTGAATCAAATCCCGCATTAGTAGTTGGAAAAAAGAAAGATATTACAAATAATGTACTTGAACGGGAGGCCTTCTGGAAAGATCGCGCTTGTTTGATGTATTAACCCAAAGTGAACAATATTATATCATATTAAATTAAAACTACATTATCAATGTACATAAGTGAAATCCTAAATTGATATATGTGTCATAGTTTTTTTATAAAGTTAAAGGCAACAATATCATAAAAAATGAAAATGTAAGCTTCCAAACATGTTTTTTTTTAAAGCCTTTCATGTGAGTTGCATCAGCTAGCTCTAAGTCAAATATTTTTTAGTACTATATTTATGTGAAATTATATGGTTATCAATCTATTTCTATCTAAAAGGGAAAACCTAACTTGCTATATTTATTGTAAATTAGGGAATAAACACGTGTAAATATGCATGTGTACATAGTCGGGGCGAAGCTAGATAGGGTTGGGGGTTCATTCGAAATGAATCACCTTTGATGGAAAATTTCACTATTTATATATGGTTAAAATTATTTTTCATGTATATATAATAGATGTTGAACCCTCTTCGACTTCTTCGTGTGTTTACTTTTTCATATTTTGAATTGTCTTAATTAGTAAAAATTCTAATGCCGCCACCGTATAATCTTGTATACTTCTACATTTTCTCGTGATTTTTCATGACGCTCGTGATAAAAAGCAGACAGATGAGAACGGGTCACAGAGCAAAACTAGTAAGCTTTTGAAGGAGTATATAAATGATATTTCAGGTGAATTCTCATTAAAATGATGAGAAAGAAAAGAAATTTATAAGGCATTATATTATACAATTCACGTGGTGTGCGCGCTTTTGAGTCGGTTTGATTGCTTATTGAGTAAATTTTAGAAATAGCAAATATAATAGACATAATAAGGCTCTATATGTATAGTTTCGATAATTGCTCTCCATAATTGTAGTTCTGTTTGCTATGGAGGCCCTGATTTGTATATTTCGCGTGGTTTGTATATTTCGTTCGCCCGTTTGTATATTTCGCGTGGTTTGTATATTTCGTTCGCCCGTTTGTATATTTCGCTTGTGAATATACAAATAGGGTAAGTATATACAAATTATGTATTTATATATTTAGAATTTTTTCAGAACTCCGTTTGTATATTTCGCTTGCCAATGCACAAATAGGGTAATTTATTGTGAATTTTTCATAAATCGTATACAAATAGCTATGGTAAGCATATACAAATTAGGGATTTATGCAATCAGAAACCGAATTATACAAAATTCTGATTTATACAATCAGGCGAATTATACAAATTAAACAAATATTGTTTAAATGTTTGCTTATTTCAAGGGACAAATCCATAAGGACTATATATGGAACCAAAACACAATACATTTCATGAGTTTACTTTAGGTCATGACATTTGAGATTCACTAATATAGCAGCGATATGCAGAATGGTCTTGAACTTTTGACTCTCGTTTGTTTCATGAATAAACCTAAATCAAAATTAGTTTAAACTTGAGCTCATGGGATAAGCGGGGTCAAAAATTCAAAATCATCCACCCCAAAGACATTTTTATAAATTATCCACAATAACTTCTTGATATACATCTAATTTATTTATATTCAAAATGCCTAGAAGTTATTTTTCGTTAATAAATCATTTTTGATCTATAATTATCACACAAAAGAGAGAAAATAACTTCCTTTAATTTTAGTCATGGACAAAAGTTACTTTTCTTGCAATTATTTTAATTTTAATTTTACATTACTTACTCCAACTAACAATGAGTCATTAATCTTTTAGTACTCAAATATTTTTATTACTATGTACTATCTTATGAAATATATATGGTATCAATCTATTTCTATCAAAAAGGGAAACCTAACTTGCTATTTTTGTTCTCAATGTGTGGGGAATAAACAAGTGTAAATATGACTTTTCGACCTTTTTTAAATAAAAAAAAAATCACTCGATATCGATATTTATATTGGGGGCATGACTACATGACCCATTTTTGAGAATATCGCTTCTACCAAAATTCAAATTTGAAATCTCTTTGAAGCAGTGTCTTATGAGCTTTATGGTAGCAATATGAGTAACGAAAAAATGTTTAGTTATCTTTACTTAGATTGTTTAAATACTTTTTCCCATATTATATCAGCATGAACCATCTTTATATACTTTTTCCATCCCAATTCACGTGGTGAATATATTCAAATTTTAAGAGTCAAATAAAAATTCTTTAATTTTATGCATATATTAGCTCTGTAGAGATTATTTATACATGACTTAGTTATTTCATCCTCTATCCTGAATAAAATAATACATAGAGTTCCTCACTTTCTCATAACTTATACATGTATTAGTTATACGGATTTCTAAATTGCCAATCAAACGTCGTATCAATTTTATACATGACAATACTTTTCCCTTAAATAAATCTTAATTAATGTAAATTTCAATTTGTCGAGATCCAAATATAAAATATCGAATGAGTCGAAAAAAAAAGGAGTTAGTTTGAAAAGACACAAGGCCATTTTCTCTTGCAGATATTACGCCACAAAGATAAGCATACTTCCACTCATTCCCTTAATTAACAGACTTCATGAAAGTCACAACTGCATGAAAGTCACAATTGCATGAGCTTTCAATAATCGACGGGACAATTTGGTGCACAGAGTATTTTGTATTCACGTAAGTTTGGAAAAGAATTATATTGTAAATAGCCTATATTTTAATGTAGTATTACTAGTTGTTAGTGTGACATTTTAATATTAATAAAAATATATCATATGTCACATTATGTATCATGTTATGTCTAATGGTGGACATTACATTTGTGCCTCTTTACTCTCATCAATTGTGGAAGAAAGTGGTCATTAGTTGTTATTTGTTAGTAACTTATGTAACCACCAACTCTTCATTTTACCCATTATTCTACCTCTTTATTCTTGTAACCTATGCAACTCTTGTAACCTATAAGCTATTCACTTATCCTAATAACTACCCCATTATCTTTCTATTCATTGCAAGGAAGATTTTCTCCCCTATAAATAGTGATGGTCTTATTTTGGTTTGGTGCATAAGAAAGATGAAGAGAAGAAGAAGAAATATACAAAAAAAAATATAGAGTGAATAACATGAGAAGTTTATATTGAATTAGTGTAGTGAAAGATAGAGTTGAGACAAAGAAAATATTCTAAGTCTTCAACTATATTCACTATACAAAAGAGAGTAATTATATGTTGAAGGAAGGTGTTTCTTTTGTGGAGCTTTGGACTCTTCAACTAATTCGGAGTTGTTTGAGTTGTACGACGTTGTTGGGTTGTTGTATCCTGGAGGGGACAAGTCAAGAGTGATAGCTGGATCGGTGTAGATTATGCCGCAGTAGGCTTGAATCTCCTTAAAGAGAGCGGGATATCCGCGCCTCAGCCTAAATGATAATTTATTCATTTTTGTCATTTTATTTTCAACTGTAATTTATTGTATTTGTGGTATATTACAACATCACTAGTGATTGCTTCTACGGTTAGAATCCGTGACCCAGATTATGCACATAAATAATTTTGTCATTGCTTCAAGGGTCTCCTTGATCAACTTCTAATTAGCAACGGGGCAATCCAGTGCACAAAATTTTTTGTGTTCGATCACGTAGAGTTCAAGGAAGGACTGTGATGTACATAACCTATCCTAATACAAGTATTATTAATTACTTTCACGAGTCAAATCTGTAGCTTATACATCACACAAAAACAACTTTACTGTTACTCAAAAACTCCCGATCCTTCAACTTTGAATAAGCAACGAAAGCGGAAAAAGAAAAAAAGAAGAGGAATGAGAACCAAAGAAATAAATAGTATTCTTGGTAACTCAATTTAGGTGATACACTCTCTTTTTTATATGTCAAATCATACGTCCTTTCTAGATATACAAATGTAATGCTTTAATTAAATACGAGTTCATTTCAAAATCAGTAATTTTGATTCAAACTCTCCGGATATTAAACAAATCAGGCTGGATTAAGTGTATGAATATGACATTCCTAGGAGATAACAAATGCTCATATATTTTGAAAAAGTCTACGTACGTTTCTTATTGTTTCTTAAACACACGATTGGAAAGCAAAGTGTAGTGAATTTTTACTAGTGCATGTTTACTTATTATCAGATCACCTAAAAGTTAATTATATATATAAAACTTTCTATAGTGACATTATCTTGGAGTCTTGGAGCAACATTATCTATATATACCTTGAAATTCGATCAAGCCATAGAATCAATCACTGATATTTGTGTTTGAATAGATCATATAATAGATTGGATCACGGTCCAATCGATCGAGAGAGGAAAAATTTTAAAATAACATATTGGGAAAACAAGCTAAGATCGCTTAGCGTTTCTTATCTTTAATTTTGAGTATAGCAATTACGTCATTTAGCTAAATTTCCCATTTTGGTACATGAAGGCAAAAATGCTTTGATTTTTTCCATTGATTTAAGTGGTTAACAAAAACACATACACACATGTCAGTGTCACAAACAAAATTAAAAATAGTATCTTTTAGGAATAAATTAAAAATTTACCCTTTCTTTTGGGAAGTTGTTATTATACTTAGTTTTAAAAGTAAAAGACTAATCGAGATAATAAGATCCAGAGAGGGTTAAAAAGCACGATAGAACAAGAATAAGATAAGTGATTAAATATTAAGGAATGTATCGGCGAGCATGCAACATCAAAATCACTTCTTTGTGTCATAATTAATGTTCGTAAAAGCATTCATGGCAAATGAATCAATCACACAATCGAATTTGAATTCAAAATCAAGATACAAGGAATTCAAATACAAATCCATCAATTCAAGAACAAGTTGGCCCAGTGGTTTAGGCTTGAGACAAGTAGACAACAAAGGAGAATTGAAAAATTAGGCCTAAAAATAAAAGTAGAAGAGGTCAAAAATTCATAGTTATAATAACTTCAATAATATATATATATATATTGAATATTTTTAAAATTCACAGCTCACGGGCTGGCCTTTGAGGCTCGCGGGTTGGGCCTATGAGGCTAGCGGGCCAAATGAGGCTGGGCCAAAAAGCCTCTTTCCTAAATGAGCTGAAAAAATTAAGCCTAACCCCACTTAATTCAAGGGTTGGGTTGGGCCGGCCTAACGGGTCAAACACATTTTGACAGCTCTACCTGTGCGCACCCAAATGATAACGGCTGCGGATTTCCCTTGTCATAAAAAAAAAAGAAGAACAAGTTGGCAAACTTGTGAGTCAACTATAGAAGAGAAGAATCAAAGAATACTTTCTCGAGAAATAGAGAAATTGTAGAGATTATGAGCCCGTTTGGATGGGATTTTAAGTTGGCCAAACTAACTTTCAAATCAGTTTTTGACTTATTAGAGTATTTGACAATTAAAGAATAACTTAAAATAAGTTAGAAGTTGAAAGTAGGGTGCCCCCTACTTTTTTTTTAAAACTTATAAATCATTCTACTTTGACCAAGTATATTACTTTTTTACCCTTAATTCTTTTATAATATTAACAACTTTAAGGGTATTTCAGACATTTTGATAAAAAAAGTGACTTTCAACACTTTTTTGCCAAACACATCAAAAACACATAACTACTTATTTTTAAAATTACTTTAAAGTAACTTTTTAAAAGTTATTTATTTTAAGTCAATCTAAACGGGCTCTATAGCATATTCATTGTACTAGAAAATTTAAACAATACAACTTGTTACACAATTTCTTGACTTAATTATTTTCTTGACGTGACATTTATCTTCATTGTATACCATTTTTTAAAGGAAAATTGGGAAGAAGACTACCAGGTAGGGAATTGAACCCTCACGAGCAAGGTAAAAAATCGGGTAACCAATTAACTGAGTTACTAAGATTTTTCTATACGACATATGTATACATGCATACATACATAGAAGATATACATACATACATATATCCTCGAAACTAGCAAAGTTGTGGACAATGAGGATAAGATTTCATTTCATTAAGTATGAATTGATATCTTAATCATCACCTTAATTAATTTCACATTGATCTTATTACTTAACCAATTTTAGCCAAAAATAAATAACTCATCTTCCTTTCCATATCCATTCACTTATATTTGGAGAAAATATAATGGATAGATTCTTTACAGATACAATTCACCTTGGCATTTATTTTGTTCATGAAAATGATATTAGTATTAATTTAAAAAGATTTAAGTTAAATACGTTGATAATGTATATATTTTATATCAATAAGAAGCAACAGAGCTCTACGCGTTATACTCAAGTATTTCTAGTTTCAAGCATTCAAGATACAAAACGATAATAAATCAAACATCAAGATGTTCAAGATCAAAATCACTTCTTCGTGTCATAATTTATCACTTCAATATATATATATATATCATGCTCTTGAATCAACCGTTGAAGAGAAGAATTTGAGGATACGTTCTCAATTTTTTTTAGAGATAGTAGCACTCATTGTAATTGAAAAATAAATAACAACTTGTTACACAATTCCTTGACTTAATTATTTTCTTGACGTGAAATTTATCGTCATTGTATACGATGTAGGTATATTATATACATAAGTTTGTGCCATCTTATTAAAAACTTAATCTTTTTGTGAACATATTTTTGAAACTAGCAAGTGGTGGACATTGAAGATAAGCCAATATTAAATGATAACTTAGCACCTTAGTTTCTCATCGATCTCATTGCTTAACCAAATTTAGCCAAAAATAAACAACTCATCTTCTTTTTTACTTCCATCACTTATATTTGGAGAAAAAAAATTAATGGATAGATTCTCTTTACAAATACATTTCACCTTGGAAATTATTATGTTCATGACAATGAAATTATAAGTACTAATAATTTTGAGAAGGATTTAAGTTATATACACTGAATGTATATATAGATTTTATCATCAATGACTTTTAACATGTAATAGTTGGTCAATTGCCATTTTTATATCATCAAATTACTAAATAATATTGTAGTATTTAACTGAAAATACTAGTTAGGAGATTTATGGTAGAAAAATCATATGTTTCTTCTCTAACACCAACATCATTGGTGTATATATACGTTATAGGCGCGTGTTAATGGGTGAATGGGTTAACTAGCACCCCTCATAGATGAACCCGACTCAATAACTTTAATTATTATTCAACGAATATTAATCAAGAGATTTATTTATAATTACCTAACAAGTAATTTAATTGTGTGTCTATATTTTTTTTCGCATGTCAACGCATAGAACTTAATAAACTAATTTTTTAAAGTTAATTTAGACAAAATGGAGCAGAATCGGCGCTCTTGTAGGTCTTTAAAATGGCATATCAAAGACCATGAATCAAATTGTTCCCTCCCCCCCACCCAAAAAAAAGCGAAAAATTAGACATACATTCATATCATATTTATTTATTCTTTCTATAGTTTGAAATAATTTTATATTGTCTCATTAATTAATAATTTCATATTAGATTTCAAGTTAGATATATCGAGATACATGTATTTTTGCTATCAAATACACAAAAATAGGGAGAGAGCCGAGCAAGAGAAGAAGAGAGGAAGAAGATAGGAGAGGCGAGCGAGATCCCCAGATATATGTGAATCACACTAGATACATGTATCTGGGATACTAAATACATGTATCTAGGATACCAGATACGAGAGGCGAGCGAGATGGGAGTTAGAGAGGCGAGAGAGAGAGCCATATACATGTGAATCTACTTAAATACAATGCATTTAGAACAAATTACACCTAACTTTGACCCTATGTATCCAGATGTATCTGGACGTGCTAGATACATTTATCTAAAGTTCAAAATCTAGTAAGATTCGTAATATTGCAAACTAGCATGAATCTAAGTAATTAGCTTCTACACTAGTGAAATTTTTGTAAGTTACCTAAAAAGAAATGACAAAAAATATATATATTATGAAATCATATTAGTAAAGATGTGCACACTAGTTAGACAACGATAAAATTGTGCTTATAAGTCACAAATTTGATCGTAAAAATAATCATTAATACTTATATTAGAGTAGACTAATTACATCACACTCAGGATGCGGCCTGAATCCTACTAACACAAGATATTTTGTAGACTAGAATCATGTCCACTAATTAGACAAAAAGCCAGAATTTGTCGAGAAAAGAATATTGCGTCTTTTGATGTGTTAATTTCCAGTGGTTCATAATCAACATGAGGATTATATTTTGCAAGTCATATCTAGAAAAAAATGAATTTAGTAGATATCACTTCAATTTAGCAGTCTAAGAATGATTTTGTTCATCAATTCATTTTCAATATTGTATGATTAATATTTTGAAATCTCTAAACAACGTGGTGTAAAAAAGTGAGGAAAAAAAAGAGGAGGGAGTCATGTTGATCCGTCCAAATTTATGGTCAAATTTTGACGATTGAGAAGGTAGACAACTAATATGGGACAGAGAAAATCTATAAGTTGGCTTCTCAAATAGATCTTGGTCGGGGGATATTGGTTATATCCTTTCAATGGGTTATATACACACATATACATTCTCTTCATTTCAATTTATTTGTTTCACTTTTCTTTTTAGTTTATTCGAAAAAAGAATGTTCTTTTTTTTTTGCAACTCTTTATTTCAACTTTTCACGTGACATATTTAAGACTATAAGATTAAGAGATATTCTGATACATTTGACATATTTTTAATTGAAAACCATAAAATTCAAAAAAATTCTTTATTTACTTAAATTCTATGTTAAATTAAAACACTACAAACAAATTAAAACGAAGAAAGTTAACATATATTTATTAGTTGGTAGATGGTCCCATGAGCAGATGAGACTTGAAAAGGGGAAGCTCATGTCACAATCAAAATATCTCACAGTGAAGGGCTGCAGGCCAACATGTGGTAAGGTTGAAATTTGGTTTTCTTTAAAATCTGCCAAATTCTTGGTTTTCCCATATCCTGTTTCCAATCTTCAAAGCCCAACTAGTTTGGTGGTGTAAAATAACTTGCATAATCACATGAGACCTTAATTTTGCAAAATGATTTTGTTGAGTTGATTGTCTATTGATAATAGTTTTTCTATTCGAAAAAGATAGAAATAAAGTTTGTGTATGCTTCACTCTCTTCAAACTTCACTAATAAAACTATACTGAGTATGTTATAATCAAAGCATCATGTACCTTTTAATCATGAATGACACACATAATTAGTTATTGCTATATAATCTTAAATTAAACACTTCATAAAATGTTAGTAACAAATACAAAGTTAATTAGCATCTTTTACCTTTTTTCGAATGACCTACGTCTGGTCGAATTAGATTGTGTCAACCCTTATTATTTCATTGAATATCTATTATTTTTCATCAACAAAAATATCGAACGATTCTATTCACTAAAGCTTAGACAACTAATATCAAATAGCTTTAGTTGGTATCCTTAACTTAGAGCCTCTTTTGGATGGGGTAGAGGTAGGGTGGGTAGTGGAGGTGGGCGGTCAAACAATGGAGGTTGGGGGTCGGAATGAGATATAATGAGTTTGAAATATCGTTTATGAGACTTATTTTTCTTATAACTCCACCATAAAAATCATTTTTAAATTTTTTTTAAAGAGAACCTAGTTTTCGGAAAGAAATTTTTTTTCAAATTTTTTAGATCAATATAAAGAAATTGAAAACTATTTTCTAGAGGAAGGAGAAAGTGTTACAAATGATAGACCATTTTCTTTACACCAAAGACAACCTAAGCATGTTCCATGCAAAAAATAAGTGTTACAAGTATTGTTCTTATATTTGATTGTTCGAAAATATTTCTATTAGAAGCTAGATAATAATTTCTCTCACTTTTTGTATGTAAGTCATTTCTTTATAATCATCTTAATTCAGCTCACATATAAACATTATCATCAATCTATAACCTTTTTCTTGATAGTAAGATTTGAGAATTTTTTTTCCTTCTCCTCAACTTGTTTATTGAATCAGCTCTTTTTTAGGAATAGGCAAAAAGAAAAGCTTGTATTAAACATATCACATTTTTTAGAATGATTTGATCCATCAATGGTAGTTGGCAAGAGCAATAGTAGCTTATGATGCAGTTGATTCGAAAACATATGCTAGAGTGGTTGGGTGGGGAGTCAGATCAGGCTAACGCTCCTGTTCTGATTTATACTAAAAGAGTGTGACTAGGTCGGACTCCGTTATAAGGCTAGTATACCGAGCAATTTCAAATTCTGTTATGCCGATATACAAAGCAAACACACAAAAATTGCATAAATCTTTGATCCATCTATCATTACCCAACTCAATGATTTGATCAAAACCCTATTAGATTCACTAAACACTATTTGAAAAGTATAATTTACTTTTAAAGAATATTTTTTGACCAAACACACATAGTACTCCCTCCGTCCAATAATACTTGTCCAATATACTATTTTGGAATGCCCAACAATACTTGTCCACTTTATGAAATCAATGAATAATTTTACACTTAGTTCCTAATTTACCATTTTCATTAATTATAGTCATCTTTATGTTATATTTTTCAATACATTGTATTTATTATATTCAAAGGGTAATATAGTAAAATCACCATTCTATTTATTGTTTCTTAAGAGTGTGACAAGTCAATAGTGGACTAGTATTGTTGGACAGAGACAGTAGTAACCATTGACTTGACCAAAAATTCAACATAGATTATGATAAGATATTTGAAATCTCTCTATTCTTGATCAAAGTTTTCAGTTTGAATTAAAAAAACTACCATTGAAAGTGCTAATTAGAGAAATAAATTATGTAATACGTGAATTTGATCTTAATAGAATTTCAATATGAATATCGAACACGGACGGACAAATAGTAGTAATAAATATTGACTTAAAAGTCATAGATTTTCATAGATTTTTCAACTTGATTCACCCCATCTTCCCATTTCAATGGAGCATTTTTTGTTTTTTCCTTGTTCTTCTTCACCCTCTTCATTGGGCTTTGTTACCCTTCTCTCTCTCTCTCACACACACTGTGTACTCTCTTTCTCTCTCTATAACCGATCATTGGATCTGAGTTCCCAAGGCTAGCCCATCTCCCAAACTGATATTGTTAACATACTCACAAACTCCCATTTTCGTTTTCACTCTTCACTGGTCACTTTCAGTCACATAGAGATGTACATTAGTCCATTTGACGAAATGGGTGCTTGAGATTTGGCCATTAAAGTTACTGTTGAGCTGAGTTGTGAGCTGGATCTCAGTATTCTTGGAGGGGGTTGAGGTGATTTGGGGGAATTTTCCCACACACCCACAAGCTACCATTTTTGTTTTTACTTTTCACTGATCACTTTCAGTCCATTTGACGAAATGGGTGTTGAAGATTTGTCCATTTAAGGCTACATTGAGCTGAGTTGTGAGGTGGATCTTCGTATTCTTTGAGGGGGGGGGGTGAGGTGATTTTGGTGGCATTTTCATGGGAATGCCTCCACTTGGAGGAGAAGAATGAGCAAAGCAAGAGAAGGAGAAGACGAGAACGAGTGCTTTCACGACTCTCTTGATCGTTTGCTTTCTTCTGCAAACATTTCTTGTTCCTCTTCTTCTTCCCCTTCCGAAGACGAAGGAGAGGAAGATACAGATTGCATTTCAAATTGGGGTTTCCCCAATTATGCAATGGGTGTTTCGAACAACTATGATGTGTGGATCTCTGAACCTTCCTCTATTGAAGAACGCCGACTCCGGCTTTTTCGTCAAATGGGTCTCAGCCGTGGCGCTGGCAGATCGGTTTCATCAGTTCAGTTGAAGTGTCAAGCTGTTTGTGCTGAAGGTTTACCTAATTGTAGTAGTTCTCACGGTAAGTGTAGTGTTTCTGGGAACGTTCCATCAAAATTGGATGGCGATTCCAATTGCAATAGTTCTTCAGTTCTTAAAAGTAGTGATATTCTTTGTGTTAATTCTATTTCCTCGTCATCAGTATCTGTCAATGTAGTCAATGGTGGTGACTGTATAGTTGTAAATAATGATGGAAACTCAGGTCAAAGTGGCGGTGATGATCAATTACATGAGAGCAATGGATCTGCATTGACGATTAGAGCTGATTCCAGGGACAATGAGAGCTGTAATTTGATGCCGGTAGTGGAACATGGTGAGGTTGAGGACGATTCGGAATCAAATAGAGATGTTGAAATTGAGGAGAGAGTGTGCACGATAAAGAATCTCGATAATGGAAAGGAATTTGTGGTTAATGAAGTGAGGGAGGATGGGATGTGGAACAAGCTTAAGGAAGTCAGTACAGGAAAGCAGTTGACTATGGAAGAATTTGATATGTGTGTTGGAACTTCACCAATTGTTCAGGAATTGATGAGAAGACAGAATGTGGAAGATGGGAATAATAATAATTTGGATTGTAATACAAACGGGATTGGTGGGACTGGTCCTAAGAATAAAAAGAGGGGAAGCTGGCTGAAGAGCATTAGAAATGTGGCTAGCTCGGTGGCAGGTCATAAGGAACGTCGGAGTAGTGATGAGAGGGATACGGCTTCTGAAAAGGGTGGTCGAAGGTCAAGCTCTGCCACAGATGATAGTCAGGATGCTTCCCCTCATGTACCTGAAAGAGTTAGGGTGAGGCAGTATGGGAAGTCCAGCGAAGAACTTACAGCTCTTTATAAGAGCCAAGAGATACAGGCACACACTGGGTCTATTTGGACCATACAGTTTAGTTTGGATGGAAAATATCTTGCTAGTGCCGGTGAGGACCACGTCATACATGTTAGGGAGGTTACATCATCCGAGAGAAAGGGTGATCTATTGCTGGATAAACCAGAAGATGGGAATTTGAATCTATTGCTTTCGGCAAATGCTTCTCCCGAGCCAACTACTATGTCACCAAATTTTGATGTCCACTTGGAGAAGAAACGAAGAGGAAGGTCATCTGTTAGTCGAAAATCAATGGGTTTTGACCATATTTTGGTGCCAGAGACAGTTTTTGCGCTTTCAGAAAAGCCCATCTGTTCATTTGAGGGCCATTTGGATGACGTGCTTGACCTCTCATGGTCCAAGTCTCAGGTTAGCTGGAATTTTTGTAATTTTTATCTTAATATCTAATTGCTTGAGCTTAATATTTATCCTTCTTAAATTTAGTATCGAATAATAATTTTGGCCTGAATAGAATAGAATGAATTATAGTACACGATGCTTTCTGTTTCTTTGAATATCTAGTAACAGACTTAGAAGATCCCTGTGAGTGGATTTTTAATATGTGATATTAACACTAGTCATTTGTTCTTTTGTTCAAATGCAACATAGATGATTTTTTTGGTTAGTTCTCAGACTGTTATTTATTAATGAAAGCTTTGCCACCTCAAGGTTAATTGACTTAGAGCCTTATAAAGCTAGAGTCTACTTGCTTTGTAGCATGTTTCTGATGGTGGCCAGCATTCCCAATGCTGAAGAATACAACAGTACTAATCCTAAAAAAAAAAGACTTTCAATGTTGCAAACTACTTGCCAATGTCTCTTAAGTTGCTGGAGAATTAATTCAATGGGTGAGTTTTACACTAAATAATAGATTTGGTTGTTATGGTGAACCCAGTTTGCTGAGGTAGGTGAAGATTGGTAGTTTCATAGTTTATGGGAGTATGATATCATAGAGTTACTTTTATGTGCAAGTACAGTGCGAGGAAATGAATTGGTGAAAGACATAACTTTTTGTAACATGAGAGGATGCCGAGTCTGACATTGGTACCACTCTATCACAGTTCCTTATAGATGCTGAAGATTATATATTGGTGTCATTTGTAGAGAACCATATTTTGTGTAGGCTCTCTACTTTCTTGTATACTGCTTGTACACGAGAGTTTTTCCAATTAAATAATAAATAACATACTAAAGATTTTAAAAGAATTGAGCTTAGTATCCCAACAGTCTGGTTGTCCTTCTTAACACTGTGCCAGTTTTCCCCTTGTTACTGTTTTGTGTTTTATTACTGTAACAAATAATGCCTTGCAAGTCACAGAAAATAGGGTCTGATGATAACAGAGTTTTCATTTCAAATGACTGTTTCATGTTTCTGCAGTCTTGTTCTTTTCTGTTGCCTAGGACTGATGCAGCTTTTAGACTTATCAAAAAAAAAAGTCTGATGCAGCTTTTAGCTGGATTGTTCATTATAATCTGGCAGATTTAAGTTGTTACAATCATCAGCTTCTATGCCATTCTTGGTTTTTAGTATATTTTCAGGATTCAGTTTTATGGTCCTAGATGTTGAATAATACCTGTTACATCAGATAATAATCTTATTCAAATTTCCTCTGATCTTTGCAAAATACTGATGAGTGTTAACCTAGTAAGAAAGAAGGTGGCTTGCGAGTCGTAAATCTAATGGGTACACAACAACTTTCTCCTTGTGAAGTGACTATGGACATTTTGCAATAAGGAGGAGGCACTGTGGAGGCAGGTGATTATGGAGAAAGGACAAGATGAAAAATTGTTGGATCACAGTAACACCTAATCACTCGTATGGAGGGAATTCAAAATATAACAGAAACTTATGGACTATGTTCTCAAAACACATTTATATCAAAAAAGGTGATACTTAGAAAACTTTATTCTGTAAAGAAAGATGGTTAGGACCTTCATCAAGAAAGAAAGTTGGTGAGGACATATACCCCTCAAAGATCAGTTTCCTACCATTTTCAGTGTAGTAAATAATTACAATACCACAGCGAAAGATTACTGGAGTAGCCCTTAGAAGGTGGAATGATTAAGAAATATAGGATAAAAGAAAAAGCAAGGATGACGATTTCTCTGTAAAGTCTGGGCAATAAATATTGAGTTTATCCTCTCAAAGTAGACAGCAAGAATAAGTATGGCTATGGAAATATGGAGTAACAAAGTACCTTACAAAGTAGAGTGTTTTTCATGGCTCATGGCTCACGTCTAGAGAGGCTTTCTTGACCTATCAGACTTCAAAGAAGTGATCTACTAGCAACATACGTGTAATATGTAAAGAAGATTATGAAGATGCAAATAATTATTCATCTGTAGAATCACAAACTAGATAATGCTACATGTTTTTGCATTTGCTTGAAGTCAAATGGTGCATGCCAGAATCTCCTGAGACCTACTACATTGTTGGAATAGAAGAGGACTACAAAAAGGCATCAAAAAGTTGTGGAACACTATACTAGTGGCTACATGGTGGATTGTGTAGAAGGAAAGAAATCATGGATTTCTTGAAGGCGAAAGGGAAAAGAAATTGTACCTTAAAGCATAGATGTTTATTTCTTTTAGCCTTTTGATGTAACCATGAAAATGTACAAGAAGTAGATAGGATATGGTTAATTTCCTTAGTTCTTCTTACATGCAGCTAGTGTACTAAGATACATATTGCTTGGGTTGTACTATTCATTCATTGCACTCGTTGGGTGATAATCTCTTATAAAAATTCATTAAATTTTCAGAAAAAAAACACAGATGAATGGTAACCCCTGAGAAATTCTCCTCTATCTTCAAAAATTTGTGTCCAGATGCACAATAAGTTCCTATATTAAACAACAACAACAACAACAACATACCCAGTGCAATCCCACAAGTGGGGTCTGGGGAGGGTAGAGTGTACCCAAACCTTACCCCTACCTCTATTAAACAAACGAGCACTACTTTTGTGATGGTCTTTTCTACATCTCGTTAACATCTGTCTTCATCCCACTTTCCTTTACCAGCAATTGCTCTCATCATCAATGGACAAAACAGTGCGGCTTTGGGAACTGTCTAGCAAATCTTGTTTGAAGATCTTCTCGCACAGTGACTATGGTATGTGTACCTTAGCTCTTATATGTTCACCTGTCTACTTCCCAGGCCAGTTTTAGAGTTCAATGTTTCTTAGCTTTAGTAGTAAGATTCTGTGGACAGGAAGAGCGATGTAGTGTATGGCCTAGAAATTAGTATGTTAATAGATGAATAAATTTTTATAAGCGTGGTGCCCGGGCCAGTTTGTGCGTACCTTGACTAATTCCACGGGGTACCTACTACCTCCCACCAACACAAGTATCGGATAACTCTATCCACCAACTTGGATAAATGGGAAGAAATCACCTCGTGTGTTTGCCTTCATTGGGATTTGAACCTGAGACCTCATGATTATCAATCCACTTTATTGACCACTAGGCCATACCCTCGTGTGCATTAGCTGATGATAGATGAATACATAGATTAGAGCTTTTTCACCAATTGGCTGATCACAATGTTTTCTTGATTTCCTTGCCTTGATTCAGTAACCTGCATCCAGTTTAACCCTGTTGATGATAGATACTTCATCAGTGGCTCCCTAGATGCTAAGGTTCGCATATGGAGCATTCCTGAGCGGCTAGTTGTTGACTGGAATGATCTGCATGAGATGGTCACTGCTGCTTGCTACACACCAGATGGTCAGGTGAGCGTGTTCTAAACATAGAGCTTGCTTTGATGTTGTGCCAATCCTATTGAAAGGTGAAGACCAAGTGTTTCTTATGTGTTTTTGTTTCTTCTTTTTCAAGGGAGCACTTGTTGGGTCATACAAGGGGAGCTGTCATTTGTATAACATATCAGGTTTGATTTATTGTGCCTTTGTCTCTCTTATTCCCTTCTGCTTCTTTAGAGGAAAGTTATGTACTAGCACAAGTTAATAATTTATGCTTCTCTCTTTCAGATAATAAATTGCAGCAAAAGGCTCAAATCAACCTGCAGAATAGGAAGAAGAAGACTCACCAGAGGAAAATTACTGGTTTCCAGGTACAGTTATTTTGATTGCAGATATGCCTCCTTTATTGTCCCAGATGCAGTAATTCCAAGACATGGAATACTTCTCTTGTATTAACAAGATACTGTGCATATTTTTAACTGTTTACTGTTGTTATATTCTCAAAGGCAAAGTAAATAAGTTGTCAAGGTTTTTTCAAGCTAAATAAAAGAACAAAAATATTAAATAATGAGTAAAAAATAGGAAGTAGGGTACACAGACAAATAGGTGTTTGCACGTTCTAGTGGTGTTGCATACAAAAATATTGAAAAGTATAGGACAAAGTTCCCCTTTTAAGAAGTTGAACACAATTTCAGGACAAGCCAAAATAGGAAGTAGGGAAAAAATTGTAATGGATGAAGCAATCCAAACTTGTGTCCTTACCTTGTGAGTTAAGTGGTAACCTATATTTCTTAATGAACAGTTTGTGCCAGGAAGTATGTCACAAGTGCTTATAACATCTGCAGACTCAAGAATTCGGGTTGTTGATGATGCTGATCTTTTTCACAAGTTCAAAGGTACA
The DNA here is from genome assembly GCA_018342035.1 of Solanum appendiculatum. Lineage (NCBI taxonomy): Eukaryota > Viridiplantae > Streptophyta > Magnoliopsida > Solanales > Solanaceae > Solanum > Solanum appendiculatum. Next base: position 171,997 of record JAGDQO010001585.1, on the reverse strand, counting down.
TTAAGTCATTGACTGCTATATAAACATTTGAAGCTTGTGGGCAGCATTGATATTGCTTTGTCAGAATTAATTAATTAATGCTTCAAATTTGGTCGACTTGACCACTAGAATATGATAAACCTAAGCTGGAGTTGTTTGTCCTTTTCCAGCATTTAATTTCACTAATACCTTTTTTTTGGGATAAAGATGGACACAATTTTTATGTTGTGAGCCACTTTGAAATGAGTTCCTTTGACAAAGTTACCTGGTACCTCTGTTGGTGGGAGGTAGCAGGTACCCCATGGAATTAGTTGAGGTGCGCGTAAGCTGGCCCGGACACCATGGTTACAAGAAAAAGAGTTTCTTTCTTTAAGTAATTGGGCTACCCTGGGATTCTACTGATAACTGAAGCCATGCACCAGCTTTTGGTTTGTAGAGGTTGTTGGCCTCTCAACTGATCTTTCTGTGAATGGTGACATTTTATAAACTGAAGCACAAAGTTTCTGCCTAGTTTCATGCAAATCAGTTTCTTTACATCACTTTACATCACTGTAGGAAGCTGAGGAAATCTACCATCCCATCTGATGTGTTAACATCTTCTAGTCTACCAAAAAAAGCCAAAAAGAATTAAATCTATATTTTCATTGTATGCATACTTCCATATTTGGTTTCAAAACATCATTTTCCTTTTCTTCCAACACACACCATATGCAAGAAAGAATGGTCTCCCAGATTCTTTTTTCTCCTTCCCAATACCCTTACCAGTCCAACAGTCCCGTAATTGTTTGATAGTTCTTAGCATGACCCAGCTAACTTGTGAAATGTTGTAAAATAGATTCCACTTGAGTTGTGAAGGTACAATGCAAATATAGATGATTAGCATCCTCATTCTTTTTGCACAGTAGACATACTGCAAACAGTTATGCCCCTTACCTGTAATGACTGTCGTGTAAGAACTGCTCCATATGTGACAGTTAAACAAAAATACACCACCTTGTATGGTCCCTGGACCTCCATATTTTCCATCTAGCCACAAGCTGTGATTCTATTCTGATGTAGTGGAGGTCATAGGAACTTGTAGCAACTATTGACTGAGAAAGTACCTTTACTTTATGTAACCCATATATCAGGTTCCATCTCCTGAAATCTGAAACTTTCCAACAATTGGATGAGTAGTTTGAACCTATCCACTTCCCAGTCATTACAATTTCCCTTGAACTTAGCTCCCAAAAGTGATAGGTCTACATTGTTGGCCTCTCACACAATTGTTTTGTTTACTAAAATCTCAAGCTGTTTACAATTTAGTTTAATGTTCAGTTGCTTTGTTTGTTCTCTCATATTATCCACTGCACCAATTTGATCTTGAGTTCATGGTCTTGTGGGATTACACTGGGTATGTTGTTGATTTTCATAGTCTTTTGAGAAGTTGGCTATGGATGGTTTCAGGAGAGGTAGAAGTAGGCCGAAGATCTATTGGAGAGAGATGATTAGACAGGACATGGCGCAACTTCAGCTTACCGAGGACATGACCTTAGATAGGAGATTGTGGGGGACACAAATTAGGGTAGAAGGTTAGTAGGTAGTTGAGTGTAGTCTTGTTTATCCTTCCATACTAATAGTTGTAGAATTACTCTTGTAGGTTCTTGTTCCTTTGATTTATATTACTATATGTTATCCCTTGTAATTTGTATATCGTATTATTTTGTTTTAGTTATGGTTCCTTTTTTAGTATGCTTTGTGTAGTATTTTGTCTTGATTTCTTCACTTCTGTTATTTTCTTTAGCCGAGGGTCTATTGAAAACAAACTCTCTACCTCCCAAGGAGAAATCAATACACTAATTCCTTATATTAGGAAGATGTTCCTAACATTGCTAAGCTTTAGTGATAACTTGTTGTATAATGTAGCTTCTGTTGCCTCACACTGAATTAAGTGTTTAATTGAAGATGAATGGAAATTTTTACGCTCGTTTGTTTTGAGGGAATTCACCTGCATTGAAGGATGTTGTTCAGGCTCGGTCTTTAACTTGTTGGATTCTCCATTTTTGCCAATGATTTAGATCCTTTAAAGTGTGACCTTATTTACTTTTAGTGGTTTGGAAGTCAAATCAGTTGGTTGCCAATTCTGTGAACTTGAATATACATCTAATTTACTGTTACTATGTCAAAAAATAAAGTAGATATCTAATTTGAGTTGACCAAGAAGATACTCGGTGCTTTTAGAATTAGTTGGTTGACCCTCGAAATTTGTTATCCTAGATAAACATAAATTGAATTATTTGGAACATTTAGTTGTGAACATGAGTTCTTTTTTTTTTTTTTGATAATGTCTGAGCTAGCTTCTGCATAACTCGACTGGTTTACTTGGACCAACATACTCCTCCTATAGACAAGTGTTGAGTTAAGTATGTCTACGCAAATGGAAAAAAACACCCGTTTTTTAAAAATCTCAGCTAGGATTCGTATCCAAGTGTTATACTAGTTTCATTGATTGCTTGGTCATATGCTTGTGTAGAATATGCAGTTGTAAACGCGAGTAGTGAGTGACTAAAGTAGTGTCTTAAGTATTTCACAGGAGTAGCGCATGACTGAATTCACTTCTTTCACCACTTTAATGGGACTTGAGTTAACTTTTTAAAACTACACATTACTGTTATTGTTTGGCACATCATTGCATTTGTTGTTGTTCAAATAATCAGTGAATGTTTGCATCGGGCTTGCCTAGTGCGGGTTACCTCTCCTATGTGATTTGCGAGCTATTGCATAGGAGCGGGGGTTTTACCCTGTGCGCACCCAAAGGGTAGCGGCTGCGGGTTTCCATTGTCATTAAAAAAAAAAAAAAAAAAATCAGTGAATGTGAAAGAGAGAGGCATATCTGGGATGTTCTCAATGATGAATAGATCTTTAATAATTGGCACCTTAATAATTCATTGGGATTCTTAAGAATTCAGTACCCTTTTCTTTTTAGATAATTTGGATAAGGTTTTGCATTCAGTACTCTTCATTCTTTTTTCCTACTCTTTCTGAAAAAGAAGTGCTTATTCTGTTGCAGTTCACCATAGCTTAATAGTCTAGTCATTGTCTTGTGGTCTATGGCTCTGTACAACCATTTAGTCATTACTCCTTGAGCGCCAACATGCTCCTTTAAACTGCATAGAGAAAGATGAATAAAAGTGAGGTTTCTTTTTTCTTGCTTTGAGTTGGCACAACTAAGAAAACAAGCTAATTTAGAAGTTGTGGTGTCCGGGCCAACTTGTGACACCTTGACTGCTCCACCTGGTACCTGCTACTTCCACTATCTTTGGTAACTCTGCCCGCAAGGGTTTAGGCATGAGAAGAATCACATAGTGTTTTTTACCTCCGTTGGGATTCGAACCTGGGTCCTCATGTTCTCGTCCCACTTCACTGACTACGGGTACAATCATAGTATGAATATACTGGAGTGCTATTTGGTGCTGCTAATAGTCTTTTCCACTGTTCACTGCATAGACTGGTTGCGTGCCTCGGAACTTTTACCTATTTAGGAATTGTAGTCATGTATTACTATTGTGCACAATTTTCAGTTTTTGTTTCATGTACTCTTCCTGTTATGATAGGTTTCCGCAATACGAGTAGGCAAATCTCAGCATCTATGACGGCTGATGGTAGATATGTGGTCTGTGCTAGTGAGGATTCACATGTGTATATCTGGAAACACGAAGCTCACTCTCGACCAAGCAGAAATAAAGGTGTTACTGTTACACAGTCTTATGAGCATTTTCATTCTCAAGATGTTTCAGTTGCCATTCCTTGGCCTGGCATGTCAGATACTTGGAGATATCATACTTCATCTTCCGGGGAACAAAGTGGTCATGATGGTCTCGACGAGGTCTCCACTGCTAACCATCCACCTTCACCTGTTGAAGAGATTGACAACGAGTGCTCACCATTGACTTCTGGCTGTGGTAACAGTCCTCTTCATGGAACCATATCGAGTGCCACAAACAACTACTTTTTTGATAGAATCTCAGCAACATGGCCCGAGGAAAAACTTCTCTTAGCTGCTAAATATCGTAGTCCTCAAGTGAATACAGATGCTAGTATCGACTACAACATTGGCTCAACTCAAACAAAGTTCTGCTGGGGTTTGGTCATTGTAACTGCAAGTCACCGAGGGGAGATCAGGACTTTCCAGAATTTTGGCTTACCAATCCGGATTTAGGCGCCAACAAGAAGGTCCAAGTCTCCGGAGTGTTAGTCGAGAAGTCACAGTACACAGCTACAGCCAAGTTACCAAGTTTGTACAGATAGATTTGTAATATAAGTGAGTTTTTCTTTCTTTTGTATCAAAACTTAGATAAGGAATTATGAAGAGGGGGAAAAGATCTATAATGATATAAGGATAGTATATGATGAAAAGGTTAAAAAAAGAAAAAGAAGGTACATCTTTGTTAGAAAAGGGATAGTTTGTTTTCTGTAATCAGCAATTGTAGAGTTGGAAATCTTGTAATTTCATTGAGTTGAAACAAAATTCTTTGAAAATTAATTCAATTTTCAAGTAGGATTTGTATACATTAGTAGATGTAGAAAATGTATGTGTAGTGGTTTCTTCAACATTTATATGTAATTGTTCCTAGTTTCTTCATCAAGGGGTATGGTGGGAATTGGGATGGTGGATTCCACCCTTAATGAGAGCAGAGTGAAATTCCGCGATAAAATCACTCACTCTGTTTCATATTAGTTGTCATATTTCCCTCTCACACGCTCTTAAAGAAGTTAAGTAAGAAGGATTTTCACTAGTTTATTATTATTTTTTAAACTCTTTTCAGTGTAATCAATATTGTTTTCTTTAAAAAAGAATTATTTTTAAGCATAAAATTAAAAAAAAGAGTTAATAACTTCTATCTTAATTTTGTAAATCGATAAGTATTTTGAAATAAACATTTTAGTAATGTTGATAACTAGTAGTGTCAATGGTTCGATTTGATCAGTTATTCTATGATGTATAATCAAAATTAGACTTTTCTAAATTGTTCTAGTCATTTCGATTTCTCTTTGGTTTTGGTATGATTTGGTTTTTTTTTTTTTTTAACGTCATCTAACGACAATTGCAACCAATAAAATTTAATAGAATTAAATGCCCAAATGTTACAATAGCAATGAATGAAAATATGTTTCCTAATCATTATGAAGAGTATGAAAATTTGTATTAGATTCAAAATGAAATTTATAACTGGTTTTGTTGAATAATTAAGTTTGTGTATTTTAGCATTCTTTGTAACGTGCATAATCTGTTTTATCTATACATTATCATTATTCTATCAAAGAAGTGTTTTATTATATGTAGTTAGTGTAGAGGTTTCAAAAGCACCTATTTTTATAATTGAATATACAAAGCAAATATGGTGGAAATCTCATCTCAAAGTCTAGTACCCTAAATTTAACGTTGATAGATTGAGTATGCCATTTATTGTTATGCTGAAACTTAAAGTTTTGATAATCACGAAGAACACACTAGGGTTGAGAACTTGAGTTGTAGTAGGAGTGACAATAGGTCTTATTTTCTTAAGGAGCGTGTAAAGAGGAAAATGAACAATTAATATGAGACGGAGGAAGTATAGTGAACGTGATCATTATTGATATCAATAAGCATTCAAACTCTTCCACAAATAATATAATTTCAACCTGGAAATGTCAGGAATTTTTTATGCAAAGATATGGGACACATTACAACCCATACCTACTGGAAGTGGATTGCTTTGGGCAGTGGGCCAAAATATCCTTTTTCTGTGTCCATCCAATAATTGACAATTTCTGCAAAAAGTTACAAAAATATCAGAGGAAATCTAAACCTTGAATTCTCATTGGTGGTTAAGAATTGATGTGGGAGATACTTCTACCAAAAACTATCTTATCCTACCCCTCCTTACATATGCTTCGATTTTTAATTAAAGGTCTCGGGTTCAAATTTTACTCTGAAAAAACTCCTTTATTGGAAGTCAGGATTAATCACTCAGTGAATTTCAAATATTAGATGAATAAACAATTTTTTAAAATAAAAAATAACACTTATTATTATGTCTCAACCAGCAACGATGCGGTGGGGTGGTTGGAATTCCTTGGTCCTTAAGCAGAGATAAATCTAGAATTTGAAATTTATGGGGTTTTTATAGCGAACTCAAGTAAATATATGAGTTCACAATTAAAAAATTTATAAATATTTAACAGATTTCTTAATACATATACAGGATCCGGACAAAAGCTTAACTCATTAGCTAGGTTATACCCCCGATTCTTAACTAGAGGTTTCAAATTTGAGTTTTGACAATGAAAAACTCTTTCCGAGGGAGATTTTAATCCTTTAGTGGACCTACCAAGAGTGAATTGAAATTAATCAGGCTAGTAAATTTCGATACAAAATAATTAAAAAAATATCCAATCTTTACAGCCATCATTCCCACTTGTGTATATATAAGTGACCAAACCTCTGCCAGTACCAGTAGTTCAAACTCTCTTCTTCTACAGAAAAAAAAATCCCAAAGTTCTTCACTTCAACTTCTTCATGGCTCTTCAGGCTGCTGCTCTGCTTCCTTCTACTTTCTCCATTTCCAAGGAGGTGCTTTTTTTTTTTTTGCTTTTTTACAAAAAAAATAGTCGGCAAATGTGTAATATATGTATATATATGTGTGTAGCAGTGTATAATTAACATATAATTTATGTATATCGACTATGAACTCAAAATATTTTTGACCGACCAGCCAAATGTGTAGAAAGATCTAACTTTTCTCTCCCCAAATTCATTGTCTTTTTGGCTATTGGAAACCGTCTCTTTACCTTCTCAAGGTAGGGGTAAGGCTACGTATAGATTACCCTCCCTTGTCCCAACTTGTGGGATTACACTGAATATGTTGTTGTTGTTGTATCTTTTTGTAATTTAGCCTGAAATTTGAAATATGAAGTTGTTGATTTTTGTTTTTTGCTCATTTTGTGAATCTTGCAGGGCAAAGCTAGTGCAACCTTGAAGAATTCTAGTCTCTTTGGAGTTTCTCTTTCTGACTATACTAAATCTGATTTTGGATCCTCTTCATTCAAAGTCAAGGTACCAATGTAGTACATTAATACTCCCACAATTTCATTTTATGTGACTATATTTGTGTTAACTAAGTTTAATTATGTTAATTTGACTTGTATATTACATTAGTCATAGTTGAAAGATATTAAAAAGTTATTTTGACAGAGAAAACATCATATTAACAGTTAAAATGACAATAGTTTAATGAATTTGTACAACAACAATTACGCCTCAATCGTCCTAGTAAGGTGCGGTCAGCTATATGAATCCTCAGAGACCATGTGGCCTTTAAGCTCGTCTCAAACCAATATGGTACATATAATGAATCCGCGTCAAACATTTTATGTAAATTGTATACAAGTAAAATTGTCAAAAGTTTTGCCCCGAGGGCTTTGGTTTAATGGTAGTAGCACAACGCGTGCTTGGTTGTTATAGTGAAATGTTGTAATAGAGGATGATTATTATAGAGACGTATGATGTTTTACTGAGATTTGATTTCTTATAGAGCCAAAGAAGATCGTCCAATGGAACTGTTGTAAGGGCTACTATGGTTGCTTCTCCTGGTGTCACAACTAACTCTCCATCAGGAAAAAAAACACTACGAAAAGGTTGTGTAATTGTCACTGGTGCCTCATCAGGATTAGGCTTAGCCACAGCAAAAGCTCTGTCTGAAACAGGGAAATGGCATGTTATTATGGCATGTAGGGACTTTTTAAAAGCTGAGAAAGCAGCAAAATCAGTTGGGATGCCTAAGGAGAATTACACCATCATGCATTTGGACCTCGCTTCGCTTGACAGTGTACGCCAATTTGTCGATAACTTCAGGAGGTCGGGACGACCTCTCGATGTGTTGGTTGCTAATGCTGCTGTGTACCAACCAACTGCTAAGGAGCCTTCATTTACTGCTGAAGGATTTGAGCTTAGTGTTGGAACTAACCATCTTGGACATTTTCTTCTTACAAGATTGTTGCTTGATGACTTGAAGCAATCTGATTATCCTTCAAAGAGACTCATCATTGTTGGTTCAATTACAGGTAATGCATGAAAACTTATTGAATTGAGAATTACAAAAGTCTCCCTAAATGCATCGACTTTCGCATAGCTGCTACACCCTTTGCTAAGGAACTAATCGAAATAGCTATGTTGCTTGAACTCTCCAAAAATGCCATCGGATGCGTGTTGGATCCTCTCCAAAAGTAGTGCATTTTAGTTTTGGAAGATCTGACATGGGTACGATAACATTTTTAGAGAGTCTGAGCAACATAGGTAAATTGAACTCCTTTCTCAAGGACAACTATCTCCCTTCTTGCTTTAGTGAAATAAGAGACGCTAAATCAAGTGTCGGAGCTACATTTTATGAAGGGGTGTTAATCTTTTGAATGTATGTTTACTATACATTGAATTCCGTTGGCTTTCTCGTGTGTTTACTTTTTTATATTTTGACTCCTCTCAGTGAAAATTCTAGTTCCACCACCGACTAAAATGACTTTCATTTAGCTGGTTTTGCTTTACCTATTCATCTGTTGTCTCGAATGGATATTTAAGGATCTTTCTTTCACATAGACTTGTTTTTAGTGGGAAACTAAGTTTTTCTTGACATGTCAGGGAACACGAATACTCTGGCTGGAAATGTACCTCCAAAGGCCAATCTCGGTGACTTGAGGGGTATGGCGGGAGGTTTAAATGGAATTAACAGCTCAGCGATGATCGATGGAGGTGAATTTGATGGTGCAAAAGCATACAAAGATAGCAAGGTGTGCAACATGCTTACAATGCAGGAATTTCATCGTCGATACCATGAGGAAACTGGCATCACATTTGCCTCTCTTTACCCTGGCTGCATTGCAACAACAGGGCTATTTAGAGAACATATCCCCTTGTTTAGGCTTCTTTTCCCACCATTTCAGAAGTATATTACAAAGGGATATGTCTCTGAGACTGAATCTGGAAAGAGACTTGCTCAGGTAATAACAAGTACTAGTATTGAACAAAAAATGTGTTCATCTAATTCGTAGATTTGGGCTTTGCTGAGGGTCTATCAGAAACAACCTCTCTATCTCCCAAGGTAGGGGTTAGGTCTGCGTACACTTTACCCTCCCCAGACCCCCTTGTGGGATTACACTGGGTATGTTGTTGTTGTTGTTGTTGTTGTTTAGTTTTGGGCTATGTTGCTCGGACTTTTCAAAAATGTTGTCGGAGTGCATGTTGGATCCTTCAAAAGTAGTGTATCTTTGGAGGATCTGATACGGGTGCAGCAACATATTTGGGAGAGTCAGAGCAATATAGGTTTGAGAGCCTAAATAGAACTGAAAGAAACAAGTACAAGTACTAACAACAAATTACCCTGTCAACTCAAATGATGCATTTATCTAACTCTTCGTTTTGGTAGCTATGTTGCTCGGACTCTTCAAAAAGTGTTGTCTTGGATCCTTCAAAAGTAGTGCATTTTTGGAGTATCCGACACGAGAACGGCAACATCTTGGTCTGAATAGTAGAACATAATGCATATACATGATTCATATAGCAAAATAAGGCGCGAGCCACAGTCTTCAACAGAAAATTATACTGTGTATATAAGTGGCATATTACTTTTTGTGCATATATAATTAATCTTGAACACTCTTAACGAAGTTTCTGACTTTGGCATTGTAGCTAAGGCGGACTAGTTTGGGAATGAAACATAGTTGATCGACGTATATCTGTCTTTTGTTTTACTGAAGTTGGTTTATTTATCTTATGGCAGGTTGTGAGTGATCCAAGCTTGACAAAATCAGGTGTCTACTGGAGCTGGAACAAAGATTCAGCTTCTTTCGAAAACCAGTTGTCCGAAGAAGCAAGTGATGCAGAGAAAGCGCGTAAAGTGTGGGAAGTCAGTGAGAAACTCGTTGGTTTGGTTTAAATTTTGGGACTAACCTTAGTCATCGTCGAAGAAAACAGGAAAATGACTTCACGAGTGAGAATTTGTAATGGAATTCTAGGATGTTGTAAAGAGAAGTGTCATCGTAGTTAGGATTGGAGATAAAGATCACTCACCTTGTTTTGTTTTGTGTTGGAAAATGTCACTAATTTGCTTTTGAAGTTAAATGAACTGATGGTTCGCGAGCATTGTTCAATTAACTTTCCTTCTGAACTTTTTCTCACTTATACTAAACAATATAATTTGACCTTATATATACGATATCATTTTTCAGATGAAGGGTGTTTAGCTAATCACCCTTTGCCGTTGTAGCTCTGCTCCTGCTCAATCGCCAATCCAAACCATTTGGGTCCCAAAATGGATGTGTTATACACGTTGTCACAATTCTTAACTGGAACTAGACTCAGATGGTTCAGCATGGTACAAGGGAACTCCTGGATATACTTGGGCTGCCAAGGCGGATTCAGAATTTTAAATTTATGATTTTCTACAGCGACGTTAAATTAATATTAAATAATAACTAGACTTACAATCAAATATTGTTGAGGGAGCAGTATGTAAAGTCTCACCATTTTCAGAGTGATTTTTGGGCATTTAGGGGTCAATTTATAGGAATTAGGCGATTTTCTCAGTTTTTCGTATGTGTTATCCGATGAATATTTTGATGATATGGCTTCCGGACGATTTTTTTGAGAAACTTTTATGGAACCCTTCATAGGGAGTTGTGGAGCAGTACGTACAATTTCACCATTTTTAGAGTAATTTTTGGGCATTTAGGGGCCAATTTACAAGTAGGCGATTTTATCAATTTTTTGTGTGTGTTAGCCCATGAATATTTTGGTGATATGACTTTCGGAAGAATTTTTTGCGAAACATTTATAGAACCATCCGTAGGGAGTTGGGCGAGTACATACCGTCCACAATTTTTCGAGTGATTTTTGGGCATTTAGTGGCCATTTTATAGGAATTAGACGATTTTCTCAATTTTTCGTGAGTAACGCTCATGAATATTTTGGTGATATGGCTTCCGAATGAGATTTTTCAAAAACCTTTAAGGAATCCTCCGTAGGGAGTTGGGGGAGCAGCAGTACAGTCTCATCATTTTTAGAGTGATATTTGGGCACTTAGGGGCCAATTTACAAGAATTAGGCGATTTTCTCAATTTTTTCGTATGTGTTAGCTCATACATATTTTGGTGATATGTCTTCTAGACGAACTTTTTGTGAAACTTTAATGGAACACTCCGTAGGGAGTTGGGGGAGCAGTAAGTACAGTCTCACCATTTTAAGAGTGATTTTTGGACATTTAGGAGCCAATTTATCGGAATTAGACGATTTTCAAAGTTTTTCATGTGTGTTTGTCCATGCATATTTTGGTGATATGACTTCGGGCGAATTTTTTGCGAAACCTTTATGGAACCCTCCATAGGGAGTTGGCGGAGCAATAAGTATAGTCTAACCATTTTTAGAGTGGCTTTTGGGTATTTAGGGGCCAATTTAAAAGAATTAGGCGATTTTCTCAATGGGGACCCTCTGTAATTACCCGGGGGAGCAGAAGGTGAAGCCTCGAGAATTTTTACAGCGTTTTTGGGCATTTACGAGGCATTTAATAGGAATTAGGCGATTTTCTCATTTTTCGTGTGTTTTAGCCCATGAATATTTTGGTAATATGGCTTCCGGTCAATTTTTTTCCGACACCTATTGGGGACCCTCTGTAAGTACCCGGGGGAGCAGTAGGTGAAGTCTCGAGAATTTTCATGGCCTTTTTGGGCATTTACGAGACATTAATAGAAATTAGACGATTTTTCTTATTTTTCGTGTGTGCTAGCCTATGAATATTTTGGTGATATGACTTTCGATCAATTTTTTTCTGAAACCTATTGGGGACCCTCCGTAAGTACCCGGGGGAGCAGCAAGTGAAGCCTCAGGAATTTTCACGGCATTTTTGGGCATTTACGAGGCATTTAATAGAAATTAGGCGATTTTTCTCACTTTTCCTGTGTGTCAGCCCATGAATATTTTGGTGATATGGCTTCCGATCAATTTTTTTCTAAAAACTATTAGGGACCCTCCATAAGTACCCGGGGAAGCAGCAGATGAAGCCTCGGGAATTTACACGGTGTTTTTGGAGATTTACGAGGCATTTAATAGGAATTAGACGATTCTCTAATTTTTCATGTGTGTTAGCCCATGAATATTTTGGTGATATGACTTCCGGTCAATTTTTTTGCGAAACCTATTAGGGACCCTCCATAATTACCCGGGGGAGCAGCAGGTGAAGACTCGAGAAATTTTCACGGGATTTTTGGGCATTATGAGGCATTTAATAGGAATTAAACGGTTTTTCTCCTTTTTCGTGTGTGTTAGCCCATGAATATTTTGGTTATATGACTTCCGGTCAATTTTTTTTCGAAACCTATTGGGGATCGTCCGTAAGCACCCAGGGGAGAAGCAGATAAAGCCTCGGGAATTTTAACGGCGTTTTTGGGCATTTACGAGGCCTTTAATTGGAATTAGGCAATTTTTCTCATTTTTCGTGTGTATTAGCCCATGAATATTTTGGTGATATGGCTTTCGGTCAAATTTTTTTCGAAACCTATTGGGGATCCTCCGTAAGTACCTGAGAGAGCAACAGGTGAAGCCTCGGGAATTTTCACGGCGTTTTTGGGCATTTACGAGACATTTAATAGGAATTAGGTAATTTTTCTCATTTTTCGTGTGTGTTAGCCCATGAATATTTTGGTGATATAGCTTCCGATCAAGTTTTTTTCGAAACCTATTTGGGACCCTCCGTAAGTATCCCGTGGAGCAGCAAGTTTAGCCTTGGAAATTTTTACAGTGTTTTTGGTCATTTACGAGGCATTTATGAGGAATGGTGATTTTTCTCATTTTTCGTGTGTGTTAGCCCATGAATATTTCCGGTCAATTGTTTTCCAAAACCTATAGGGGACCCTCCATAAGTACCCGGGGGAGCGGAGCAACAGGTGAAGCCTCGGGAATTTTAACGACGTTTCTGGGCATTTATGAAGCATTTAATAGGAATTAGGCGATTTTCCTCAATTTTCGTGTTTGTTAGCCCATGAATATTTTGGTAATATGGCTTACAGTCAATTTTTTTCGAAACCTATTGGGGAACCTCCGTAAGTACCTGGAGGAGCAGCAGGTGAAACCTCAGAATTTTTCACAACGTCTTTGGGCATTTACGAGGTATTTAATAGAAATTAGGCGATTTTTCTCATTTTTCGTGTGTTTTAGCACATGAATATTTTGGTGATATGACTTCCAGTCAAATTTTTTACGAAACCTATACGGGACCCTCTGTTAGTACCCGAGGGTGGGAGGGGCAGCAAGTGAAGCCTCAAAAATTCTCACGGCATTTTCATGCATTTACGAGACATTTAATAGGAATTTGGTGATTTTTCTTATTTTTCTTGTATGTTAGCCAATGAATATTTTGGTGATATGGCTTCCGGTCAATTTTTTTCCAAAACCTATTGGGGACCTTCCGTAAGTACCTAGGCGAGCAGCAGGTGAAGCCTCGTGAATTTTCACTGCGTTTTTGGGCGTTTACGAGGCATTTAATAGGAATTAGGCGATTTTTTCAGCTTACGGTCAATGTTTTTTCGAAACTTATTGGGGACCCTCCGTAAGTATCCAGGGGAGCAGCAGGTAAAGCCTCGGGAATTTTCACGGCTTTTTGGGCATTTACGAGGTATTTGATAGGAATTAGGGAATTTTTTCTCATTTTTCGTGTGTGTTAGCCCATTTATATTTAGGTGATATGGCTTCCGATCAATTTTTTTCTGAAACCTTTTGGGGACCTTCCGTAAACACCCAGGGGGGCAGCAGGTGAAGCCTCGAAAATTTTCACGGCGTTTTTGGACATTTACGAGGCATTTAATAAGAATTAGGCGATTTTTCTCAATTTTCGTGGGTATTAGCCCATGAATATTTTGGTGATATGGCTTCTGGTCTATGTTTTCCGAAATATATTGGGGACCCTACGTAAGTACCCAGGGAAGCCAGCAGGTGAAGTCTCGGAAATTTTCACGTCGTTTTTGGGCAGTTACGAGGCATTTAATAGGAATTAAGCAATTTTTCTCATTTTTCGTGTGTGTTAGCCAATGAATATTTTGATGGTATGACTTCCGATCAATGTTTTTTCGAAACTTATTGGGGACCCTCCATAAGTTCCCGGGGGAGCAGCAGGCGAAGCCTCGAAAATTTTCACGGTGTTTTTGGGCATTTACGAAGCATTTCATAGGAATTAGGCGATTTTTATCATTTTTCGTGTGTGTTAGCCCATGAATATTTTGGTGATATGACTTTCGGTCAATTATTTTCCAAAACCTATTGGAGACCCTTCGTAAGTACTCGTTGGAGCAACAGGTGAAGCCTCGTGAATTTTCAAGACGTTTTTGGGTATTTACGAGGCATTTAATAGGTATTAAGCAATTTTTCTCATTTTTCGTGTATGTTAGCCCATTAATATTTTGGTGATATGGCTTCCGGTCAATTCTTTACCTAAACTTTTTGGGGACTTCCGTAAGTAACTGGGGGAGCAGTAGGTGAAGATTCGGTAATTTTCACGGCGTTTTTGGGCATTTACGAGGCATTTAATAGGAATTAGGCTATTTTTCTCTTTTTTCGTGTGTGTTAGCCAATGAATATTTTGGTGATATGACTTCCGGTTAATTTTTTCTGAAACTTATTGGGGACCCTCCGTAAGTACCCGAGGGAGCAACAGGTGAAGTCTCGAGAATTTTCACGGCTATTTTTAGCATTTACGATACATTTAAGAGGAATTAGACGATTTTTCTCATTTTTCGTAAGCGTTAGCTCATTAATATTTGGGTGATATGTCTTACGGTCTATTTTTTATAGAAACCCATTGGGAACCCTCCGTAAGTACCCGGGGGAGCAGCAGATGAAGCCTCATGAATTTTCACGGCGTTTTTGGGCATTTACGAGGATATTAATAGGAATTATGCGATTTTTCTCATTTGTCGTGTGTGTTAGTCCATGAATATTTTGGTGATATACCTTCCGATTAATTTTTTTTCGAAACCTATTGGGGACCCTCCATACGTTTCCGGGGGAGTAGCAAGTGAAGTCTCAGGAATTTTCACGGCTTTTTTGGGCATTTACAAGGTATTTAATTGGAAATAAGCGATTTTTCTTATCTTTCGTGTGTGTTAGCCCA
The DNA here is from genome assembly GCA_018342035.1 of Solanum appendiculatum. Taxonomy (NCBI): domain Eukaryota; kingdom Viridiplantae; phylum Streptophyta; class Magnoliopsida; order Solanales; family Solanaceae; genus Solanum; species Solanum appendiculatum. The sequence goes on along the minus strand of JAGDQO010001585.1, from coordinate 156,851 downwards.
TGAATATTTTGGTGATATGGCTTCCGGTCAATTTTTTTACGAAACCTATTAGGGATCCTCCGTAAGTACCCGGTGGAGCAGCAGGTGAAGCCTCGGGTATTTTCACTGCGATTTTGGGCATTTACAAGGCATTTAATTGGAATTAGGCGATGTTTCTCATCTTTTGTGTGTGTTAGCCCATGAATATTTTGGTCATATGGCTTCCAGTCAATTTTTATCCGAATCTATTGGAAACCCTCTGTAAGTACCCGAGGAAGCAGCAGGTGAAGCCTCGGGAATTTTCACGGTGTTTTGGGCATTTACGAGGCACTTAATATGAATTAGGCGATTTTTCTCATTTTTCGTGTGTAACGCCCATGAATATTTTGGTGATATGGCTTCCTGTAAATTGTTTTTCGAAACCTATTGAAGACTCTCCATAAGTACCCGGGGGAGGAGCAGGTGAAGATTGATGAATTTTTACGGCATTTTTGGACATTTACAAGGCATTTAATAGAAATTAGACGATTTTTCTCATTGTTCGTGTATGTTAGCCCAAGAATATTTTGGTGATATGGCTTAAAATAAATTTTTTTCTGAAACATATTTGGGACCCTCCTTAAGTACCCGGGGGAGCAACAGGTTAAGCTTCGAGAATTTTCACGGCGTTTTAGAGCATTTACGAGGAATTTAATTGGAATTAGGCGATTTTTCTAATTTTTTGTGTGTATTATCCCGTGAATATTTTGGTGATATGACTTCCGGCTAATTTTTTTCTTAAACCTATTGGAGACCCACCGTAAGTACCATGGGGAGCAGCAGGTGTAACCTTCGAATTATTCACGATGTTTTTGAAAATTTATGAGGCATTTAATAGGAATTAAGTGATTTTTTTCATTTTTCGTGTGTGTAATTTTTTTCCGAAACCTATTGGGGACCGTCCGTAAGTACCCGGGGGAGTAGTAGTTGTAGCCTCCGAAATTTTCACGGCATTTTTGGACAGTTACGAGGCATTTAATAGGAATTATGCTATTTTTCTCATGTTTCGTTTGTGTTAGCCCATGAATATTTTGGTATTATGGTTTCCAGTCAGTTTTTTTGCGAAATATATTCGGGACCCTTAGTGAGTACTTGGGGGAGCAACAGGAGAAGCCTCAGTAATTTTCACGGATTTTTTGAGGCATTTACGAAGTATTTAATATGAATTGGGCGATTTTTCTCATTTTTGTGTGTTTTAGCCCATTAATATTTTGGTAATATGGCTTCCGGTCAATTTTTTTCCCAAACTTATTAGGGACCCTCCATAAGTACCCGGGGGAGCAGCAGGCGAAGTCTCATAAATTTTCACAGTGTTTTTGGGGCATTTACGAAACATTTAATAGGAATTAGGCATTTTTTCTAATTTTTCGTATGTGTTAGCCCATGAATATTTGGGTGACATGACTTCTAGTCAATTCTTTTTCGAAATCAATTGGGGACCCTCCGTATGTACTTGGGGGAGCAGTAGGTGAAGCCTCAGGAATTTTCACGGCATTTTAGAGGCATTTAATAGGAATTAAGCGATTCTTCTCATTTTTCATGTGTGTTAAACCATGAATATTTTGGTGAGACGGCTTCCAGACAATTTTTTCCAAAATCTATCGGGGATTTTCCGTAAGTATCCGGACGAGCCGCAAGTGAAGCCTCGAGAATTTTCCCGGCGTTTTTGGGCATTTACGAGGCATTTAATAGGAATTAGGCGATTTTTCTCATTTTTCTTGTGTGTTATCCCATGAATATTTTGGTGATATGGCTTCAAGTCAAGTTTTTCCGAAACCCATTGGGGACCCTCCATAAGTACCTGGGGGAACAACACGTGAAGCCTCAGAAAATTTTACGGAGTTTTTGGGCATTTACGAGGCTTCTAATAGAAATTATGTGATTTTTCTCATTTTTCGTGTGTGTTAGCCCATGAATATTTTGATGATATGGTTTTCGGTCAATTCTTTTTCGAAACCTCTTGAGGACCCTCCGTCAGTACCCGAGAGAGCAGCAAGTGAAGCATCGAAAATTTTCATGGCGTTTTTTTGCATTTACGAGGCATTTAATATGAGTTAGATGATTTTTCTCATTTTTCGTGTGTGTTAGCCCATGAATATTTTGGTGATATGGCTTCCGGTTAATTTTTTTCAAAACCTAATGGGGACCCTCTGTAAGAACTCAGGGGAGCAGTAGGTGAAGCCTCCGGAATTTTCACGTCGCTTTTGGGCATTTACGAGACATTTAATAGGAATTAGGCGATTTTTCTAATTTTTCGTGTGTGTTAGCCCATTAATATTTTGGTGATATGGCTTCCGGTCAATTTTTTTCCGAAACTTATTAGGGACCCTCCGAAAGTACCTGAGGGAGCAGCAGGTGAAGCCTCAAAAATTTTCACGGCTTTTTTGAGCATTAAATAGGAATTAGACGCTTTTCTCATTTTCGTGTGTGTTAGGCCATTAATATTTTGGTGATATGATTTTGGTCAAAAAAATTTTGAAACCAATTGGGGACCCTCCATCAGTACCCGGAGGAGTAGCAGGTGAAATCTTTTTTTTCGAAACCGATTGGGGACCCTCTATAATTATTTTATGAAATCTTTATGGAACCATCTGTAGAGAGTTGTGGGAGAACTACGTACAGTCTCACCATTTTTAAGAATGATTTTTGGGCATTTATGACCAATTTACAAGAATTAGGCGATTTATTAGTTTTTCGTGTGTGTTAGCCCATGAATATTTTAGTGATATGGATTTCGAAATTTTTTTTGTGAAACCATTATGGAACCCTCAGTAGGGAGTTAAGGGAGGAATACATACAATCTCACCATTCTTAGAGTTATTTTTTAGCATTTAGGGTACCAATTTACAAGAATTATGTGATTTTCTCAGGTTTTTGTGTGTGTTAGCCCATGAATATTTTTGTGATATGACTTTCAGATGAATATTTTCCTAACCTTTATAGAACCCTCCGTAGGGAGTTGGGGGGCAGTACGTACAGTCTCACCATTATTGATGTGATTTTTTGGCATTTAGGAGCCAGTTTACATAAATTAGGCGATTTTCTCAGTTTTTCGTGTGTGTTAGCCCATGAATATTTTAGTGATATAAATCTTGGACGATTTTTTTGTGAAACCTTTATGGAACCCTCGTTAGGTAGTTCGGGGAGTAGTACGTACAATCTCATCATTTTTAGAGTGATTTTTGGGCATTTAGGGTCAATTTTCAAGAATTAGGCGATTTTCTCAATTTTTTGTACGTTCCATGAATAATTTGGTGATATGACTTTTGGACGAATTTTGTCAAAACCTTTATGGAACCCTCCGTAGGGAGTCGGGGGAGCAGTACGTACAATCTCACCATTTTTAGAGTGATTTTTGGGCATTTAGGGGCCAATTTATAAGTATTAGACAATTTTCTCAGTTTTTCATGTGCGTTAGCACATAAATACTTTGGTAATCTGGCTTTCGGATGAATTTTTTGTAAAACCTTTATGGAACCCTCCGTAGGGAGTTGGGGGAGCAATACGTACAGTCTCACCATTTTTAGAGTGATTTTTGGGCATTTATGGGCCAATTTAAAAGAATTAGGTGATTTTCTCAGTTTTTCGTGTGTGTTATCTAATGAATATTTTTTTGATATGACTTACGTACGAATTTTGGTGCAACTTTTATGGAACCCTCCATAGGGAGTAGAGGGACCATTACATACAGTCACACCATTTTTAGAGTGATTTTTGGGCATTTAAGGTCAATTTACAGGAACTATGCTATTTTCTCTGTTTTTCATGTGTGTTAGCCCATGAATATTTTGGTGATATGACTTCCGGACGAATTTTTTACGAATCCTTTATGGAACCCTCTGTAGGGAGTTTGGGGACCAGTACGTAAACTCTCACCATTTTAGAGTGATTTTTTGACATTTAGGGGCTAATTTACAAGAATTAGGCGTTTTCTCAGTTTTTCGTGTGTGTTAGCCCATGAATAATTTGTTGATATGGCTTCAGAACAATTTTTTCGCAAAATTTTTATGGAACCCTCTGTAGGGAGTTGGAGGAGAAATACATACAGTCTCACAATTTTTAGATTGATTTTTGGGCATTTAGGGGACAATTTACAGGAATTAGGCGATTTTCTCAATTTTTCATGTGTGTTAGCTCGTGAATATTTTGATGACATGACTTCCAAACAATTTTTTTGCAAAACCTTTATGGAACCTTGCATAGAGAGTTGGGGGAGCAGTACGTAGATATTTAGTACTTTTCTTAATGTATAAAGAATGTTTGGACAAAAACTAATGGATTCACGTGAACCTGTAACCAGGCCTTTAGATTTGCCCTTGTTGGGCTTGATATGAATGACCAAATCACCAAATAGTGAATGTCAGAAATCCCTTCCCGGATCAAGATGCTATTTCGACAAACATAGATTTAGAATTTGAATTTTAGAAGCTCGAGTTCAAAATTCTATTATAGTCTATTTGGTTGGTTGGGTTCAAGATCTATTATATGTATGCATTTGATTTGATTTTTACCACTTACAGGGCATGGGCATGGACATGAGTCAAAACTATTAGATTCGGATGAACCTGTAACTTTTACACTACATACGCTCTTGCATCTTGATAACTAGGCTAAATGGCTCATCATGGTCTATACCTTATTGGTGGTCAAATCAAATTAGGATAAACAAATTGAAATAGACAGAGTGATCTTTTGTAAGAATGCAACTGAACCTTGTAATACACATAACTCTACCACGATTGAAAAGGGATAGTAGATAATTACCATCGATTCTAATGATATGGATAAAATTTATTTATTTTTAATCAGATGTCTAAGTTAAAAAATAGTTTTTCTTTAATGATCATTTTACATAGACTCACATCTAAATTAATTAAGGTCCCAAAATAGATATCGGACATGACCTGAAGATCAAGTAGATAAGCTGGTGCACATCTCTGTGTGCTGTTGGCTCCACATCATTAGTAAGACTTTAGTACTATCCCCAAAAAATAGATATTCGTGGACTATTATTAGCCATATAGAAAAATTCGAATTCACGCATTATACGGTTTATTTTTTAGATAGACGCTTCCATCCTAATTTTTTAAATTTTCAGAAATTCAAACTCGAGATATTTAATTAAGAGTGAAGAGATCTCAGTTCCATCACAATCCATGCTGATCAAAAGATATGTACTTACTTAGGAGTCGTTTGGTATGCAGACTGAATTGTCCTGAAATTGTAATCCCGAACTAATTTATTCTATATAGGAAATGAAATAAAATAATCTCAAATCGTACGGAATAAAGTGTGATATTTCATGATTAAGCCTGAGATAAAATTTATACTGTTTTTAATAGACGATATAAATTTATCTTAAAATGTATTTATACCATCAACCAAACGCAATATAAATTTCAAACTTAATCCTAAGATATCTCATCTTATCCCGCGTACCAAACGTTCTTTATCTTCTGTCAGAATTCATTAATATATATTGGCATCTACTACTCATAACAATGTCTGAAACATTGGTCTACTTATCTCTCACCCATGTGAAACGTACGGCATTATTTTGGACATAACATTGAAACACTGACAAATGACAGCTTACCCACATTCACCTAATTATTATAAACCTAATTAACCACATGATTAGCTCTGATCTTAATTAATTAATTAATAATTAGTCCAACAATCTCGAATCATATCATCACATGACTGCTAAAGCAAGCTAAGTTTCACACGATTCTGAGACTTAACCCGCGATATATTGTAGAGCTTTTAGATCTCGTCCTGGTTAGTAACTTACGAATTTGATTCATTTGTATTGACCCCACGAATGATTCATCGAGGAAAAGCACTTCTTATAAAAACAAACATAAATAACTATTTTGAAACTCAAATTTGAATTCGAAACTTTTGATGGAGGGTGGAGGAAATCTCGTCGATCCATCATATTCTTTGTAGTTGCAACTTTTTCATTTTGGTAAGGATTTATCTGAATTCTCTTAGCTCAAATATTATAATATACATAAATATAAATTATTTTTTATTATATAAAGTAAATATTTTTGCTTTTAATTTTTATAATTTATTTTTTTATATTATAAATTTGAGTAAAATTTCTGATTCCGCTACTATTTTCATCTTGTGCGGCCGCCAATCTACTCCACTTTTCTTGTTGACCTTTTCCCTTGAAAATTTAAGTCTTTCCTCTTCATTTATCATTCTAATTATTGATTTTCTTGACAGAAAATTTTAGACTTTAGTGGTTAAGACTTAACTTAATCTATATTTCATTTAGCATTTACGTTATATTTATAATAAAATTAAAACTGTGATAATAATTTAATTGACATTTTATCAAGTTAAAAAAATGGATTTGGAGTTATAAATATTAATATTGTTAAGATTTTTTAATTATCAATCAAGTCTAACCTATGATAAAAAAAATAGGAGTATTAATTTTATTACTTTATTAATCAATGTTTGTTATGGAAGTTTGCATCTAATTATTAGCTTATAAACAATCTAATTGAATAAATATTTTTTACATCGTCGATTCATGTAACTTAAAAATGTATTTACCTTATAAACAACTTGGTCATATAAATAATTTTTAATATTTAAATATACATAACTTAAACTCTTAATTTAACTATGAATATTACTTTATCGTCTACATGAGTCAATTAAAATGGCTTAGTGTTTGATTCCTTTAACTGTCCCTACCAATTTGTTGATTAATTAAAAATTTTGAATCTCATAAATCTTTCTACAATTGCTGTTTTGCATAATCAATATTTTTTAATAAATTAATTAATATGTCAAAATCAACTATCTGATAGATTTGAATCCTTATGATATCTGCTTACGTATATTTAACCTTTAATTATTTAAAATGTGCATTTTAAATTTCTTTTCTAATCATGAATATATATTCACATTTTTTTTCAAAATTATTAACTATTTTATAATTTAATCATGCATGTGTTATATTAAGCTAAGTTTGCATATTATTAACGTATATTTGAGAATAACACGCCTCAAAAAAAATAATCCAACATGATATATTTCCTACGTAAAAAGATCAAAAAAATCTTAAATTTTTATTAATAAAAGTTCAAAAGTCATGCATCACAATAATCAAAATCAAAATTTATTTAATAACTGAGGAATCAATTATTATCTTATTTTTTTTCAATTTTAAAGTTCAAACCAAAAAATTTTAATTAAAAATTAAAAAAAAATCTCATTGGTCACAACCATATATATCCTTTGGTGGTTCCAAAAGGCAATAATAAGTATCAAGACAAATCATGGAAATGGACGATTTAGATTAAGAGCCATCTAATTTCAGTTTACTTTAGTTATGATTAAAATTAAAATATGAGTTGTCATCACAAATCTCGTTTTTGTTTTGGAACTATCGAGAAAATTCGTTGTTATGATTCTTCGTATGTATTTTGGATAAATTTATTTTTATACAATAACTTGCAAATTACATAAGAGATCTAAAATGTACTGTGTGAAAATTCAATTCAACTTGGAAGATCACCTGTTGCACCAGTTCTATCATTCTTACGTCTACAAATCTTTTTCTTATAAATTAGAGATGGTATATTTACTTTGTTTAATAATTAGTATTAAAAACTCAAAAAAAAATTATCGTATATTGTTTCTTTTATTTATAAAATTGATAAACTATCAACAACTCATATATTGTTTTGACTTAATATATGATATTCAAATATGCCTTGTTCTTATGTCATATTAGTTTTTTAAAGTGCAAAGGACTTTGCTATTTGCAAACTCTCCTAATTCTGGGGATAAATATAAAAAGAAAAACATGATCAACAAGGAATTATAAATATAGACAATCCAACTTTTCTTTAAATTTTGAAAAAGTTTAATTATTTGAAAAATATTGTAGCAAAATTAAGTCTGACCTCTAAAGTTTTAAAAATTACAAGTTGTTTAGTTGTATAAAGTATTGGAAAAAATAAACTTAACAATTTTTTGTGATTTGAGGAGACATTCTTGACGCTTTTGATTATTTATTTATTTTACTGTTTTTCTCAAAACTAACGGACAAAGTTGATTTAGATATTCAACGAAAATGAAAGTGATCATAGTATATTTAAGATATTATTTGAATCTTTTATATATCAAAAATAGATATAAGAGAAATTATTATCATTATTTTCTCGTTTAAATAAAATCATCACCAGGAATATAATCTACTTTAGATTTACAAGAATGCTTCATGCAGTTTTTTTTTCAAATAATTAAACTTTTTCAAAAATGGTTTATAAAACATTAATTAATCATTAATAGTCTATGATTGAGCAACAATTTAATTAAATGATAATTAATATGAATCAAGTAGTTAAACTAATTATAAGTACTATTAAGTAGTTCTCCCAATATATTATAAGCAGATCTAACAGCTAAATTCATGTAATGATTAATATAGAAAACTTATTAGGTCCCAAAATGTCTAAATATAAATAAAATATCTACAGCACTAAGAAGGAAACTAATAAATAATAATGCACTAAGAATAAAAGATGCCATTGATTAATATCCTTCATGTTATGCTTTTGATGATTCCTACATATATTGTAAAATGAATAGTGCGCGGGACGATGAGGGCAGATCAATGAGAAGGATTGACAAATTTCAAAAAAAGTGTATATGATATTTTAAATGAATTTCACGTTAAAATGAGAGAGAAAAGTAAGAAACTTTATAATACAGAACACAAATTCATATATGGTACGTGCACTTTTAACTAGATGATGTTGTAATAGCTTGAGGGACAAATCATAAGGTGTGTTGGGACAAAGTGAAGGATACATACTTGGATCATGATATATAACAAAAATTTTATTACTACATAATATGAGATGATATTCATGAAAGTTGCTGGAATTTGACATTATGAGGAAACAATTTGAAAAACATTAATTTACCACAAAGTATGTGTTGCAAAAAATTTTAAAAAAACAAATCTATTTGGAGATTGTTATATATTCCTATTACTATTTTTATTACATTAATATATACTCTTTTCTTTACTGGATATTTTCTAGTGAATCTAGTTTTAACCTTAATGAGAAGTTTATGTAATCATACAAATGTTATAATAACATGTTTATAAAGGTCATTAAGTTTTTTTAAAAAAATAATTATAATCACACAAATATTATGATAATGTTTAAGACTATAAATTTCAACTTTTTTTTTTTTTCAAATTTCGTACTGATTCAAACTATGTTACATAAATTGAAATATAAAGAGGAAATAATATGCTCCTAACAAAGTTCAAGTGTTCAACCAATTTTTACTAACATCATTACACTCTTAAATCACATGCTCACTTATTTACAAAATAATGGTGTTCGGCTTCGTTTTAATTTCCCACACCTCGCTTATTTTTAGGACACATGCTATCTTTCACAGGTGAGATATCGGATAATCCTATCCATCAAACTTAAATATATGAAAAAAATCATTAAAAATTTTTTTTTTTGCTAAAATTTAAACGTGAAATATTTTATTTTTGAATATGTTACATTCATGACCACTAAATCACACCCTCGGGTGCTTCGTAAATCGCATGATCCTATCCACCGTCCAGCATATCCATTGGCATGGATCCCATACTCTGTGAAACTCTGGCTTGCTTATCTCATATCACATGTATGAAAAGTACGGCTTTTATACCTCTTAGACGCACACAGAGACACTGTCTTAATGCAGAGGCACCATTTAAAATTTCTCTTTTATATATATATGCAGTTAACTATCGATAAATTTATTTGTATTCGATGTTTATAACAAAATAAAAATATAAAATATGTGAATGGAAAGAATTTCATGTCAGTAGAGAATGAGATCTTTGGACCCTTTGAGCTTATTTTACGAACGTGAATTAAGTCTGAGACCTAATTTAACATGATATCAGAGTCAGACTCATTCGATATGGGCTCCTGGGGAACCGATTGATGGGATTGGAAATACTCTCAATACTAGACCAACTGAGAGGGGGGAGGGTTGTAATACCCCCGATCCATGAATTTACACGCATTGGACTGAATAATAGAACCTCAAATAATAGAATGTATGGATTTGGGCGTAAGGAGGGTGATGAATCGAAAAAATCTCGCATCTATAAGGGATAAGATTTCTAGACTATTTGTTATAAGGCTTCGAAAATTTTTATTCCTTTTGAACTAGTTTTGGAGTATGAGTTAGGTCAAGACATAATTAGGCAACGTATGATATATATTTGGTTGATCATTCCATTGACATCTCATATTTACGCCCCCATTTGACTGTCGCTCGATTACTACTTCACCAAATCAAAAAGCCCCTACTCACAAAATTGCTCTTAGATTAAAGTGTGAACATTATATTTGCAATATCAACATATATAAATTAAAATTAAAAGGTAATTTTGAAAATTTCTTTTATTTTTCGGTTTCTTGTCTAATATTTGATTTTCTAAGCCCTTTTCTGAATTTCGACGGTGTAAGACTATTAAATGGAGAAGAATAAAGAGAAAATGTTACGTTCTCTATATTAAAAAAATCATTTCTAAAAATTAAGCTTATTTTTATAGCTTGAACTCGATACTTCTTATAGAGAATTATTATACTATAAAGGACAAAGACCATGTGGATTTCCATCCTAATTATAATAGTATGAAATAATGTACGTCATGCGTGACGTAGCCCACTTGACACAAGATTAAGACCGCTAATTTCAGTTTAACTTCTTAAAATAAGTTATTAATTAGTTGTCAAGGACAGTACCTTCACCACAAGCTGTCATTTACAAATCTATTGGTTCTCTTTTATGTAATATAAAATTGATACGCTATTGTCAATTTCTCATTTATTATAATTATTTTTTTGATTTACTAATAAAGAAGAATCTCAAGGGACCCCTCCAAATTCAAAGGAAAAATTAGAAAAAGAAATTTAGAATTCATAAGCATATTTTAACTCTTTTCTTTTACTCGAGTCAAAGGTCTATCGAATAATTAGAATAAGATTGATTACATACTATGTTTTTCAAAATTTACTTACTAGATTGCATTGATATATTGTTTTTGTAGCTCTTTTTCTTATCCTTTTTACTAGCAGATTACACGATTAAATAAACAAAAATGTGATTTTCGTAATAACTTTATTAGAATTGTTGATGTGACAAATCATACAATTTAACATAGTAGGCAAATAACTATGTTCGAGTCTCAAAAGCCATTATTATTGTAAAAGATTATGTACTTGACTCATAAAAAATAAAAGAAATAAACATAAATATAATTAAGTAACACACAATTAAATTTAAAAAAATAGAGAAAATGATTGCACATTTCAACTGTACCGATATTTTTCAAAACTTACAGTATAGCAATTAAGTTTGATCTCTTCTAAGGTTTACACTTTACAAGTTGCAAGGTTATTTGTCTATTAATGTTGAAAGACATATAACACAAGTTGCAATTTTTAGAATATTTAAACGTACGTTCTTGGCCTATCAACAGGGGTGGACCTACGTTGGGTTAAGAGGGTTCATATGAACCCACTTCGTAAAAAAATTACACAGTATATATAAGTATATTTGATTTGTCTTCTAAAAATACACGTATAAATAAAAAAATTGACCCCATTTAAATGAATGATAGCCCTGAAGTGCCCAGGTTCGAAACCAGAGAACAACACATTAATTTATTAGTTTTTTTGTGAATTTTCTTGTTCATATTTGAACCCGCGTGGTAAAAATTCTAGGTCCACTGCCTATCAATATTATGCTTAGGTCTTGATGAACAAAAAAATGTATAATAACATTTAAAGACATGTATATTTTTTTATACATTATTATGTCACTTCAAAAATAACTATAGGTAATCATCAATAATTAGTTTAATCAATTAATTACTTGAAAAATAAATAAAAAATAATAACATACTTAGTATAATTTTATAAATGGAATTTGAAGAAGGCGATATATAGGTAAAAAATTGTTTTCCTTAGATCCTAAGTTCAAGTACATAAAAAATAAATACGAAAAGGAAATACAACAATGAAGAAGTCATTCTAAAAATAATGGAGAAGAAAATCAGTAGCAATAAATAACTATAATATGATCATAATCGAAGCAAACGAAACAACAAATCATATCTCTTTATGTTATTTCCATTTTTTTAATATAATTCTTTTTGAAAAAATAAGATAGTATAAGAGTAATAATACAAATAATACTGACAAAGAAAATTAGACAACACTCGATTTTCTACCAATTAACTTCAACTATATTTTCGACTTCTACATTCTCCTATCTAAATCATATCCTCGATAAACTGCGGACAATATCATTATCATGTGATTGACGTGGACTAAATCTTGAATGCATAAAGTACAGCCTAAATAATGTTTAAAACTCATCAAAAAAGGAGGAACAAAAAAAAAAGCTGTTGATGAGTATACACACTTGTTTGCTGACTAATCATTCACCCACTCTCTTATTTTTTTTATTTTTTTTTTAAATGGAACATATGAAGCTTCCAAGATTAGTATATATGTGTATGTTTTATGAGGCAAAATCATGTTGTTGGCATATGCATAATTTTTAAATACCAAAAGAAAAATTGAAATCTATCCATGCTTTTTCAAGTTTTATTTATGTATGTACCGAAAAAGATATGAGGTGTTCGAAAATAATCAAACTAATTGAATATGAGGATTATTGCTATTAATAAGAATATGAATGGAGTTTCACTAAAAAAAAAAAAGAGTTCTAAGATGCATACAATTGGAAAAAATAGCCCCTACTGTTTTTTGCACTAGTTATTAGGCCTTATTAAATTAGGCTTTTAACTCACTTTCTTTTCGTAAAGAACAAGCTCGAAAAGAATTATGAAAAATGTTTTCTCCCTATTTATTTAATTTAAATAATTTTGATTTTTTTTATTATTATATTAAAGTCATGAGCGGCTTCATAAAATTAATGATCTAAAGTTATGACATTCAACAACCATTTTTCAATCATGTTTCTAAAATATAACTTTATTATAGAATTTCACATTCTATAAATGAACTCCATTACAATTGTTATTTTTTTTATACAAGGGCTCAAAATGAAAATTTGTAATTTTATCCTCTAAAGCAAACGATGACAAGAAGCCTACTTACAACATGTTAGAATACTATTTTAATACATGTATATAATTGTATAGGGAGAAAAATTATCTCAAAACTATGCAAAAGGGTTAAATTTGCCTTTTATTTAAAAAAAATAATTTTTAATTGTGAGATACGTGACATCAAATATGCTAAGCTTTTACGGTTGAAAAACAAAGACAGATTTAATTCATTTTAGTAACGTAAGGATATATATGGCACGTGGTATTAAGTATGCTAAGCTTTTACGGTAAGAAAATAAAAGATAAATTTAATTCACTATAATAAGATAAAAGTATATTTGATTCCAACTATTAACACGAAACAAATTTATCCATTTCTCATAGTTTAAAGATAAAAGTTAACCTTGTATCCTTATTTATACTATAGTAAGTGAATTCAAATCATCAAAAAAAAAAATTCTATATTTCAATTTGTCTATCCTATTTTTTATTTAGTTTTTTTTAAAAAAAATAATATTTTATTTAATTTTAAATTTTTACATAATATATTTAAAAATAATATTTTAATATATTTGTCATATCTTTATTTTAAGACTATAAAAAATTTTTAAAAAATTAAAATTTTATATTAAATTAAAACGAGACAAACAAAATCTCAAAATCTTAAAAAGAGTACATAAAACAACAAAATTGTCCTTCTTATACATCTCCCCTACAAACAACCAAAAAGGGACCACCCTCAAATTTGCTTACTCTTTTCCTACAATGCCCCCCACCCCACCGCACCCCACCCCAACAGTACCTAAACGTGTCATCCCCTGCTTTTATAAATCAGCACACTTGCACTCTCACAATGACACTCTCCACTTCTCAAAAATTCTTCAAAAATCTCTCATTTTTTATCCCTTTTTAGCATTTTGATTCATTTTTTCAAGAAAAATTTGTGTGTTTTTCTTGCATGGCAGCTCATCTTTTAGCTCATGAGGTAGCTGACCTATGCCTTGGGAAGCCACCTCTTAAGTCTCTTTCTGTGTCTGCAACAATTGGTGAAGCTTTAGCTTCTCTCAAATCTTGTGAAGAAAATTGTATAAGTGTTTGGGATTGTGACCATTTCAAGAATGTTGATTGTATTTGTGTTGGGAAAATTTGTATGGTTGATATAATATGTTTTCTTTGTAAAAAAGAGAATGTGAATTCTCCATCTTTGGCTCTGAAATCACCTGTCACTGCTTTGTTACCTAAAGATTCTGTTCTTGTTAGGCATGTTCAACCATCTACAAGGTAAAAAGATTGAGTCTTTATGTGTTGTTGTGTAATGGGGTTCTTTCATTGTGTCAAAGTATTGAATTTTGCTTTGTTTTCTTATGTGGGGTTCTTTCAATTGATCTTGTTTAGCTCTTAGCTTTGTTTTTTGTGTTGAGTTTCTCCATCTACAAGGTAAAAAGATTGAGTCTTTTTTGTCTTGTTGTGGAATGGGGTTCTTCCATTGTGTCAAATGCTTGAATTTTGCTTTGGGTTCTTTCAATTGATCTTGTTTAGATTTTAGCTTCATTTGTTCTCTAGAGTTTCTCCCTCTAAAAGGTAAAAAATTGAGTCTTTTTACATTTTTGTGCAATGTTTGTTAATGGTTTATGTGGGGTTTTTCCATTGTGTCAAAATCTTGAATTTTGCTTAGTTTCCTTATATGGGGTTCTTCGAATTGGTCTTGTTTGGCTTTTAACTTCATTTGTTCTCTTGATTTTCTCCCTCTACAAGGTAAAAAGATTGAGTCTTTTTGTGTTGTTGTTAAATGGGGTTCTTCCATTGTGTTCAAATTCTTGAATTTTGCTTAGTTTTCTTATGTGGGGTTCTTTCAATTGATCTTGGTTGGATTTTAGCTTCATTTACTATCTTGAGTTTCTCCTTCTACAAGGTAAAAAGATTGTGTCTTTTTACATTTTTGTGCAATGTTTGTTAATGGTTTATGTGGGGGTTTTCCATTGTATCAAAATATGTAGAGGATTCAAAGATCTAAGAATTTGTACTTTTAAACTTCTAGAATTGAGCATCAAAATTTCCCCTTTTATTGTGTTGTTATATATCTTCATAAAGGTTAAATCTTTGGAGATGAGTGCAATGTTTGTTAATGGAAGTGTCAATTCTTGAATTTCCTTTTTATTTTCTTCCTTATGTGGGGTTCTTTATATTGTTATTGTTTGGCTCTTAGCTTCATTTACTCTCTTGAATTTCTCCACCTCAGATATCAATTTGAAGAGTCTGGGTGTTGAGGAATCAAAGATCCAACAATTTGTAAGTAATAGAAGTGTCTCTCATTGTGTCAAATTCTTGAATTTTTTTGTTTTTCTTATGTGGAGTTCTTTTTATTGTTCTTGTTTGACTATAAAGCTTCATTCACACTCTTGATTTCTAGAATAATTTGTACTTAATTTCTAGAATCCTATATCAAGATTTCCCATTTATCTACTTTTCTTGATTTTCTACATTGGTTTGTGAACTCTTCCCTTTTCTTAAATATGTCTCACATATAGATTGTTGATTTTAGGGAGATTAGCTTTCAAAATTGATAAATACCACATTTCTCAATTTTGGTTTTGTAGTATCCTAATTAGTGAAAGGTAGCATTTCTTCATATTCCATTAATTGATTTTTTTTCGCCTTTTGTAGCTTACTAGAAGCCATTGATCTCATCCTACAAGGAGCTCAAAACCTTGTGGTTCCTATAGAGACTAGATTTATTGGCAGCTCAAGAAGGAAATTGTTGCAGAAATCTTCATCAACAAGGAGTTGTACTCTCCACAATGGCCGCGAATTCTGTTGGCTAACTCAAGAAGATGTTATTAGATATTTCCTAAGCTCAATTGGTTTCTTTTCACCCCTTCCAACAGCTTCAATCGACGCCCTTGGCATCATTAGCACGGAGTTTTTATCCATCGGGTATCACTCGAGTGCATCATTGGCCACTGAGGCCATTTCTCGATCCCTCGTGGATCAGACATCCGTGGCGATTGTAGATGAGAATGGTGTCCTGATAGGAGAGATCTCTCCTTTCACACTCGCTTGTTGTGGTGAGACTGTGGCTGCAGCCATCACGACCCTCACAGCCGGTGAACTCCTGGCCTACATTGATTGTGGAGGGCCACCGGAGGACATCATGAGGGTCGTGAAGGAGAGATTGAAGGAAAGGAATCTTGAAGGAATGTTGGAGGAATTCGAGATTGATCCCTCGGATATCTCCTCCAACTCATCATTTTCCGATGAGGAGTTGCCTTCCCCGACCTCCTCGAGGTTATTAGGAGGAAGGTACAATAAGTCTAGTAGCTATTCAGCTAGGATGGTTAGGAGGGCAGAGGCGATCGTGTGTTATCCCGGGAGCTCTCTCGTGGCCGTGATGGTTCAAGCGATCGCGCATCGCGTCAACTATGTGTGGGTGATTGAAGAGGATTGTAGTGTTGTGGGCATTGTGACATTTGCTAACATGTTAGAAGTTTTTAGAGATCAATTGGAGTCAATAATGTTGGGACATTTTGATTAGTAGTTGTTCATAAATCTTTTATGATGAGGCAAGTATGATCTTGTGAATATGAGAATGTACTTCTCTTTTTTTTAAAATTTTTTGGCCACTTGTTTTTTTAATCTTGTGTTTATTGTAACTTTGTAAAATCTTGCTACTTTTTTGTTTGATTTTACTATTTTTGTATCAATATTCTGTTTTAGGAATATAAAGTATTGTTTTTTGAGCTTTGAGTTCATTGTAACTTTGTGAAATCTTGGTACTTTTTTGTCTGATTTTACTATTTTTAATGTATCAGTCTTTTCTTTTTTTGGGGAATATAAAAATATTGCTTTTTTGTACTATGTAGTTAGGTATATAAAGAGCAAGAGATGTGGAAATGTAGAAATAAATAAAGGAACCCTACATCAGCATATCTTTGGGGGTGGGGGGGTCTCATCATCTTAATGTCTCTGTCTGTTGATAGGACAAATAAGTACTTCCTTTAATTTGTTGGTTCGATTTTGATTTTATACGGAGTTTAAGAAAGTAAATAAATTAAATCTTGTAATTTTAAACTAAAATATGTAAAATGTTTCTAAATGTTTTTTGATTTTGTCCAATTTTGATTTGACATGAAGTTTAAGAAGATTAAAAGAATTAAATCTTATAGTCTTAAATATATGTAGAATGTATTAAAATGTTCTTTAATTTTATAATTTTAAGGTTTTAAAACATATCACGGAAGTTGAAAAGAGAAAAGAGATATAAAAAATAAAAGAAACATTTCTTTAAATAAATAGTTATAGAAAGAAGAGAGACGTTTTTTTCAACGAACTAAATAGTTATTAAAAAAAGACGATTTTTAACAAACTAAATATAAGGGAAGACAAACAAATTAAAATGAAAGAGTATTTTTCATAATCATCTGTTATTTGAGATTCAATAGCTACGTCATGTAAGATTTATTTAAAAGGATATATTTTTTATTTCAGAATTTGAACTTGAAACTTCCGTCCAATTTATAAGATTTTTGACAAATGGTGGAGTGATTTTATCTATTTAAACATAACTTACTGGTTTGAATAATCATTCCCGTGAGAGGAAATGATCCTCAATTGGAATTTCTTATTGAAAAATTAACTTAAATATTCGTTCCCCTACCATTTAAACTAAAAAATAATCGATGAATATATAATAGGTATATAAACATTGTGTAATTTATATATAGTAATTTAAAAAATAAATAATAAATTTGACTAACTATTTATATATAAAGATCTTTTCTTTATTTTTGAGTCTCGAACTTGAAATCTTTGAATAAAATTTTAATTAAGAGTGGAGTGATCTCATCGTCCATCCCATTAACAAATCCTTTGTAATGGACAAGTAAAAATTAAATAATAAGTTAAACACATCTCTAGGAGGTTAATTAATCAATTATATAGTGCAAGTAGGAATCTCTTAATTGAGCATTTTTCTACATTGATAGGGAAATATTTATTTTATTCAATTCTTGAAAAGGTGATCTAAAAAGTGAAAAGTGCATGATTATTTTGTTATCTTTCAATGTCATTAACATCATTGTCACTTACTTGGTTTACATTAAGAAAAGAAAGCAACTTTCTTGATTAATCTTGAGATTGTCTCTTCAAAAATTCTATGGACTTTCAATTTTATAGACAAATATGGGGTAGCAAATTTGTACCTATTTATAATTATTTATGTGCCAAAGTTGCAAAATATTTAAGTCAGGTTTAATACATAGTCAGTCTTTTAAATTTATTAGAATAATTTATTTAAATGTTTAACTAAGTCATATTTCAATTAAATAATTTGATTTCTTATAAAGGGTTCTAATCTAACTTTTGATTCAATTTTTGAAAAATAAAATGCCTCGTAATTTCATTCATTTATTAGATAGTTAAGTTAATTACATTAAATACGTCATTCTCTTTAATTATACGCGTCAACCTCAAGTAGAAAATGTCTAGGCTTTACAGGTTATTGAGGCAAATATGTATAATTAAATGAAATGACATATTTTATGTGGTTGAATGAGAACATATGCAAAATGAAAATTCTAAAATTTGAATAGAAAGTGTCTAATTGAAATACTCTATTAAAAGTTGAAGTATTCAATTAAAGCAAGACTTAATTCAAATGTTTAAATAGTGTATCCTGAAAATTTTAAGAGACTAATTATGTATTAAGCCATTTTAAGTCAAGTTCCACTAGAGATAAGATTTGATATATTTGCACTTTTTTTCCTTTTTTTGAAAGTTTTTGGTGTATCTTTTATGGACCCACAGATCCAACACATCATTGTTCTGTAATTTAGTAGGAGTAGTTTTCTATTTTAAATATTATTTAAATATTTTATCTCAAAATATTTAATCTTTTAGAAGAAAAAAAGTGCAAGTGAACTGTTAAATGTGGAATTACTAAATCACCACTATGTTACCAAACAAAAACTAAACACCTACTAAACATCAAATCAAAATCATAATTAATTAGATCAAACAAGTGTTTAATTAAGAATCAAAAGTGTAATTATGTTAATTTTAATTAGTCTTGAAGTATTTCTCTACTAAAAAATAATTAAATCTATAATGAAAATATATTTATAAAATCTCTATTTTTTATTTTTCAACTTGAAAGCAAACAACTAATGCTATACTTTTTTCAGTTCTCCCTCAGGCCTTATATGCTTAAAGCAATAACCAATTATGTCTTTGATTAGCTCAACCTTAAACTATTTTTATACTTTCCTCCAAAAGTTGTGACCCTTTTTTAATTAATAGTACAAAGTTCATTATTAAAGACTAAATTTTAAATTTGTATCGACTTATAATAAGTGGCAAAATTATAATTCTTCTTAGGGGTTCGATAAAAGTTAATAATTTTACTCAAAACTTTATATTTGTATAATAAATATTCAGAATTCATATATTCAAAATTAGAATTCGTCATTGTCAATAACTAGGAAATTAAATCTAAAACCTTAAAAATGAATTGTCTTTAAACTTTTGATCTCCAGTTATCCATAAAATAAATCTTTAAGATCAAAAATCAAATTTATTAAATTTGAGGATAAATAAATGGAATCAAAAGTCCAAAATCATCTAACATTGTTAGAAAGGGGAGGAACATGATAGTTTTCACTTAGGGCGGGTCAGATAGGGACGAAGGAATTCAAATCGAAAAATTATATTATATATATAATTAAAATTAATTTATATATGTAATATAATAAATATTTAAATTTTTTATTTTTTTATTTTTTTATATTTTTAAATCTCTTAATAAAAATTCTGACTCGCTATTGCTTTCACCCTAGTTGGTTATTAACAATACACAATTAGGAACATGACTTGAACAGAAAAACCCATTAATTTATTAGTGGCTGTTACTGAAACTTGGAATAGGGATTAGTGTCTTGCTTTATATAATAATTAAATTAAGTAGTACAATTATATTATAATAATGCATAAGAAGCAAATCAACAATATGATTTAATTAATGCAAGACATTCTGTCTTTTAGAAACTTTTAGGAGAGATTCACATAAAGATGAATAATTAATAAATAATCTTCTTTAACAGTTCGTTTGGATATCTGTTTCATGACCTTGAAACACAAAAAAATAGTATCGTTCGTTTGATTGTCATGAATAGACCTACAAAATTTGAAGTGAAACGAAATTAATCAATCATATTTCATAAAATTCACATAAATAGTCCTCTATTCTGAAGTCAATTTTGATAGAAAATATTTTATCCTTCAAAATAAAATTTTTAAATATGAATTTAAATTAGTCGAATTCCAAAACGAATCTCGAAGGAGACAAAAATAAGTGTTTAAAAATTAGATAAGATTGGACTATCGATTTATTTACATTTTAGCTCGTCTTCAAATGAGGATAGCATCTCTCTTGGGATTTGTGCATATGAGTAAGCACTAAGCTTATTGGTACTAGGAGATCATTGGGATATGATTCTGATTCTGAAATTAACATTTGATTTAAATTTTTGTAAAAGTTGATTGTATATTACTCTCTCCGTTTCATAATACTTGTTATGTTTTATTTTTGACAATCAAATTCTATTGATTTTGTTCAATATTTTAAAATATATATTCACCATATTAATATGAGAAAAAAGAAACAAAATTTCATTTGTTTTTTCAAGACATCAAGGAACACTTACATAAATCGCAATTTAAGACAAATCTGGACATCATTCATCTCAATATGTTATTTGAACATACTTTCTTTTTTTGGCAAACAACACAAATCTTATTAGTTTACAGAGTAAATCATTTTTTAATGCAAGTTTGCAATATTATGAATCTTATCAGAATTTGGATTTAGAATACATATATATTGCTCATTCTGATATATACATGTATATTAGATACACTGTATTTAAGTGAATTCGCATGCATCTGACTCTCCCGTTCGCCTCTCTCCTTATGTATTTGTATTTCAGAATGTATCTTAAATGTATCTGGTATCTAGTGAGATTTGCATGTATCTGAGATATATAAACTATCTTGCTCGCCTCCCTCCTTCTCTTACTCGCCTCTCTCCCTATTTCAGTGTATCTAATACAACAATACATGTATCTAAGAATATCTGACTTAAAATCTAATATGAAATTATTAATTAGTGAGACAATATGTAATTATTTCAAGCTCCATATACAAACATATACTATTTAACTTACCCATCAGCACCTGGGTAGATGAGAAAAAATCAACTAGTGCTTCATCTCTGATGAAATTTAAACTTTGATTTTCGAAATTAAAGGCTAGCTCACTCGATGAGCTTCTTGTCTTCCACAATTGAGGTGGAAGGTTCAAATTAACCCCCATCAGTAGCATAGCATCACCCCTTTCCCTTTCTCCCTCCTCCACCCCTTAATATAAATTTCGATTTCCAAAGTTTATACCCACTTCATTGACCAGTAGATCACACCTTGAGTGCTTTAACAGAAATGACATGAGTAGAATTTGGCATTCATACAAACCAATATGGTCACTTGTTCAGTTTGTTCATTCAAAGAATTACAACAATAAAATATGGTATACAACAACAATTGTACATTCAAAGTACACCTCAAACAAGGGATGATATGTCCCAAAAAAGTGGTATAAGTACAAATTTCAAATAAATGTTTTGCTTAAATACTCACACCCAAAGGCCTCGATTCAGGTATCAAGATTCAAACAGGCTAATGCTCTACAATTCTCTCTTTTAGGTACTTCAAAACGCCTTTTGTTCCTCGATCCAAAATGGCCCTTCGAATGCTATGAGGTTTAAAAGGGATAAAAGATATGAGCAAAACTTGAAGAATAAATAATTCAACAAAATGTCATTTCTTAATATGATAATGTTGGACTAATTGTCCTATCCAAGGATATGACCAAGTAGTTAACGAAGTAAGTTGGAAACAATGAGGTCTTTAATTTAATTCACAATGAAGATAAAAATACTGGATGATTTCTTTTTGTTTGTCCAAATTATAATGGACAAAGTTACCTGGTACATGTGCTTGTAGGAGACCCGGACAGCATGCTTATTTTTTTTATAAAATGAGGATAAACATGACAGGGATAGTAGAGGAAGAAAAAACAGATACGTAACAAAGTTAAACATGAGCAGAAAAGTTTTATAGGTATGAAGTTAACATTGAAAGAAGGATACTTTCGTACTGCCACTCAGACTCCAGTGAAGCGGTTGATGGGAATATGCAAGATAGTATTTTTGTCTGCTTGCTTTCTTATTTCTGTATTAATTATCATACTAGACCGACTCACTTTACGTGTTCAAACGGGTCATTTGGAAATGTACCTATTTTAGAGTAGTATTTAATTGTTACATGGTTTTTAATTTTTGTTCTTCAACATTTTAAGTAATAAAAAAATGATTGAAAATATTATATAAAAAAAATATAAGGTAAAAGTTTATATTTCTGTATCATAATATAATTTAATTCCTATAGAACTTATATTATTAGGGGCATATGTTCAATTCATAACTTGATTTCTAATAAACTTATGTCGATACAAACATAAGTTCAATTTCAGAATGTTAAGTTTTTAGAAGTTCATAACCTACAAGTTATGCCTCACGAGACATAACTTAATTCCTACAAAACTTATGCTTGATAAAGGCCTAAGTTCAGTTTCACAGCTCACTTATTTCTAAAGTTATGTCTTGTGAATTAGATATTACACAACTTATGTCGGACAAGACAAGAGTTCTCTAAACTTATGCCTTGCAAAATTATGTCATAGTTAAGAATACTAAATTTAATCCATAAATTTTCATTAAATGAAAACAGAAGCAAAAAAAAAAAACTACCAATTTGAGGGGCAAAAATTCAAAACCACCTCGAAATGGGACAATCCGTGCAAAAACTTCAATTCAAATAGAAGACAGAATAGCCAAAAGATTTTTAAAGGAATTAGATTCACCTTCTGAGCGGGTTACCCTCCAGTTTTAACACCTGCAGACTAGGTTCAAGCAAACCCTACAAAACCATATTTTAAAAAAAGTTAGTACATATAAAATTATCAAATTTAAAAACCTGCAGATAAGATCTGTAAGAATTAGGACATGCATGTCCAGACCAGAAATAACAGCACCATTGGCTTCTTCACTAGTTACCTAAAATAGTAGCATTCAGGCCATGCGGAAAATACTATAATGTCTTTTTGACCATTAGGCCACACCTTTGGTGCTAAATGTACTATAACTTCACGAATTTGATTGATAAAATACTTGCAAATCAGGAAGTTTATAATGTAGATTCAGATAAAACCTTGGTTATAAAGAAATAAGGCTTACAAAAATGAATAGTGCTAAATATTTATCTCAGTATGCATATAGCAAGATACTTCAAAAGGCTTACGCGTTGTCTATTGACTCAATTTATAACTTCTTCAGTTGCAAATCTTATACTTACTAATTCTGGTGGAAGTGAAGAAATATTATTGTCTGATAAGTCGAGTTCAGCGAGAGACGTCAAGTTTTCGATACCCTGTAGACAAATGATACCATATTAAACCAAGGTTTCAGTAGGATATAGAACTCTGTTTATAAAAATTAACTATACCTGTGGAATTGATTGAAGAGAATTTTGGCTCAAATCAAGAATTCGTAACTGCTTTACGTTAATTATTTCACTTGGGAAAATAGATATTCGCATCCTTCTGTTCAACCAAGTACCAAACATATGTCAAGTCTAAAATTTAAGAACTACACCATTATGAGTGTTGTTAACAGACCTCAGATAAAGCTCCTGCAACTCTGGTAGGCAAGAAAATGCTGGTTGCTCTGGTAAGGAACCTATATTGCCACTCAGATCCAGAACCTGAAGCTTGGATACAGCTTGAAAGGCGGAGGATGGTATCTATAATCATGGGAAAAAGTAAAATTAAAACAATCTGACATAGAAAATATGATAAAAGAATAACAAAAAGGAAAAATGGAAAAAGACTAGAACTTTCTCCATGTACTTGTTTGCTGACAAAATTGATGATAGTTTTCTCTACTAACCCCTTTCCATATTTTCAGGTGGTGACAAACTTAATGGTGTTTTCTCCACTGGGCATCTATGAATTTAGTCCTTCCGCCATTAACATATGACAGCCGTATTTAGTCTAGAGAGTTCTATGCCCCAATCAACAGACTACTCCCTATTTAATGAGACACTTTCCCACTATGAGACATCTTAAGATATTTACACATTTCTCAAATACCAATAGCCTATAGATCATTGATAAATGCAAGAATTCAAGTCCATTAAATGCTTATAAATTAAACAAGGAGCAAATTCATCACTCACAAATCAACTAGAAACCAAACTTCACCCATTCAATGCTTCTCTTCTTCTTTTTTGAGACAAAAATCCATTCAATGCTTTTCTCTACCAGAAACAATCAAACAAACTCCTTAATCACATATGCAAGTTCACAAATTCTTTCCCATAAATAGGTTGTTAGAAATCATCTTACCAGCCTATTTTCACACAACTAGAATGTGGGAGATCATTAAGCTTTGAACAACTAGTACATTCAAACATTCATGATGTCCAGTTTAATTCCTTTAGTTTTAAGACTATGAGTAACAGCCTAGTGCAGGAAGAGATGGCATAATGATTCATTCTCTAGAGTAGGCTGTTACTCATAGTATTAACCATAAAGTTGCCATGGCATAATGATTCATTCTCTAGAGCAGCGACAAGTAACGCAAATAAGAAGAAGACGAGACAACTTATTCCCCCACCACCCCACAACAACATAACCAGTGTAGTCGAACAAGTGGACAGAAGTTCCTAATCCCTCTCTCATAGGGCTGCTTTTCTGGGAAGGCCATCAATACTCAAGCACATTGATGATTTTTTTAAGGATTGTACTACCACATATAGCATTGCCTCAAAACTGCTCTTTCTAACGTACAAAATCTAATTTCAAGCCAAGTTTTTCTTTTTTTATTTCAATAATATTTACAAGGTTGAATTCCCCCATAAAAGCGTTGAAGAACATCATAAAGACCAAACGATGGGAAGCTGTATTAAAGAGTAGCCAGCTTGATTCCATTATCTCATCATCCCTCTTCACTCCATATTGTAAGTGACTCATTTATTAGTCTTCCTCTATAAGGGTTATCTAACTCGGGAACATCAACAAATCTTCTGTTAATAGCACAGGACCGACTCAAAGTCATTTACCTGTCGGAGGGGATTATTGTCTAGCTTCAAACATGTAAGTGCAGGAAGAGATGTTAAGACTGAACCAGGCCAATCTTTTATCTTGTTTTTGGATAAAATAAGAGCCTGCACATTTAAACAGATAAGTGATTAGCAACAGTCAAGTCAATCCAACCAACCAACCTAAATATTTTATTTTTTCACGATATTATGGCAAACTAAATAAGCATGTCCTAACAAGTGAGAACTCCCAAAAGTTAAATTCGTTCTTTTTATCTTTTCATGGAGCAAAGGACTATAGCCTGCCATAAAGAAGAATAAATCATATAGAAATCCAGAAGATATATGGGTTAAGAGGGATGAAAAGAATCAGATACACCCAATAAATGTAAGTTGACCACACGCAAAGGCAGTTGAGTTACAATTCAACTACTGCATAATGACAACTATAACTCTACTAAATAAAATAAAAAATATATGAAAAAGATCCTGCTTTCAGTGATATCTTCTGTAACAATAATGATTGACCTTTATTTTTTTCTTTTTTCTTTGTCAATCAGGCTTGATCACCTTTTCAATGCAAACATAGGGGAACAGGAAAATAAATTGTTTTACCTCCAAGGAAATACAAGAGGAAAGTTCAAGAGGAAGTTCTTCGATTGAATTCCCTGAAAGATCACATTTTGAGATGTCATTCGACTTCCAGACATCTGAAGGGACAGCAGTCAAACCAAGTCCTCCTAAAGAAAGCTCCTGCAAATACAACTATTCATGATGATAAGATCACCAGACAGGGAGAAGAAGCAAATGGACTTTCTTATAGAATGCAGCATTACATGCAAAGGCACTTAGCATTCATTGCAGTTACCAAATTAAATTATTTTTAGACTATAGAAAAATACTAAACATCTTCGACTATCAAGTTCTGGCTTCAGGGTACAACACAAGCTTTTTGCACACTTTTGTTTCTAGAAGGCCTCTGAAAACAAACTTCTTGTCAGTTGTCCCTTGAATTAACAGAGGATTTTTATAGAAACTATTGCAAAGCTATACAGTAGAGGTCATAATTTGAAATTTATCAAAAATGTAAGCTCTACAATTTGAATCGCCCCACTGCACAAATATTTTGGCTTTAAATGAAAAGAAGTTTGTAATAGTAACTAAACTGTTATTAATGTCAGAGTTATTGCCTATATCGCACTTCCACTGCCGCTGGTCCATTGAAAAGTATTAGAAACGAATGGGCTGGAATTTTACCCAGATCTGTATTTTCAGACTCATCAACTTGGATATGTAGACTACAAAAGTCACGAATTGACGACATTTTGGAAGCAAATTTTATAGTAAGATTTAACTTTATTCATCTCCACTAGTGGGCTAACATCCAGCAGAATAAATATATTTCACTGGCATGAGGACTGGGAATTTTACAACTATAAAGTTAGTGAATAACCTTTGAAGATAGGGACAACCTAGCCGCCTTGGCAACAACATCCTCTTTCCCGGGGGTAGAAGTTGCAGACTCTACAGAGTAGTTGCATCAAGAAAACAAAAAATAAAAAGAACACCATTATTGAGCAATAACACCATCTTACCTTCATCAGTTGGAAGTCTACTTCGAAGAAATCTTAATAGAGCAGGTGTAGGTCCGTTTACCAAAGAACTGGAGAAAATTTTCAAGTTAAAAGGAATTTTGTATAAATTCAAGTACCGAGGAAACAAATAAAAGTACAATAAAAGCGCCAAGATCTAATTTCAACCTCCGAAGTGTTCTAATTGGGTTGCCAATGAGCAGAAGCTTCCGCAAAGTTGTCATTAAGCCTAAGTTATGAAGTTGTAACCAAGATTAGCTCATATAAAAATAATATAATAATAAAATAACATTATATTCTCTTGCACTCCTAAGAAAAAGCACCAAGAAATAAAAGGACAAAGCAAAAAATTCATTTATGCTGGTACTATAACAAAAGTTACACTTGCCTATCAAAAAAAAAGGATATCAAAAATGACTGTGAGGGCCAGAATACCAATGATACAATGTGAAACAACATAGCTAAACCAAATACACTATTATTAATGAATTTAATAAAACGCAGGAAGTGAGCCTCTAATACAGCCTACCAATATCTGGAGGCAATCCAGACAATGAATTGTTAGATAAGTCCAGCATTGAAAGTTGCAATTTACATGCCTCCGCCGGGTACTCCTTCAACTGCAGACAAGAATAAACAACTTATTCCAACTGGAGAATCAGTTGACAAAATGATCTCACCAAGAGGAAACTGGTGAACACTATAGAACAAGTTACAACATCTGATTTTCAGGGAACTGCTATATCTTCAGAAAAAACAATTCAATGAAACATTTTGGCATAATCATGAGAATCTCCTAGTGATTTTCTTTTGATAACCAGAAACCTTCGAGGCCAATGACGCACAGTTTGAAACTCAGTGGATAATGGACCCGTCCATGTACCCTTCTCCACGTATATACTAAGAGAATCTTCTAATGAATTGAAGATGAAGAATAAGTAATCACCTGGTTTGAGTGGAGATCAAATATCCCCAACCTATTAAGTGCACCTATCTCCATAGGTAATGAAGTAAGTGCATTATTCCTGTCAAAGTGGATAAACAAAAGAATGGGGCCACGATTGAGAGGGCAAATGTGAATGTAACGAAATAGAATAATTTTACGCCTCTCAAAACCAAAGAAGACACAAGCATCAATGCCAGAAATACCCGATATAGAACTCCAAAAGAGATGAGCAATCCTTTATTGAGGATGGGATCGATGAAATTCCTACGAAGTTTAAATAAAGCGAGGAAACCAGGTCATGTTAACTAATAAAAGATACACAATGCAAATTTTAGCATTATTTCAAGTGTTGCCACAACCACGAACGAAGCTTTGATGTACTCACTGTTCTGATGAAGGTCGAGGCGAATCAAGCGTGAAAGGCTTCCTATATTTTCTGGAATGCTATTCAGCAAGTTTTTTGCTGTAGAAGTTAGATGTGAGGTAAATCCAGTTCCTTATTAAGAGTCAATTGACAGTACAGAGAAAATAGAATATTCAGAGTTTTACATGCATTGAGTTCAGTAAGCATTCTGCATGATGCAATCAAACTCTCAGGTAGTGTAGTTAACTTGTTTCCCTGGCATGAATATAACAAAATATGAATTGTCAAGCATGACTTTCTGAGAGCAAAACTATAAGAAATCATCAAGCAGTAGTAAGACAATCAGGTTTTAGTACCTCGACATCCAACTTTGTTAATTTTGAACACTTCATTAGATCTGCTGGCAAACTGGAAATGCTATTGTTCGATGCCTGATTGAAGGAACAGACAGAAGGAAAAAAACAAACTGGTATGAACAAAAGGAGGAGAGAATAGGAGAATGTTTGATAGTTGATGTTTTGATTAACATAACAAAAGGTTGCTTCTTCGAGTCTCAACAAGTCTTCATGCTAATAAGACTTTTAAATGTACTGAACTCCCTCAATGAATCCTCCTCAATAATGATTAGTATTTTTCAGGAGTCCACCTAAGTGAGCTTCATAAAGCATAGTCGGTAAAAGTCCAGAAAAAGGAATACGGTTGCAATAAGATAACAACTAATGCGAAATTAGTCTACATACGAGTATTCCTCTAAAATGAACCTGAATAGAACAAAATGGATATAGAGGATTCGTCTGGCTGACCCTAACTAATTATGGATTAGACTTAGTTGATTGATTGACGTTGGGAAAAATGTTATTCAACTTATAAGCCATTTGGATGAACAGGTGCAGCACAATTGGATATGGGTCAACAAACTAATTACTTTCTACCTTATGATTACCACATTAAGAAACAAGCTCAAAAATTCATAACAAGGTTTTTTTTAAAAGCATTTGAGCTTATTGTGCATGTGACATTCTGTCATGAAGTAAGTGAATCTTCAATTTCTTGCACTCTTTATTGAACATCATCTAGTAAAATACTCAAATATTTGGCTATTACATGAAGAAATGGTCTGGATTATAAATGTGGAATGTGATGACCTCTTATGATCGCAATAAAATGCATCCACCTTTGCAAGGATGAAAAAGAAGTGCCCTTCAAAATTGTTCACCGTCTCATAGCTTCCATAATATCATGTCAAAAGCCCAATTATAACTTGAAAAGTGAACTTACAATCATTTATCTTAGAATGACTAGTTATTTATGAAATACCAGGTCTTTCCAAGAGGTTATCGTTTATATATATGGTTGCTCTTAGTGTCTCTACTTTTTGGTATATTACTTGTAAATGGGAATTCCTCAACATTAATAAAATTATTTACCTTATTAGTTATTACCAAATTAAGCTTATAGTAAAATGCATACCACATTTGATTAAACATTTTTGAAATTCTAAGATCAATATTCGCTTATGATGTTAAAAGGTCAAAATGTTGTTTTTTCCTGTGGCAATTCTCATGTTAATCATATGAATATTAGAGAAGTATCTCCTTATAAGTAGGACATCAGATAGCCATTTTCACTGATGCCTTTCTAGAAGTAGACATTCGAAATTTAAGGTGGCGAATAATTAACTAAGATATGCCAAATAACTGCTGTCTAGCGTCTAAATACCAAGATAAACAGTTCAGCATTTTAATCAGAACCATCTTTTCTTAATGTAGTAACATATCATCAGAAAGATGAGGTGCTACCTTGAGGTCTGATAAATCCACACATCTTCCAAGGGAGTTAGGGAGATCATTTAGTTGGTTGTTTGAACAATCAAACCTGGAGTCAGTATGCAGATATTTAATAAGATAGCAGTATGACTCAAATGTTATTTAATACGGTGGTGAAATGATCAAACCTACTTGACTAGAGAAGCTGCTGTTCCGATCTCTTCTGGAATGTTCACTATCAAGTTAAATGATACATCTAAGGACTTCAGCATATGAAGCCTAACAGAATAAAAGAGAAGTCGTTAAATCTCTGGATCAGCTTTCATGTAAGATGCTAAAAAGGAACCAGTCTAAAGTATTTCAAGATTGAAGATGTAAAAAGGACATACTCTCCAATAGCAGCTGGAAGATGGGTTAGCTTGTTGTGACTAACATTTAGCACTGACAATAGAGGTAAATTTCGAATGTCTTCCTGCAATGTTTCTATGTCGTTATGAGCCAAAATCAGCTTCTGTAGCTCCACGGCCTAAAAATAGTAAAAGGCATAAATTTGCATTAGCAATTCTCAAGGAAATAAACCAGGTGCCTAATGAACTAAAAAGTATTACTAACGAGAAAATTCATATACCTCCCACCACTTCTCATCCTCACTGGCTGCATCCAAACTTTTGAATACGTCAATGGGCACCTCACTGTACATGAAGAAGCAAATCATTTTTCCTACTTTCTCTTATTGATCCAAATCAACCATTTACTACGTCTGTTACTAACAAGGGTTAAGATATTACATCTTGAATTTATTATCTAAAAAGCAGGTACAGTAGTCGTTCAATCACCTTCCTGACACCTAAATATAAATGGAGAAAAGAAATATGAAATGTCTTGGCATAATGTAAGTATCAAATACCAACACTTAACCTGTCATATGCATAAGATACTGCTCCCTTTGTCTCATTATTTATTTTCCCACATTGACTTATTACACATTCCAAAACATTGTCCAATCCAATAATGAATATATTATAACCTGACTTTCCATTGTTACCCTAAACATAAAACGCCATCGCACCAGTGTTTTGAGATTCTCTTATTCTGCATCATATCTCATTAGACAGCCACTATGTTTATATTTTTTTCATAGAAGGTAGTGTAAAACTATTTACTCTTTGAGAAGTAACAAGAAACAACTAAACAGGGGTTAAATTGAAAATTGATTATCTTTAATTTCAGACATATCTCAGTCCATGTTCCCTTTTCTAGACTTTCAAAGATGAATAAGATTATGGTATGGAGACTATAGAATTAAATTATGGTATGGAGAACATAGAATTTATAATCCCATATCCAACTGTATTGCTTTTGTCCCCATAGAGAACATGCTGGGCTCAGTAATAGTGCAACAGAATGGGGCGGATAGACTGTACACCTTAGATCGGCTAAGATTGAATTGAACTGTCTTTGATTAGGTGAATCCTCGCCGATTTATGTTTCTGTCCCCATAGGATACATTGTAAATAGTTAAATGTTTGATTCCCCTATCGAACTAAACTAGGAATCAATAGAATGGGACTTTCAGAATGTTGTATGAGCATATCCTAATATCTATAGTCATTTCACTGGCCATATGGTAAGCTGATAAGGGTTAGCCTTTTTAAAAGTTAAGAAAAACCTTGGTATCTGGATCCATGGCAGAGTTGTATTTTAGCTTCATATGTAATTCAAAGTGATTAAAGTTAGAAACTACCGAAAGCCAGTATTTCTGCTTTTGTACCAACAGATGATTTCAGGTTAATCACTAGCTTATGCCAACAAAACTGGGAAACCTCTCATCTGAACTTGAACAAACCCCATTGACTTGAGGAAATCGAAGAGATCAGTAATCCTTATGACAATTCATCAAAATAGAATGTATGATTATAAGACGATTCAAGCCATCCCTTTATCCAAAATATGCAATCCCTTCCACCCTTAATGATGTATCTACAAGTAATAATGTGCTTACAGAATAAAAGTGACGTCCTTCAAGTAAATCTCGTAAAACTACCGCTTTTTTATTAATAATTCAGAGAAACAGTAGGATTAGAGTCATTAGACATAAATCTGATTTGGTACAATTGCATATAAAGAAAAAAATTACATCTTGAATCCAAAAAAGGTATCATCAGTTGTTCGTCTTTATTCAAGATTGAAAATTTGTTGAAATCAAGCTGCTAACCTCACATTCTCTTCAAAATCAAAGAACTTTGTACCAATAGATAGATTATTTCCAGCTACAACGATATACACCTAGTTGCTTCATTTCCTTCCAGCAGTAATTTCAATGAGAACAGAGTCCAATATCAATTCCTGTGAAACTCTAAATCTATATTGAATTCATATTTTTTTTTCCATAAAGTTCTGATAAACTTCAGAGTATAACTAAGTCCAGAATTGTTAAGGATCTTCATATCCAAGATACTATTATCCAACTACACATCCATCCTCAGTCCTCACTCAACATTATAACAACAAAAAAGCTATAAAATGTTCTAATTTCACTGTTTTATCCACAAAGCTAACAGCAAATTTCCACGAGAACAGAGTTCAACATCACTTCGTAAACTCTAAACCTATACTGAATTCATAATTATTTTTTTCATTAATTCTGCTAAAACTGTTCAATCAAAGTAAAATTAACTCCAGAATCATCAACGATCTTCAATTGACTCCAATTTTAATAAGTTCTGATAACCAAAAAACCCCGATTTTACAACTTTTAAATGTTCTAAATTCACCGTTTCAGGCACAATACTAACATCAAATCGAATCTCCAGTTACGAAAAACACAATGAACAGATCAACTCAATAAAAAATACCAAAAAATGCGAGAAAAATAGGATAATTAGGTACTTGCCTGAGAGAACGATTCGATAGGTTGAGAGAACCGGAAGTTCTCGCAGCTTTGAGAACTCGATCCATGGAGATTTCTTCTCAATTTTTCATGAATGCGAAGATCTCTTTCTCTTTTGCTCGATTGGCGAAGTATAATATTTTTATTTGTCAATAAGTTTAGCTCCATATATTCATATTATTTGAAAATAATAAAAAAGTATTATAAATTACAATAATTAGCAATTTAAATTATTATATAAAAGTTTGGCTAACTCTCGTAATTGTATCTGTGTCACATAAGTTGAGAAAGATAAAGTTATGTATCGGCTCTTGTATCTAGTAATGCTACAAATTAAAGTCTAATAAGATTACACATTATTTAAGTGAAAGGCCTAGATACATATTATTATTTTTTATTTTATTATTATTCGTATGCTTGAAAGTACTTTAATTCCTAGTGACCACCTTGTTTTCCCTTTCCATGGGGTTGTGCTGAACCATTATGGTATTGAAGGAGGACGATGATGATGATGATGATGATGTGGAGAAGGAGGACGAGGATGATGATGATGATGCGGAGAAGGATGATGATGATGTTTTTTTTGAAAGCCCATATTCGGTGGTGGCAAACCACGGTTCCCATACCGAAAAGCCCTCATAACAGCCCGTGGGCTCATATTTTCTTGGTTTTGGGCTTTCATAGGGCCCGAAATTGGCCCATTACTAGCCTAGCCCAAGTTTAAGAATAGTAACAAAAGCAATGAGCTTAAGAAAAGAAATTTTTGAGAAGCCATTATATATTATGATATTTGCAAGTAATTAATGAAATAGTTATTAATGAGTTTGATTAAATGCTTTAATCTTGTATTTATAGCTTTAAAAAAATAGAATTAGTTTAAGGAATTAAGCACCATATGCATTGGGCATTATTTTAGTCTAGTATTAAGGTGTCATCAATCTGGCATGGATACAAAGTCATATGTTTTTGTTATACAAAGTTGCTTATCAAGGTGAAAGAATTATCTTAAAGGGCAAGTTACATTGATCGATCGAGTAAAGTAATTACATTCGTTAGCCAAATATACAAAACAAACATACTCTATTTTGTATTAAAAAATGCATATTTTAGATATATTATGTCAATTTATCCATTTTAAAATGGTTATAACTAGCCAACAATGTTACATGGAGATATGTTGGACTTCTAATTAGAGCCTAAACTACACGTATATGAAAGATAAAAGTAATTTTTTTAAAATGTAGTTTGAGATGATTTGAACATGTTTTATTATGTGAACAATAAATTAATGTATACTAGTGAGTATGATCAAAAGTTCAAAAGGAAATTAGATAAACTTAAAATCATATAAAAGTAGTTATTTATGTCAACTTCAGCATTTCTTGGTTCAAACCTTTTATTTGTGTTAAAAATTTTATTTAATATACCCTTCGCCGCTTCCATTGAAGGCAGAGGCGAACCCAAGATTTGAAGACTTCGGGTGCACCAATATTACCTTAGCTCAAATATAATCTCTTAAATAAATTTAAAATAAAAACAATGAAAATAGGGTCTAGTTAGATTCAAACCCAAGTCTCACGGGTGGTTTCTTTGGCTTGTACCAGTAGGACAACATCACTCTTATGTTCTTTATGGGTGCACTGTTAAATATATCCTAATTTCTATCAGTTTCTCAAGATAGATATACATATATACACATGATCTTTTCCGAAGTTAACGGGTGCACGTGCACCCAACCTTATAGGTGGGTCCGCCTCTAATTGAAGGTCTCTCCCACTACTTGGAGATGGTTTCGTATCAATCATCAAACCTTTGCATTTGCAAGTACATGAATCCCCTCCACACTCCCCAAAAACAAAAGGTTTATATCATCGAGAATGTAATGAATATTTACATCATCAATATAATTAACATGTTCTAGTACGACAATCGTTGTCTTTTTAAATGATGATATTTGAATTATTTTATGTGAACCTGGATTATTTTATTAATTAATTACTTTGATATCTCTCATCACCATAACATAGATTACCAACGAATAATTATTAAATAGCTTTAACTATATTTATGGTATTATAGATAAGCCTCTTTAAAATATAAGATTTAAAATGTTAAAAAATAAAATATATTACTATCTATTACAATGGGTGAAAGTAATTTAATCGTATAAAATTGTTAATACTAATCATAGTGTAGAACTGTATATTATTTAAACTCGATTTAGATCCTTCAATTTTTCTTTTCTTTGGAAAACATAAAATAAAATTACTTGAACCACGTAAATTCATTGGGTAACTAAATATATGCATCAATTATGATGTGCCAAATGATGTGGAGTTTTATACATTAAGCATTTTAAATAGTTTAAACCATGTTTTTTTAATATCTCAGTTACAATAAAGTAAGTAAATTAAAAAATGTGGCCTGTGCCACGCCAAAGTAAATAAATTATTTTTGGATATGGTATGTCTTTTGCATGCAACCTTAGTATTATTATATTAAATGCACATAATCAATATATATTGATAATATATACAAATTTAGCAAAAACGCATGTTAAATGCACAACATGAATATATAAATGATATGCATCGATTAAATCAAAACGGCATATAAATACACAAATAAAAGTTATGATGAAAGGTAGAGTCAGATTCAGGAATTGAAAATATCGAGTATATCACTATCTCTACTCACATAGACGTGTCAATTAATCAAATCGCATGTCAAATGCACAACATGAATATATAAATGATATGCATCGATTTAATTGAAACGGCATATAAATACACAAACAAAAGTTATGATGAAAGGTAAAGCCAAATTCAGGACTTGAAAATGTCGAGTATATTACTATCTCTACTCACGTAGACATGTCAATTAATCACCGTAAAGTTTGGAATAAAACTCACTAAAAATAAAGGAAAAAGTAAATAGAAAAACTCGAGTCGTAACTACTAAGATATATAAAAGAAAAAAATTGGAAAACTATTGAAAGAGGAAACCAAACTCAAATACGCTCACTAAATATTCATTTGTGCGCCGTAAATCAATCAATGAAATCACTTTATTTTTATTGCTAATGATGTCAATACAAATATATATACAATATTTCTAATATATATATTCGAGGTTATTGAGTGCTCGTGACTCCTCTGCTCTAAGGATAGGCCCGCCTCCGATGAAATGTATTCAATTTAGACTTTTAACCACAACTATATTTTCTGTTTTTTTTTTATTTGTGGAGATTAGAATAAACTTTTTTTTATTTTTCTACTCCCGATTTTGAAAACTAAAATTTCTACGTAATTTTCTAATCTAATTTAATACACAATTTGTGAAAGCAACTTTAGTGTTTATTAGACACTTAATTTTTTTTTATCAGGCACGTAATGAATTACGTAAATTGGTAATTGAGGAGGTGGGCCCCCCTTAAATTAATCTTATTCGTTTTAATTATGTTGTCAATTTTTATTTAAAAATATTTCTACACGTGTGAAGACTATTTTTTATTTTTTAAAAAAAAACTATTTTTATAATTTTCATGAATTTAAATACATTAAACTATTGACGCTTTTAACTTTTGTGGCGGCTCGTTGGGTAATACTAACACGTAAATATTTTTTTATCTTTAGTCAAATATCTCGAGTTCAGATATGGAGAATATAATCACCTTTAATAGGAAAAACTAACATGGGGTGAGCATAAATAGCCTACAATTGAATTATCAAACTGAGTTGGAATTTATTGTATCGAAGTTTGATTTATTGTATCGGATCAAAATTGAAAGTTTGGTATTTGATGTCTACTTTAATTCACCAATTATCCTAATTAAACTTTTGAAATACCGAACTGAATGCTAAACGTTCATCCTAATGAAATGTTTACCGTATATATGAGTAACGATTTGGATGACTTGATTGACTTGGCAACGCCAAATTCACAATATTAATGTTAATGCTTTAGAGTGACCTTTATATGTGATTTCTTTTAACAAGAGGACTTGTCAAATTTTGGACAAATTATAAACATATCTCATAAAAAAACAATTCAATACTCAATTACCATATTATCATATCAAAATGTAATTTATCGTACCGAACCAAACTTTAAAAGTTCAGCAATTTTGGTATCTACTTTCAATTTTTGATAATTGAATTTTTGAAACTTAATCAAATATCAAACACTAACCCATATATATTCCTCAAATAGTGTGTGAGACTTTCCGATCCAAATTAGTTGAGACACAAAGTGAATATCGAACATTTATAGAACTAAAAAAAGTTGTTTACCAGAAACAGTTTTCTTATAATTAGATTGATTTTTTTTTTGTATAAACTAAAATTCAACTTCATATGAAAAGGACTTTATTTCTTAAAATATTTAATGGGACAACTTCAATTAATTTTATTGAAAAGGACATTTTTTTTATTTTTAAAAAAGGCATGAAAAGAAACTTTTGACCCGAAATATACTATGCCAATTGCCCAATTGTCCAACTCTAGTTTCTTATCAAGAACAAGAAACAATTATTTCATCCGTTTTAATTTATCTGATTTATTTTAACTTGATACAAAATTTTAAAAAGTAAAATAAAATTTTGAATTTTTAAGGTCTTAAACTAAAGATATATTAAACGTACTAAAATATTTTTTTAATTTTGTGGTCTTAAATATGTTATGTGAAAAATGAGACATTTACTGACAATATTTATTACTGCAAAATTATTTAATAACAATTGAGTTTATGTCATTACATTTAAAATCACTAAAGCTACTAATGATATTTATATAGAGTATTGGTTATGAATATTCATATTTATTATAGCTGCTAAATCTACTATAGCAACAATTATATTACTGCTACAAATTTCTTTATTAGTTGTAGTGATATAATTAACTCATGTATATTAACCGTAATGTGGAAACTTTATCTCTATCTCTTCTAAACGGATCGAGTTAGTCCACATGAGCGACCCCAATTTAGACCCAAAAATCCAACGTGGAATATAAAATAATATTTTTTAATCTTAATTTATGTGATATTATATTATTTTAGTCCGTCTCAGAAAAAAATGACACGGCTTTCTGTATTTGATACTCGTAATAATTTAACATATACCCATTTTGTGGAATTATATTAAAAGTGTTATTATTATAATAATTTAATATATTTTGTATCAAGTTAAATACCTTCACATAAATTCAAATAAAGAAAGTGAAAGATAGTAATATTTTGAGTGTCATTCCTGTTTAAATTATGTACATAATTAAATTAAGTTTTACGGTTTAAAACGATTTTTTAAATAAAAAAATGTGGAAAAATATTAGCCGCCAGTGCCAACTTTGATGAACCAATAATTAATAACCAATTGCACAACTAGTTACTAAAAATGATTGATCAATAACCAATCTTGCACAACCAATTGAAATATTTTGTTTCACATCGGTGTCACGTATTCTAACTCAGATTCACATTGAGAAATTTCACTGTATAAATAAATTGGATTATAACAGTTGTACATACTAGCTATTTTTTAGCCATGTAACTGAAGACAATTACTACAATGAAGTTTCAAAATTTCACAAATAAAACTGTAGAACATTGTTGCGGGATTTCAATTGTCCAAAAGTTTCATAGAATTTTGAAACTCTATGACAATGATTATCTTCAATTATATAGCTAAAAATGACTATTTGTATTTTATTTATAAAATGTTCTCTATCAAAGATGATTTCATTTTCCAAACTTATATCCAAATCTTTTATAGAGAACAAAGAGTTATTTTATCACTCCATTACTATCTTTAATGGTTAATTAAGTTAGTATTGCTTTAATTGTTGAACATCCATGATACAACTTACTACTCTCTCATTTCATTTTATACGATAATATTTGATTAAATATGAATTTTCATTGCGTAAAGTATAGAATTTGAGTAATTTAAGGATAAAATTACTACTTTAAAAGCTCAATTTCTTATTTTAGAAGTTTTGGTGTGCTAAAATAAAGTCCATTTGACTACTTTATGTGCTAATTGAATCAAGATTACAAAATATTGATCAAAGACTAATTTATAAAAGTATGTAACGTATTAAATTAATCATGTTATATTCTTCTAGAATAAGGTTATTAAAATTCACATTTTTTTCAAATTATGTTAATGGTTTTGTAATTAATTAGTCAACAAGTTCTGTTTACTAAATATTCTTTCTTGAGAAAAAAAGAAAATAAAGTCTTTTCTACTGATAAAAGGCTTCTAAAATCAAACAAATAATAGATTGTCAAAATTCTTGTTTCAATAAGACAATGAGAAGTAATTACCTATTTTTTGTTTTTAATATCTAATACAAACTTTGAATTCAGAGCACATATTTGGAAGTTGTAAACACATTTAAATTGATCAAATATTGCTTATAAGTATCTACATCCTCGATTGAAAATATAAAATTTGAATCAAAATTATTAAATTCTATTGAATATGCTTTTCATGACTCTAACTCCACCTCTGACTCCAAATGTCCAATCTTGGACGCACTAGCAATGGCGTAGCTACATGTAATAATAGGTGGCCAGTCAAACATTTTTCGTCGAAAGAGAAAATTATACGAAGTATATATATCAAAAATTATTTTCCATACATATATATTAATTTTTAAATATCCTTAATAAAATTTCTAGCTTCACTATTGGTACTAGGATGTTGAGTTCCTATATGTTGGATACTGAATTATTTAATTTCAATAAATTTAAAATTAAATTAGGTCCAAATATTTGTTTCTTATGCCACGAGATTTCCCCATTATAAAAAAACAAAAGAGTACATTGCCCTACACATGTGTTCTACATTTTAATATATTGTCTTTGTTTCGTGAGGTAATAGTCAAAATTATAATTGAAAGTTTTTTTTTTCGAGTTTCATTTATGAATTAATAGATTTTTGTGTTTTTTATCTGAATTATTACAAACTAATTATTAAAATATACCTCGAAGCTAATTAAATCAAGTATTTGAATATAATCGTCAGAAGGTACGTGACAACTTAATATACCCATAAATTTCATCTACATGACGGTTGACTCGTTAATATCTTGGTGTGTTTTGATATACAATTGACTATAACTCAGATAAAAAAAATGTAAACACCTACTCCCTCCGTTCAACAATAGTTGTCCACTATACTAAAAAGAATTGTCCAACAATACTTGCTCAATTTAAAAAATCAAGAGATAATTACCTTTTATGCTTATTTTACCCTTGCTATTAAATACTATTTATCATATAACACATTTCTCAATACATTAAATTTAATTAAGTCAAAGGATAGTATAGTAATATTACCCTATTATTTATTGTTTCTTAAGGGTTGTGCCAAGTCAATAGTGGACAACTATTGTTGAACAGAAGGAGAATAATTTAGACGAGAACCAAATTAAGTAGACCAAGTGTTTAAATACAACAGCCAAAACTCATATAACAACTTAATTTCCCCATAAAATTTTTATTTAACAGTTAACTCACTAGTTTCGAATCGTGTTTTGATATATAATTGGTTATACACCTCAT
The DNA here is from genome assembly GCA_018342035.1 of Solanum appendiculatum. NCBI lineage: Eukaryota > Viridiplantae > Streptophyta > Magnoliopsida > Solanales > Solanaceae > Solanum > Solanum appendiculatum. The sequence goes on along the minus strand of JAGDQO010001585.1, from coordinate 116,362 downwards.
AGTTCAGACCGAAAAAATCACAAAGAAAATGATAATTCAGACATGTTTTTGACCATTCTCGTTTTTTTTTTCAATAAAAAAAAGCACACTAGCATATGGAAAAAGACTTGCAAGAAACTTGAGTGAGTCTTAACCCAAAAATGGGCTCAAAAGCAAACCCACGAGGAGACGAAATTGGGGATTCTTGATTTTGTTTAATCTTCAAGTCTTCAATTGTCTGCTTGACTCTAATGAGCCATATTTGCCTTTAAATCTCAAATCTATAAAAGTAAACTCACTTACTCAATTTCTTCACTATTTTCTAGCAACACCCACCAAAAGATTTGCAAAAAAAATCACTTTTTTTGCTGTTTTTTTCACCAAGTTTGAGCTAAAAAAGATGGATTTTTGTGTTAGTAGCAAAAAGGAAGAGTCTTTTGAGAACCCCATTTGTGGAGAACTTGTAAAAAACAAATCAGAGATGTTTTTCAGTAATGGGTATCTTCCAGATTGGTTCTTGATTGAAGTTTTATCAAGATTGCCTGTAAAATGTGTTTTCAGGTACAAATCTGTGTCAAAACGATGGTGTTTCTTGATTTCTGCAACTTCTTTTGCTTCCCTGTATATATCTCGTGCTTCTTTGTTAACACCTTGGACTATTCTTGCTAACACTCTTCGTGTGAATATGAAAAGTGGTAGCTTTCTAGCTCAGTCGTTTTTGCCTGGCTTGATTTCTGATAATTGGTTACATTCAAGGTTTAGTATAGTTCATTTCCCTAATATGGTAGGTAGTGAAGTTGGTGAGGTGTGTAATGTTGTTGGAGCTAGTGATGGGCTAGTTTTGTATGATCGCGGTGTGAGTGTAGAAGTGAGTGATTATCATATTTTTAATGCTATTACGAGTCGTTGTGTTGCTATTCCTCGAACTTCCACACGTTTTAGTGATGTTAGTACTGGTTTTTTAACGAAATCTGAAGGGGGGTCTATGACGAGCTATAAAGTGGTGAGATTGGATTGTCAGTTTGGTGAGTCGTATGTGCTTAAGTTTGAGGTGTTCTCGTCTGAGACTGGACGTTGGAGGAGAGTTGTTGTGTATATGGATGTAGCAATTGAAGTTGTTTGGCTCAGGAGACCTGTTGCTTTGAATGGGAGGCTACATTGGATTGATCGTCGACATGGGATTTTAGCGTTTAATCCTTTTGATGACTTCAATCAATGTCGCGTAATTGGTCTCCCTGGTGATATTGATGAGCAATGCATTGATGCTAGGAATAACGGAAGACCTGTTTTGTTTGATGTTCATCAAGGTCGGTTGAGGTATATGGAGGTGTCTGTGGTGCCCGTGTATCCCTTTGGATTTTCAAGCATTTCTGTTTGGGTTCTTGATGAGTATGACTCTTCAAGTTGGACTTTGCAGCACAAGGTAAAGATCAAAGACATCTCGTTCAATGACATTTTAATTAGCAAAGCGTTAAATGGGATCATTCCTACTCCAATCGCCTTCCATCCGCTTGATGCCAACATCTTTTACCTTGGTTTCGGGGACACCATTGCCTCATATAACATGAAAACATTAAAATTGGATGCCCTTGTTGATCCAGATGACATTCGAGATACACTTCAAAGAAATGGACGGGATAGGCTCAGAGAAACGTCTTGTTGGTCATCAGCGTTCTTGTTCACGCTTCCTCCATGGCCAATTTCTCTTCCTATTAAGAAAAGAAACTGTAAGTAAATGGTGATCTGTTTCTGTGTATCGGCGAATTAATAAAGAGCTTCTTGCTCCAGTCATTTAATTTAGAAACATTTTCTTTTACTTATCACTTCTGTAGTTGTCCTATTTACACAAGATTCCTCGTGCCTTTACGTGCTGCTGAATAGATTTGTTTTTGTTTGGTATGCTATATGCATAGTGCATTCTTATTTCTTTGCTTGTTCTTGTTCATAGAATTTTGCCTGTGTTCTTTCTCCGACGTGCTTCTAGTTATACTATACTTTAAACTGGAACATTGAAATAAGTTGTTTGCAGAATCTTATTGATAATGCACCAAGTGAACGAGCGATAGAACTTTGGTTTCCTATTTCTTGCATAGTCAGTGGCTTTTCGATTGCTGCAAAACTGTTTTCGTGAACTATGTTTCAGTTTACTAACTATGGATGTTACAACTTTTTGCTTCTTTTTGGAGTATAGTAGTAGGTATTTCAATGAGTATACTATATTCCATATAGAGAAATACATCCGGTTTTTTGTTAGCACGCGTTGTGTTTAAGACCTGATGAATTGCGTATATCACATGTGACACTCTGTTCTATAAAGTTCTGTTAACAACTTACTGTCGAAACTAGTTGAAGCTTGTACACAAGCTTGTGAGAGTGGTTGAAACTCGAGTAGTTAAAATGAATTTGAATTCTTGAAAGTCAATAAAAAAATCACATATCCTAAAATGAAAAGAGCCATATAAAGTAGAGAAAATAGCCTAAAACCCCCCTAATCTATACCCGAAATCCCAACTATACACTCCAACTTTACGGGGGTCCTATGACCCCTCTAGAGTGTTTAAAACTGAAATAATTACACCCTTCAAAAGCCACAACAAGATCTATGTTGATATGTGAATATCACGCACTTGACAAGTAGAAATTTTTTTTAAAATTTTTTTTTTTGACTTCTTATATAATTATTTATCATTTTCTTCTATATTCTCACCATCCTTCATGCACCAAAGATACATTCACCATCATTGCAAACACAAAAAAATTATTGGAGTTGCACTTGTGAGGAAGAGAGGTGAATAATGATGGCGAAACTCATCAAGGGATATTCAAATTACTTTGCTCATCGGAAAATCTGAAAATAAAGTAAGAAAAAAAGTGAGGGGAAGGAAAGAGAGAGGACAAACATAGGCAATGATGTTGCCATTAATGGAGGTTAGCAGATCCTCTTAGGGGAGATGAAGAGGAGCCGACATTGTGCTTCACGTCATAGTCGTCGTCAATGCCGGCGACAATTTTGAAAAGGAGAAGTTGATTTACCGGCGATTGAACCATTGATAATATACCAATTTTGAGATATAGTTGATTGATTGAGATTTAAGATCCATAATTAAAGGATCTATTAGTAAATAATAATTTTTCTTTTTAGGATTCAAATGATTTTGAATATCCAGATTGATTTTTTTCCAAATCAAATTCAAATATGTATAACAATCGTCAAAATATTGATGAAGAAATAAGGATTAATGGTGGGGAAGAAGGAACAATGGTTTATTTAATTTGGGGAAGATGAGCATTGCCCATCTCCCAATTTTATTACTTTTTCTAACGTTTTTTCCTCTTCTAACGCGCCTAGAGGAGGTGTTCTCACCTCCTATGACAGGTCAGCACTCAAGTGTGCAGTAAATAGAGAAATAAAATGTTCAGGGGGGTAATAGGACACCCGTAAAGTTGGAGTGTGTAGTTGGGATTTCGGGTATGGATTGGGGGGGCTCTAGACCATTTTCTCTATAAAGTAAGTTGATTCAACTTTGAATTTTCTTCATTTTTGGTGATTGAAGGTTATAATAACATTACCTAAAGAAAATTTTGAAGAATATAGTCAATATACCTGTGAGTTCATTCACATTGCTGGTCCCAAGTCCAGATAAAGGAGGAGGAGGGTTGTCGAGGGTCAATTGGAAACAACCTCTCTATCCCCATAAAGGTAGGGGTAAGGTTGGTACATCTTATCCTTCCAAACCACACTTGTGGGAATTACACTGAGTTTCTTCTTGTTGTTTTTGTTGTTATATTTCCTTTATAGATTTGAATCCCACAGTTAAGTAATCATGCATTATGATCGCGAAGACATTCAAATTCTTAGAATGACCAGATGTTTATGTAACGAATACTTTGGAGTGCTTGTGAACGCTCTCTAACTAGTACCATGCATTTTCATTGAAGTGGAATCCTATTCATGGGACATCAATAGTCTTGATGGCGATATCCAAAGTGTGATGGAGCGAGTCAAATTGCTCCAAATAGGACATCAATTAAGTTATAAATGAAAAAGACTATTCATAAATATTTCTGTAATGAATATTTTGGAGTGCGTGTGAATGCTCTGACTACCATGCATTTTCATTAAAGTAGAGTCGTATTCATGAGACATCAATAGTCCGAGTCAAATCATTCCAGTAGGGCATCAATTAAGTAGTAAGTGGCAGAATTTTTCCCCAAATATTTATGTAAACAAATACATTGGTCTTGGAGTGCTGTGGACGCTCTCTAATGAGTACCATATATTTTTATTGAAGTAGAGTCGTTTTCATGGGACATCAATATTCTTGATGATGATGTCCACAACGTGATGAACTGAGTAAAATCGTTCCACAGAGGGCATCGATTAAGTGGTAAATGAAGAAATCCTAAATATTTCTATAAAGAATACTTTGGAGTCGTGTGAACACTATCTAATGAGTGCCATGTAATTTTATTGAAGTAGAATCGCCTTCATGGGATATCAACATTCTTGATGGCGATGAACCAATTTCCAAATAAAGCATCAATTAAGTGATAAATGGCAGAATATTCTAATCACGTAATGAATATTTCACACTGCGTGTGGAAGATTTATGGTGAGTACTATATAATTTTATTGAAGTAGAGTCGTTTTCATGATGCATCAATATTCTTGATCGCGATGTCCAAATAACAAATTGAATGGAGAAGATATGTCATTTAACCGCTCAGCTGGACAACTTCAAAGTCTCACATTATTCTTCCTCGCGTTTGTTGTTTTTTTCTAAGATAACGTAACATAAGGGATATCGAAAAATACTTATTTATATCGAATATTTATCTAAGTCAACGAATACATGATATTTGATAGTATATATTAATATAATTTGTGTAGACACCGGATATACGAAAGATTTTAAAAAATAATAATAGAAGAACTAAAGAGCCTAAAAGATGCATTTTAGTCTATAATATTTGGTAAGATACTAGCAGCCAATTTGATATATATATATATATATATATATATTGAACTTCAATAGGGTCTGAGAAAGGTGGTGTGTACGCACCTTACCCCAAGGTTATGTAGGTAGAAAAGTTGTTTTCGATAGACCCTGAACTCAAGTAAAACATTGTCCTCCATCTACAATATGGACCAAATATAGCATTGTCTCCTGTGAATTGAGGCACTTCTAGATCAATATTAAAACCTTATGAAAAGCAACCATCAACATAAATCATATCAAATTAAGATTTTAATATTTTATTGAATGATATTGCTCAAGCGAGATCTCAAATATATATTAAAACTAATTAATTCATGAGATTGCCAATATAGATGCTGGACATCGAGTGGAAAACCCGAGAAAGAAGAAGAAGAGGAGCACTTCACACAAAGTGAAAAGATTAAAGCAACCTTTGCAAGAAATAGAGCCTTTTACGCTTAATCACTATAAGTCATGTTATTCTTTTCTTTAACTATCAACTACATGTCCAATCTCCACAAGGTACGGGTAAGGTCTACATACACTTAACCTTTCCCAAATCCCACTTGTGAAATTACACTGGATAAGTTGTTGTTGTTAACGCCCGACTGCTGATGCCACCTATGCATTTCAATAGATCGTCCATAGGTGTCGGGCAAAGTCAGATAGTTTTTTACATCTGTACAATGATGAAGAAGCATATAGTAATAATAGTGATCAGAAAAGGAGAAGGCACAAGATGAAGGCGCAGAAGAGAAAGATGGATAATCTGTTGAGAGATTTGTCCATTTGCATTTCTTGCCTTCTCATTCTAGAGCTACCGCCTCCCGGGATGGGGTAAGAGCTCAGATAAGGATAGGAGAACGAGCTTGCATCCGAGCCCCCCAACATCCTTGCGAGAAACATTTCACTAAACATCACGACCATTGGGCTGAATAATCGAGTCATTCCAGAGCCTCCGAAAGTAGATGGAGCTATAGCTGCATAGCCACCAAAAGCGTGGGGGAAGAATCGTTGGTGATGAATTGAGGGTGGTGGATAATACAAAGAAGTGTGATGAAGTTGTTGATGAACATGGGAAGTCGGAGGTGATGATGTATTAACTTGAGTGGCTGTCGTCCAAATGGCTTGAGGCCTGTGAGGTATGACCACATCAACTTGAGACTCATTGGATCTGCATTCTTCTGATGATGTCCCACGACCATAGAGAGGTACCAGTGAGGAGTTTGAGATGTGAGATTTGCAGACTGGACATGTAGGTGTCTCTTCTGATCCTGGGGAAGAGTTCTCCACTTGAAGCCACTTGTAAATGCAAGGCCAGCAGTACAAGTGACCGCAGAGGGTGACAACGGGATCGTGTGCTGAATCAAGACAAATGTTGCAATCGAAACATCCCATCATATTTCCAGAGTTTGCTGTTGGAACTGGAACTGAGTTCCTTTTCTTTAGGGAAATGCCTTCATCAGATCCAAAACCGATAATAGGTTCACCAAAAGACTGTTCTAGAGCCATGGAATCTGTTAAAAAGACAAAAAGATCACAAATAAATCAATCACCTGACATAGTTCTTTGAAAATCATCTAAGAAATCCACATCAAAGTAAAGAGCTGATATTCACACATCTGGACTTTGTGAATAAATGACAACAGGAGCTACGTTTATGGTCTTAAGCATAGGTTATGTATCTATAACTAGGAAAGGTATCATATGCAGGAATCATATACATTTACCAGCATAGCTATGCGATATGTATAAAATGCGACTAATAACCTCTGGGTAAATGTACCAATCATTTTCTCATTAGAAAAAGGATATCTATCCAGCATCGGTTACATTTCTTGAGTCAAGGGTCTATCGGAAACAACCTCTCTATCCCGCAAAGGTAGGGGCAAGGTCTGCGTACATCTTACCCCCAGACCCACTTGTAGGATTACACTGTTATGTTGTGTTATGTTGTTGTTCTGTTTAAAAGGGATATCTAGAACCAAACTTCAAAAATTTCAGAATTCTGCAAATTATTATGTTACATTGGTTAGTTTGAATTCATCATAATATTTTCACTCTTTTGGGGTTAAAGTTTTTCTTTTGGGGTTGGAGGACGGGGGTTTCGGTGGGTGTGGTGGAGAGTAGTGTCACTGATTGCAAGGAAAGTCCGAGGAACAGGTTAGAAAGAAAAAGAAAAGCCAAGTTAAAGGAAGATTTCTTACATCAGAAATAATGTTAAACCCATCAAGAAATAGCTCAATGAAGATTTATCCTGAAATGGAAGGAAAATTGCAAATCTACATTTACTACTCCTTGTAGGGAATATGCTTATTGGAAAAACATTGTCTCAGCAAATGAACAGGAAAACAATGCATTTTTGAAAACATTAATATTGTTCACAATTGCTCTAATCGATAAAGCAAGCTTTAACCTTGGCTGTTGAAAATAAGACCTACAAACAATCTCAAGCTTGAAAATACACATTAAACGAGATCTATCACAACTTTAAATCACAACAACAACATATCCAATGTAGTCTCATTGTAATATGGGGAGGGTAGAGTGTACGCAGACCTTACCCCTACCTCAAAGGTAGAGGGGTTGTTTCTGATAGCTCAAGCAAACGACTTTCAATCACAAAGCAAAAAATAAATTCAATCAACCACCTATAGCTCAATCCCAAGCCAGTTAAGGTTGTCTAAACAATCCTCTATATCCATTTAGCTCTACTCAGATCCATTTCATTCCAATTCCAAATCATTTACCTTTCTCAATTATCAAAACAAAAAATTCTAAATAATTTACATTAACATCTTTGACAATACCAAAACCTTTGTTCATTGAAATTAAAGCCTATAAACGATCTCAAGCATGAAAAATACCCATCAAACAAAATCAATCATCCCATGAATCATGAACCATAAGATTTCAATCAATCAAGTACATATCAAACTCAAATTACTCAGGTTTGCCTAACAAAAATTATTCAGATCCATTTCTTTCCAATTACTGATTTTTTTTTCTTTTTATACGTTCCCCAAAACAAATAAAAAATCTCTACTTTCCACATTTTTTTAATATAACTTTGGTGTTTGAGCCATCTCGCTTGCACCTCAATGATCACAAGCATGAAAAATACCCATCAAATGAGATTAATCACGAACCAAAACATTTCAATCAATATCAAATTACTCAGGTTGGACTAATACAAATTATTTGAATCCATTTCTTTCCAATTACTAAAAAAATTATCTTTTAAGCCAAATTATACGTTCTCGACTTTCCATATTTTTTATATAACTGTGATGTCCAAGCCAGCTAGCACCTCAGCTATTCCACCTAGTACCTGCTCCCTCCCATCAACACAAGCACCAGGTAACTCGGTCATCCAAGGATTATACATTATGAAAAAAATCATAGTGATTTCTATCTCCTGCTGGGATATAATTTCCACATTTATCCTACGCACTGTATACAAATTTCCAAAACACCAACTAACGCAAATCGCCAATGTGAAACTTCATTTACATTACACTCTGTTCTCATCTAAGAAGCAAAAAATCAATACAAAAACAAAAATTCAAAACAAACAGAACAATTAACATAATACATTGCGAATAAGAATGAAAGAGCTGGAGATTGTACCGGCACGTCAGAGAACGGAAGAGTATGAACAGCGATTGAATCGCGACGACGAGGAGGAGATGATCGACTGCGAGTCTCGAAGAAAAACGACGCCGTTGGAAGTGATCGCAGGAGAAATTGAAGGAAGAAAAATGAATTGAGCGTGAATTTCTCGGGAATTGTGTATTTATAAAAAGTAAAATGTTTTCACAACCGCAAATAACGAGAGAAATAAGGCGCGCTTGGAACTGTTCATTTTTATTTTTTATTTTTATGCTCGATATTTGATATCTATATTTTAAAGTCCGATTATCTAATCTCATATCAAAAAATAAATTTGGGGTAAAATAAGTTCTTGCATGGATTGCTTTTATTTCGGTGTGATTTAATTTTTTATCTTTTAAAATTGACGGTATATAATTTTAACTCCTACTTCTAATTTAATAAAAATAAAAAGTTGTAGGCCAAAGTATCTCTACTTGCGGATATTTTAGAGAACTTTTGTCTTATCTGACATGAGCTGTGTAATATATAATTCACAAGGGATAAGTTTAGAGAATTTGTCCGGCATAAATTGTGTAGTATCTAATACACAAGACATAAGTTTAGAGAACTTTTGTCTTATCTGACATGAGCTGTGTAATATATAATTCACAAGGGATAAGTTTAGAGAATTTGTCCGGCATAAATTGTGTAGTATCTAATACACAAGACATAAGTTTAGAGAACTTTTTGGCTTGTCTGGCAAAAGTTTAGTAGGAATAAGTTATATCTTACCTGGTATAACTTGTGCTTTGCGATTTTTATTTCCAATGCCAGGTATTTTCAAATACTTTTTTGTTAAAATATTAATAAGTGATAAAAATTAAAGAGTACCCCTATTAACCCAAGGTAAAACATTCTTTAGCTAATATGATTTTATATATAAGACTTAAATTCAAATCTCTAATTCAGAATGAAAGAGTAGTTATCATTATACAATATACACTGATTAGACGCAAACCTGATGCCATCTTATACAATGACAAATGTTCATACCAATAACCGTTGGCTATGGGTGTACATTGGTCTCTTCAAAAATACTATTGCACTCGTGTTGAATCCTCAAAATTTACACTATTTTTGAAGGATTTGACATGCACCTGTCACATTTTGAAGAGTCCGAGAAACATAATTAGATATTACTTCAGTTATGATGACTGAAAATTGAAGAGCAAAATACTGAATTCTGAAGTAAGAGGAAACATAGCTCCATAATCTATACAGGAACATTTCAGGTTTATTAAGTACTATATTATAGCTGTTTTTTGAAGGCAAAAACAGAATATACATAAAGGAAAAGAAACAGCAAAAAAATTCTTACGAAACGTATCTATATGCGTGCAGCATTGTACTACAAGAACTTCTCGATGCAGGTGGCCAATGTTGTTTTGGGAACTGCGCCAATCACCGCGTCTTTCTTCTCTCCATTCTTGAAAATTATGACGGTTGGGATACTTCGGATACCATATTCACTTGCAGTGGAGGGGCTTTCATCTGTATTCAGCTGGAAGAAATTGAACTTGCCAGCGTATTCCTGTGCTAGCTCGTTAATGATAGGGTGGATCATTTTGCATGGACCGCACCACGGAGCCCAAAATTCAACCAGGACGGGTAACTTAGACTCGATTACAAGTGACTTCCATGTTTTATCAGTAACAGCAGGAGCTGCATTTTCCAAAAATCATGTTACACAGAGAAAGAAGCTGATAACTGGTGTAAGTTCTGCAGAAGCAATGCCTTCAGGAGCAAATCATGCTAATAGCAAAGCAACCTAAAACTAAGGTACTGTACGAAATTTACTACCCGAGATAGATGATGCATCACATATCTTAAAATCGTATGCAGTCAGAAGCCAAAAGAGCATATTTTACAACATCTGACCTCATTTTTCCTACTAAAGACGGAATGATGCACAGAGCATCCCATGTTCACACAGGGTCCAGGGAAGGACCGCACCCTAAGAAGGGTGTGATGTAGGCAGCTTACCCTGACACAAGGGTCAGTGGCTGAATTCATGACTCAAACTGATCGTGACCTATAGATTACACGGTGGTGACAACTTTATTGTTGCTCCAAGGTTCACATTCTAGTGCAGTCTCTATACTCGCGTAAAATCACAAAAAATTCCCGACATCTGAAGTAGTCACACAAAGTCAAAGAAAAGGCACAACTTACATCTATGTTGCTCGGACTCATCAAAAATATTGCCATACCTATGTCAAATTTTTTACAAAGGCCCTATTTTTGGAGGATTATACGACATGCACCTGACACCTGACAGAACTTTTGAAGAGTCCGAGTAATATAGACGTACATAACATATTTCATAATTGCTTTTACTCAAGAGACAGAGTACTCATAGGCATTTGAAAGTTGACACAGAAGCTAGAAACAATATACAAAGCCTCTATGTTGTTCCAAAGCATACCTCGTCTTTAGTAATCAACATGCAAGATAATGAGTAATGTATAAATGAATTTTAAGAAGGTTAATGGAGTAGCAATTCCAGGCAAAATCCCAAAAATAATCCTTTACCATTTATGTAGTTATAAATCATTTTATTAAATGTTAAAGGAGAATTTGAAAGTTAAATCATTTCTAATTATAAAAAAGTAACATTAACATTCTTTTTGGAACAAATTGAAACAGAGATAATACTAAATACAAAAAAATCTTGTTCTATATTAATCGACTAAAAAGAAAAAGTGTCACGTAAATTAAAAAGAAATACTAGTAATATATATTATCAAGTATTCCTTTCTTTCCATTTGTCTGACATTATTTCCTTATTAATCCATTTAGAAAAGAACACACATTTCAATATCTTCCTAATGAAAAGCTTTATAACCATACACACGTTACCTTTACGTTTAAAACTCCAAGTATCAAATATTTTATACCCACTCAATACTATGAAATAATCCCTATGTCCCACCATCTCTTTTAGTTTGTCTCGAGAAAAATGTCGTTTTTTTATAATTAAAAATAATTTAATTTTAAAATTTCACATTTACTATTAATGAAATAATTTGCAGCTGACATAAATGATAAATGAGGATTTTAAACCACAAATTATAAGTGTCTTGCTTTCATACTTAAAATTTGTGCCAAATAGGCTCATGTATAAATATTAATTCAAACAGTATCACATAAATTAAATAGGAGAGTATTTAATATCCTAAATTTCAAAATCTTCCTTATTTTATTATTTCCTCTATCCTAATTTATATGACTCAATTTTCATTTTAGTCCATCTAAAGAGAATAAGACATTTATATATTTAATTAAAATTTAACTTCAAATACCCATTTTAGCTCTAATAAAGTGATTTATAACCACGTGAACATATGAATTATTTTAGACAATAAATTTCAAAAGCCTTTCTTAAATTCGATAACGAGAAAGTAAATTTTGCTTCTTCCTTACTCAATAAAATGGGAGAGAGTAGTGACGAATTTGACGGGAAGGAAAAGAGAAAACACACCTGTAACAGCAGTACTTTCCTGAGCTTCACAGACGATTCGTCCACCACGGCCAACGGATTCCGAACGTGACCTGAAGGAAACCGGCGACCGATTTAGCTGCACCTTAAGTCCTTTGAACTGAGAAAAATTAACCGCGGAGGAGCGACGGCCACCGGAGACCGACGAATCGGCAATAGGAACCAAACGCGCCGACAAGAAAACGGAGGTGCGTGGAACTGCAACGGTTTCCAACACAACGGCCATTGAAATAGTAGAGAGAGAAAGAGAGAGAAGCGATTTTATTCGTATTTTTTTCACAGAGAAATGTGAAGAGGGTGAGGTCTGTGGCTCAAGTATTTTGTGAGATTTTCGCCATGCGAATATGCGTTGGTTGGATGAAATGGATGAGGCTCATGCTATCACGTGCTTCCCACGTCACTTATAATATATCCCCAAAAAATTTATATATTTTTGTGTGTACAGTGTTTTCTAGAAAATAATAGGAAAAACTATCTAATTACACATACATTTTTATAGCTACTTGTTTTTTACTATTGAATACACTGAGGTAGAGAAAGGTAAGCAAAAACGGGAGGAAGACAAGTCAAATTTGTCTATGTATCCAAGATACAAGCGAATCATACTAGATATATGTATCTTGAATATCATCTATGCGAGCGAGATGGGAATAAAGAGGTGAGCGAGGTTTATATAATGTAATCCCAGACACATACGAATTCACTAGAATAGAATATATGTACAACAAATTACACCTAATTTTAATTTCATGTATTTTGAAATACATGTATCTAGATACATTAAAATTTGATAAAATTCATAATATTATAAACTAACGTATATCTATAAAATTGACTCTTTGTATCGAACTAGATGTGACTAAATATTTCATTTAAAATTTAGACTTTCAAAGATCCGAAAAAAACTGCAAACAGAGATACCATTCACCATTCAGGCAAAATTATATAAAAAGTTAATAAAAAAAATTATATAGTTCACCAATTTTTTGGACGAACCCTTGAAAGTATTTGTTTTTTATTTTACATTGGAAGAAGACAAACGTCAATGGTGGTGAGAGATAATTCACCCATTTTTAGGCGAAGTGTCCGTTCGAGACCCTTTTGTGCCCAAAAAGTGTCGGACTCCGTAACTAATCCTTACATTACTAATTACATGTATAACTCTAACCAACTACCAAACCTCTATATACTTGCCCACACTGGCCATTTATACCAACTCAATAAATATATGACACATGTCTTAACAAATATGGTTATCACTAAATCATAGTTAATAAATACACATTAATTAACGGTAAAATGTGAAAGAAAATGTGAATACACAACCTTGCCACAATAAATGAATACCTAATTGAAACATAAACTTCAAACAAATCTACAGTATGAACTATTTGCAGGATTTATACAGCAAGTTCAGTTCCTATTTCTTTTTTCTTCACAAAAGTTAACTCTGAGAGATTATTGACGATCTAATCAAAGCGTAAATTGAAACCAAGGAACACCACCTTTATAGCTGTAGGAGTCATATGCAAGTCATCAGAATAACTCATTTTGCTCTAAGCCATGTTTCTCTCACGCATGAACTGTTCTATCTTCTCGACATCTTCCGGGGTGTCAACACCGTGAGCCTCGTGGTCAACTTTTATCACCTGCAGGCAAAAAGGAGATCCATGCTAACTATATATCAATCATGAGAAATATATTTCCTCAGTAATTTCTTTTATAACCGTGGTGTCCAGGCCAAATAACAATCACGAGAGGAAAAGCAAACCAACTAGTTCAAATGGAAAAAATTAATAGATGAAGGCTGCAACTTTTGCAGCATATTCGAAATTCTTGTTAACCTTTCCAACAATTTTTCTTCTTCTGTTCTGTTTGGTTAACTATAATTCATCTAGGAATATCTCCCCGGTCATTTTTTAAATAACCATGGTGCATAGGCCAGCTTGTGCACACCTAAACTAAATCCACGTGTACTTCCTACTCCCACCAACACAGGTGCTGGGAAATTCCGTTCACCAAAGCTTGGATAAATGGAAAGAAAGCACCTAATGTTTTTGCCTCACCCCTGCTGGAATTTGAACCCAAGACCCTATGGTTCTCGATCTAGTCATTCAAACACTGATATTCAGCATAGAAATCTACAAATTGAGGCTATGTTACCTTCATTTTGTATCCATTTTCAAGGACTTTTAGCTGCTCAAGATCTTCTTCTAGTTGCAATGGTGTTGGTGTCAGCTCTGGATATATTTTCAGGAACTTCGTATCATAACTCTAGAATGAAATAAGAGGAAACCATATCATTCAGCCATATAAAGTTATAGAGAAAAACTAGCAGATAGGTGCTCCAAAATTGTACTACTTGATACCTGGATCCCGAGGTGCAGCAAGTAAGGAAACTGAGGATTAACCTTGCCTGACCTGAATGTTTGGAAAAGTTGATCAGGTTCAATAATAGAAGATATAACCAACTACGGCAACAGGCTATTTAAGAGAAAATGGACTAACTTGTTATAAGGGATGAGCCCTCGTGAAAAATATATTGCATAACCACGATTGTCAACCACACATTTTACACGATTTGGATCAAATGCATCCTCAGGTTTCAAAGATGTCACAGCAGTGCTAAAGACCGCATCGGGTGCAGCCTACAAGAATCATAAGTAATGTTATTAGTCATTTAAAGCTCAATCAACAAGTGACTACATGTAGTCTCCAATGAAACTAACTCCAACGTATAACAACAATTCTTTTCATATTTAAGAAAAAGAGAGAGGAAGGGAAGTTACCTGTAGGGCTTTGACGATGCCATCTATTATTTCAGGTTCAATAAGAGGTTCATCTCCTTGTATATTAACAACAATGTCATACTTCTTATCAAGATTTTGAAGAGCTTCATTACAACGCTCGGTTCCTACAAATTAACAGCTAAGCATCAGCTATTCACAAACTGAAATTTCCAGAAGTTGCAAAAAATGGATTAAGTAAATAAACAGCCATTGTTGTTTACCATTTCTACATGATTCAGAAGTCATTATCACTTCAGCACCAAAACCACGACAGCACTCAGCTATCTTGTCATCATCTGTTGCCACAACTGTCAAAAAGCCAACCAAATAAGTGCCAGCCACACCTTTTTTCTTATATATATATATATATATTGGAAGGGGATTGTGGTCGTGGGAGCAAAACATATAGAGGAGGTAGAGCCAAGTCAAATAGATACATACCAACTTGATCCAATGTCTCAGCAAGCTTTGCCCTTTCCCATGTTCTCTGCCATCAATATTTGAATATGATGAGGGTGTCAGATTCTTTTAGCAAATAAAATCATCACATTACACCGTTTCTTGATCAAAGCTTCACCAAGGGTAAATGAAGAACAAGAGAAATAGCAGGAATATTACATACAAATTTCCAAAAGTTAGAAACCTCTGCGCAGTTTGAAGTTGGTCCGGATTTTTGGGATCTTGATATTGCCGGAAGGGAAAGCACCTCACAAGAGAAATAAATGGATCTAGAATTTTTATCCCTGACGATAATAGATCCCTTCTTTTAAGTTTTCAAGCAAACCTATAATTACTCAGGACCAACATCATTCCCGGGTATTCATGTGAAAAGAGCTGTTTCTGTTGTAACATTGATTTTCTAACCTATGCTTCATTTGGCATTACCAGTTTGCTCAGTATTCTTTTCTTACTTGGCAAATTACTGCCTCATTTTATCCTTGGATACATTGATAGTGCTTACGCCCAAGTGCCTTGATACTTAAGTAATGGTACCCTGTCGATATGACTGAACATCCCACTACCCTTTTTTTTTTTTTTGAGAATGGTTAACTTCATCCCACTACCCATATAATGAAGGGAAAAGCCCATTCTGGAGCTATACCACCTTAGAATCGTTAATATTCACGAAAACTACAAAGATTCTTGGATCTCTACCAAAGACAGGCATGAGAACTAAGAATATTATCAGAAGCTGTTATGACGCGATTTGTCAACTTGACCTCTGTTGGATCTAAAGCCTTAAAATCAGAACAAATTTCTCAATGTTCCTTTTCTTTTTTAAAACCCAGAAATCCTCAAGGGCCAGTTGCGCAACGTTTAAAACTCGGTCTTAACGGAACAAATTTCACAATGTTTTTACGAGCCTCAATTTATTCTTCATTCCACCACTCAAATAAAATCCACAAACTAGAACTATGCATTGCTCTATCAGCAACCAAACCAAAGATTATAATCACTTCTTTTCGAATAATTCTGCTTGATGAGCTAGCAATTAGACTTCCCGTCAGTCGATTGGAAACTATTATGCATCATACAATTATAGGAAAAGAAAAAAAAAAGGAGAACTCATTCACTAACCATTATAATTATACTGTCAAAGAGGTTCTGATGCCCGACATGAAACCGTCAGGAAAACAATGGGTTGCCAAAGGTTAGGGGCAGAACTACAGTATTAAATACAGGCTTGGAGGAACCCGCTTTTGCCTAGACGCTGTATTTATATAAGGAAATCTACTAAATATGTGCAAATATTTCATTACGAACCCAATAACAAACAAGTTATGAGCTCAGTTGCAAGTTCAGAACCCATAAATTTCAAATCCTAACTCCGCCTCTGCCCAAGGTGAATCTAATCATCTAGAATTTTGAGTCACTAAGTTCAACATACTTCTACTTCCACTCACCAAGCGAAAAAATACTACAACATTTTCAGACTCAATACAAATATAAACATTTCAAAATTCTTCTCAACTACATATCATTTGAATTGAAGTGCCTGGATCATGGGGCTTTCCAAGGATATTTAATCGTGCACCTATTAATTAAAGTGACAAATCCATAACCCAACAACAACAACAACAACATACCTAGTCAGTATAATCCCACAAGTGAGGTCTGGGTCCGGGGATGGCGGTGTGTATATCATCTCACCCCTAACTTGAACATGCATAAAGACTATTTCTGATAGACTCTCGACTCAAGTAAAGCATATCAAAACTCAAGTATGTAAAACAAATACAATTTCCAAACCCATAAACTTCAACCCAAGGTGGATCTAATCATCTAGAATTTTAAGAATCACTAAATTCAACATACTTCTACTTCCACTAACCAAACGAGAAAATACTACAACTACACTTCACACTCAACAACAACAACAACATATAGATGCTGTTTCCGAACGACCCTCAGCTCAAGTACAACAATAGAAACATTTCAAAATTCTTCCCAACTATACATAATTCATACCTGTATCATAGGCTTGCCGAGGATCTGAACGAGCGGTTTCCCTTGAAACCGAGTAGAAGCAAAACGGGCGGGTATGATACCTATGACCCGGCTCCGAAACTTGCCGGATCGGCCACGGTAAGCGTGAGCGCCGAGAGCTATGGCTACTGCAGCTCCGACGGCTAAGCCGTGAAGGATCCATGATTTTGTCGAGCTAGAGGAAGAAGATGAAGAAGAGCTACAAATCGACATTTGTGTTCTTTTGTCGGTTGTGAGTAACATGCAAGTTTTCGATTTATATAATTTTACAAATACAAATTTGATCGGTGTGCTACCTAGATAGTTCATGTGACATAATACTTTTTTTAAAAAAATATTTAATATATTAAAAATAATAATTTACACTTTCTGTGACACAGTTCGAAGTCAAAAGCGAATTTATAGATATGTAATCTTTAAGTTTTTAAAAATAAAATCTATATATTTGAAAATCACATTAAAAAAATACCACATAAATTGACACAGAGAGAAGAACACATCGAAACTAGACAGATTGGTAAAGCCCCTTTACGGAAGGACCAAGCTCATTCCGGACAAAGGAAATCTCTGACACAGATTTAGGCTTCTCCAATTGAGAAAACTCTAACAATAACTTTTATAATTGTTGTAAGCCTAAGATCAAAGATAATTTCAAAAAGGGGTTCAACCGTTCCTTAAATATGGAGTCAATGGTTACGACTAACGCAAAACCAACAAGTTCAATCGAACAAGGTAACAAATCTAAGAGAAGGATCAAGTTTGAAAGGAATGGATGGAGGAGTATGACGTATTTGAGGTAGGGGCGGAGCGAGTAACTTTTATTTAGTCCTAACTAGTAACAACTACTCTTCCCTCCACCTTTGATTTGAGGCTACAAGTTTCAAAATTTTTATTCTCACACAAACATTATAGCATATTTTAGATCACAAATTTTAAAAAAAAATTGTTGTTCCCTAAATTTCATATTGATTCAAACTATACCATATAAAATTGAAACATACGGAATAGTATATTTGTAATCATCACTATTCAGGGGACATACGTAGTTAAGCGTTAAGGATTTTAATCGAAGCCAGTAATAATTTGGTCTTGAACCTTATAGATGTGTAACATGGCTTTTTAACTTCTATTATTTCTTTTTCAAACGGCTTTGAATTACTTTGTCTTGAGCAGAAAGTCTATAAAAAATAATCTCTATTTGTGATAGAGTAGTAAGTACCCATTTATCATTAACCAGAAGTCACAAGTTTGCCTAGCATACAAAATCGCCTTTGTTAAAAAAACAAATTATCCCAATGTGAAACTTCCCGAGGCAAATCCAGATTTAGAACCCAATGCAAATACTAGACACTGAGCGGAAACCAACAAAAACAAAAAAACAATGAAAGGCTAAGATCATCTACATTTCGTCAAATTGTGCTTTGGAAAAAGGCATTAACTGGGAAGCAGAAGGATCAAATGGCATTTTTGGATTATGTCTCTTATCTTCACACAAAAAAGAATAGTCATACAACAGTTTTTCCCTTTCGAATTACAGCAGCAGTTGCACACTTGTCAAAATTGGCATTTTACAACACTGAAGATGATACATAACCTCACACGCCGACATTATAGCTATCACTAGCTAAGAACTTGGCCATATAACTACTGTCAAATCAGTCCACCAGAGAAACAGGTATCTCGGAAACTCAAATGGAGTTGCAGTGTACAAATGCTGCATCTCCAGTAATACGTCAGTATAATAGGTTAAATATCAGGCAAGAGGCATCCAAGTAGGGTGAATTCTTACCACTATAAATATTGATGTTGTTCTTTATCACCATCTATTATGTTTCCAATGCTTCTTCGAACTCTTCTCTTTCCTCGAGGAATTCTCTTCATCTCTGAATTACTGCTATGCCCGTTTTCCTTCACCTTCTTAGCGGGCTGTTTTTCCTTCGAAGATTTCCTTTTCTTTCCTGAGGATTGAGCATCACCATCCTCTGCAATAGCATTTCCTCGGGGGAGTGCTTCTTCATCGTCATCATTTAATTGCCAGTTACAGTAGATCTCCTGCTGGTCACCATACTGCTGCAGTCCCTTCCCAGCGCCTGGAAGCAAGTTATTAAAAGTCACTTCCCCATTAGATCCCCCTTTCCTTTCCACTAGTACTTCATCTGGTCTAATTATTGTGCCAAGAATACTCCTGTTGGGACCAAGGGCAAATATGGCTTTTGCGTTTGTCAATGTCGTGAAAGCCATTGCAAAAGCTGATCTGACCTGCACCGATACAAACAAGAATCTCAGAATGTAGCTCCAGAGGGAGCAAGAAGCAACAGGTCCAAATGCATGTAACCAAGTAACAACCAAAATAGTGATGAGCTAGATTATTTTTGATTGGAGTAGCCGAGTAGGTAGTAAAACTATTCTATGATCTCCAGTTTTCATCAACAAAAGCTGAGCAAATATTAGAAAGGATCACACTCTTTTCCTTCTTGTTTTGTTATGCTTTACTTGAGCCAAGGGTCCATTGAGACAAACTCTCTACCCTCATAAGGTCGGGGTAAGGCTGCGTACACACCACCCTCCCCAGACTCCACTATGGGATTTCACTGGGTATGTTGTTGTTGTTTAGAAATCCCAGGGGGGCATGTGGCGCACAGTTAGAAACTAGTAGGATGGGTCTGCCACTCCACCAACCTTCTCCACTTAAATATCAGGCTTTTGTCAGCAGCAACATTCGAACTTCGAACCTGTGCCGTGCATCTAACCCACACATCACGAGCTATGCTCCTACAACTAGACCAAAGCCCGAGGGGATACAGGCATACAGCAAACTTACATGATAACACATGCTGCTTGACAACAAGCTGCCTGCTAAATACCCAATGTGCATGACAAGGGAAACATGCAAAATTCACAATCACTGAAACTCATAAATATTGCTAGACAAACAAGCTTCTTATTTGCCAAAAAAAAAAGAAGCAAATCTTATTGATGTGGTGCAATGCCTCTAGTAAGATTTTGATAAAAAGCTGAGCAGGATCTGAAATCAAGTAGAATTCACCTGAAAATAATTGAAGGAGCTCTTTCCTATGTCATTTTCTGGTGTCTGCAATCACAAGAAAGAAACCTAGTTTAGTAATTTTTTAATAATGAAAACAGCCTTCAAAAGAAAAAGGTACTCGGTTACTAAATTCCAAATATGAGGTTAACACAACAAATAACTACACAAAAAAGTAAGGGACATAATCCTTCTATTCATTGGTCCACTAGAAAATAAGACCAACCGAAATAACTGACACCATAGTCAAGCTTAAAAAGCATAAAACTAAATAGAATATATATAACTAATACAAATATAAACAGGAAAAGATAGACTGGACGAACAGAGTTCTCTGTGATATTCAAAAAGACCTTAGGAAATGTGAACAGCAAAGATATAAGAGGTAACCTGTGGATCCTCAATGGAGATAAGAGATTGCTTTCCTTTAATTGAGAACCTGAAAACAAAAAGAAGGAAACAAAATAAATTAACTAACAGATATAAAACATCTTAAAGTAAAACACTTATATAACTTAAAATATATCAAAATTTCATACCCTTTGCTACTCTTCAGGAAGAAGGTACCTTCTCCATTACAAGATACACCAACATCTGATGTATTTAGTTTGCGTCCATAAATATCAAAGAAATTAACCTATATCACAACATATGAGCAAATATGAGCAACTTGCCCTGAATAATATAAACCTGTAGGGTAATTTTGCAATAGAAAGTCCCAATGAGATGAAATTACATAAAAGAAGGGAAAGAAGAAGGAATGAAAGCAAAAGGAGATAACAGGCCAGGAGGAACAGAAAGAGGTAGTCAGTCACTCAGCTGTAGAATTATGTCTTGAATCAAAGATTAAAAAGGAAAGAAGTGAGCACAGGACACAAGCAAAACGAAATGCACAACCTGCTGTGCACTCCACAAAAGCTAAAACTTCCCCTTTCTCTTGATTGCTTCTGAAAAGAGGAAACTTCCTTTAGAAACCTTTTTAGTACAAGAACTAAATATCTTAGACTGATAACAATTAGAGCTGTACAGTCTTTCTCCTATAAATATAAGTGTTATGGCTTTGGTTTAATCGACTTCATATAGTTCCCGAACTCATGCCTTTTGTCTTTGATCATTTTTCAAATGCCTCAAGGAATCTGCTTGAACAACCTCTTAATTATTTATTTCTTAGTTCTCCCAGAAGAATTAAGATTTAAAGATGAGTCAAAGTAAAATTTTTGTCCCTCGCACTTGCCTGCATTAGTTGGTACTTGGTAGTAGGGTCAAAATAATCTTCTCCCCAGTGGCAATAATTGCAGCAACAATTGGAAGAGATCAAAAGAAATTATTAGCAAGCAAAGTGATACTTCTAGTAAAGCAAAAAACAGATTAAGGTTTTTTTTTTTTTGTGTGTGTGTGTGTGAGAGAGAGAGAGAGAGAGGCATAGTCAATAAGGCAGTTGTTGTTGAAGCGACAGTCGTGAATTATCACATTGGAACTTTGAAAGAGGAGACTTATGTATTAGCATGGAACATATAAAGCTAACATATTTCAATATGGTTTAGAAGTTCAGCATATGTGTACTCTCATACAGGTGCTATGGCTTTCTATTAGGTTAGTCACTAGAAAACTTTGCCTTAGGCTTTCATCTTCTCTAAGGAAGACCTTTATTTGCTAAAATTATCCCCTATAAGGATGTTTCTCTTTTGCCCCTCTAAGAAACTTAAGTTTGATTCTTTTACCCCGTTCTCCCACCTGCAGCTTGACCATTTTCTTCAAAGCAAGAGCATTGTTCGGTCATTTTAGGTAGAGCATTGATTTCTTTGAAAAATTGCAAGAGATACAAGTTCGAAGGAGACATACCAAAAGAATTCCCAAATTCTCCTCCGCACAAGCTTGGCCATTTCGATGATTCTGCAAAACGAATGACATAGCAGAGACCAAATAATCAAAACAAGGTAAAACACAAAAGGTGCATTGGTAGCAACTAGTTTTACATGACAATTAGCACATCACAATAATAACCCCACAAGGGTTAAGTTGATTTTGAAGTATCAAAGAGGTGTTGCTCAAAAGACTCGACCTTTCCTCCTTTTTACAGTAGTTAATACATAAGTGATGAACAGTAGAAATTTGGTCAAACCAAAAGCAGAAGCCTAGACAATCTTTTCCAGATGGATGAAGTATCAAAGGCAAAGGAAATAGCAATTAGAACAGACATCTGTAGTACCTCAAATCTCCATTCCTTCCCCATCTCAACTTATGTCCTCTTATTAGATATAATTAAGGTTTTCAAACCTTAATCGTCAAACTGACAAAAGAGACCAATGCTATTTGATCAAATTAAAGATAACATGCTTGAGTTGTCTCATCTCAAAAACTTGTTTTAATCCATACTCCTTCAATCCCAGATAGAACTTCCACCTTTCTTTTATGTGAAAACAGAGCAGCAGTAACATCCTGCCATGTGTATGTGGCAAGGGAAAGGCTAGCACCAGTGGAACATAAAGTGTAACAGAAACAAGAGGGTCTTTTTCTAAGTGAGAATAATTAGGATTGCCGTGAAACTAATATTTCACTTAGTTACACCACTATTCCACTCAACTAACTAATTGTGAGACCATAAAGTCCTATTATTCAACACAAATACATGACCAGTTGTAATTTACCATTCACACTATTAGAACATATGATCGAGTTAACTCACCTGCAACATTGCTATGAGCATTACAAGCAGTGCATAGGATCCAATCCCACCAGTATAAACCTGCAATATAAGAAGACCATAAGTCAAAGCAGAAAAGATTGAAACCTTATATCAGCAAGCAACCTTAACATGTTTCTACGCATGTCTTTGCCGAGACTTATCAACTTGGATTGTTCTGTTTCTAACGCATGTCTCTGCAGACAGTTAGCAACTTGGATATATCAGAAGACATTAGGAACACTTTACCTCATTTAACTCTCTCTGTTGCAAGAACACTTTCAAAATCAAGCATAATGGTCGCAAAGGGGGCCAGCTAGACATAGCATCCTATAGAAGTTTGCAAAAACAATAACATCAGACACAGTTAATTTCCACATCAGTGGATTTTCACTGTTCAGCGAGTGGATACGTCGGCACAAACCTTAATAAATTCAGCAGCTTTGGGTCCATTTTCCACATCAAAGCTGTAGCCACAAAACAGAAAATTAGAAGTATAAAGTTAACAAGAAACAGAAAAATGCTCAGTCAATATCAGACTTAGTCATTTGAGTTTCAAAAGGATGGCAGTCTTGTTTGCATATTAAGTACTTGACTGAACCTCAGAGGAAGCTGATATAAAACAATGAGGTATATCAAAGCGATTTCAAGTTACCAAGGGTGAGGAATGAGTCGTCATAGATTTTTTTCTCTAACTTCTAAGAAGTGCAGAAGGAGAGAAATTGGTCAACTCTCCATTTAATTTTGTTGGCTTGTTAAGATAGGACTAAAGTCTAAACTAATATGGACAAATTAACAATCAAATGCACCAGGTAAGAAACTCAAGCCAAAAAAAAGGGAACACAAGAAAAGGATTAGGCCAAAACACAAAAATGAAGTACATCATAAAATCTGTGGAATTATTTGAATTGGATAATGAACTGAAACCAGAAACCAAGTACGGAGAAGCTGAAAGCAAAACATCAACTCTCCTTACGCACACTATCCACTGATCAACAAGTAGGGGCAAGACAATTCGCAGCAAGAGACTAAATGGAATAAGTTCTAGCAAATGCAAAATATAGCTTTTTTAGCTATGATTTCAGGATAAAGACTAGACAAATAAACATAAGCAATAATGCAATATGAAACTATCTTCTACAAACTCATAATATTGCCAGAAACCCATAAAACTAGAATAAAACCTTATATTGGCCGTAAAGAAGAATCGAACCTTATGTCAAATGAAATGCCACTTTTCTTCTCCACAAATTTTATTATTGGCACACGAGCCTTTGAAATCACCTGATTCAGAGAAGTACATGAAAATTCCAGATTATAAGTTCTCTTTGCAGAAACCTATCACGGGGGTTAGGGGGGAGAAAAGTGAAATCAAAAGAAAATGTTCCTCATAGAGAGATCACAGGGTCACGTGATGCACCTGTATCTTCTTCGCAACTCCTTTCTGTGAGAGAGCTCTGGAAAGAGCTTGTAACCCAATTTGAGGACTTCTAATTTGTGACCCTAAAATCACCAGCTGTATTTCAAAGAGTAGCTCATCAATTTTATTGCAACTTGAATCATTTTTGCTTCTACACCACAATCAACCAACAAATAATATATGTCTGTGAAAAGATCTAGCATCGCAGACAAAGAAAGTCTACAATCTTAAACCCATTTACAACATAGTAACCACCACAATTTAGTATTACGCTCCAGAAGTATTTTGTCAATAAGCAACTGTGTTTTCTTTAAAAAAAACACATGCTCTTTTGTTGGGTACAACAACATTTACAGGTCCAACATCACAGAATAAGTGATCAAGTACAGGATATCCAGGTTGGCATGATGCTTTTTGTAGAGCATGTTATGGAGGATCTGTAAACCTAACTACATCAGTATTGAGGGGTAGTTGTTGTTGTTTGTTGATAAATAAGGTATTGAATGATAATTGTTATTATTATTATTAAAGCAAGGATTTCAATTTAGCTCAACTTTTGAGCAGAAGTTGCAGCACTTAAATGAGAAACTTTAAGGAAAATATATTGTTACCGAGGAAGAAAATCCAAAATTTACTTGGAAAAAAAAATGAGTAAGCTTACATCAACATCACTAGTGGGAAGATAAAGTCCTGTCTTGAATGATCCGAAGACCTCTGGCTGGAAAAAGAATTAAAAGGAACTTTAACACATTGAAGCAATTAGCTTCTGTACATAACAAACATAATGTGCTATATAAGGATGGGATGGGAATGGTAAGTGTGAGCACAGACCTCGCAGTTGGGCCAGATATACTTGATAACATTAAAAACACATTCTATTGCTTCATTACGAGATGCTTGCTCCTCCAGTGTAGGTGATAAAAACTCACAAAAATCTATTATCTCTGCAAACATCATACACAGAAAGTTTGAGCAAATTCAGCTGCAAAGCTGTTAGGTCAAAAATCTGAACTTTGTATATAAGTAAATTTAAATATGCACATACACACACAAACACATGCATATGTGTGTTTACTGTAAAGGCATATATACATAATCCAGAGGCTGATTCAAAATTTAAAGTTTGTAAGTTCCTACAACGACTTCAAGTTAATATACAATAATAATTGGGTTATTTAGTGAATAATTTAATAGATATATAAATTTTGAGCAAAAGCTACTGGTTCTCATAAACCGGCACCCGATAACCTGGATCCGCCTGAGCAAGTTTACAGCAAATTTAGTTGCACTGCTTCACAGAAGTAGAATATTATACATGCATACACATAACCTACACATATTAATTGTTTGAAATCATCACCAGAAGAACAACGAAAACCAGAACGACGTCGCTTTACCTTGGTGAAGCTGGAGCATAGGACTCTTAAACCTACAATTAGCACGAAACCAATTGCCTTCAAGTCCTCTTTCCACTTCCTTAACCGGCAAAGGAGTAGCAGTTGGTACCGGCGTCGATAACGGAACTGTTATTCAGGTCGGCTGCGTCTCCATCGAGGTCGAGTGAAAAGTAATCAGGCGCAGCAGTTTCCGGTGAGGGACACTGGAGAGTTGATTGTGAAATCTCGTTCCGGAATACGACGTTGGGTTCATGCTCGTCGGAGGAAGACGATGACGGAGGTAGGTCGTCGGTGGTGGTGGTGGTGGTTGCGGCGGAGAGAGGGCAGAGAGTTTCGTACAAAATGCCCTCAACTTCCATTGGTACTGAAATCCGCACAAAGTGCCTCTCAACGTTACGGTCGTGGACCGGTTTAGGGCTTTACTATTGTTTTCTTTTTTCTTTTAATTTAATTTCCTTTTATTAATTCGAACTCACTTGGATAAGGATAGTAAAATTAACTCATGGAAAGCTGGGAATTAACTTGAATTGCTTAGGGATTTGGGGTGAGCTAAACTACGACACATTACTTTATTGAGTTAGTAACAAAATTGACGGGATGAACTATAACACATTGTTTTAGCAAGTTAGTAACAAAATTGACAGGATGAACGATAACACATTGTTTTAGCGAGTTAGTAACAGAATTGATGGGATGAACTATAACACATGGTTTTAGTTCGTCCCAATAACATTCGACCTTGATTAATGATCAGTCTATTTAATAACTCAATTAATTTTAATTCATTCAAATTATACTATGAGATTAACACCTCTAGCTTTGGGCGGAAGCGAACAAACAGAGCTTTCCCCTTAAATAGGTCTGACATAATGCAAATCTGAATTAAACGTGTCAGTTAATTTCGCATACTAGATCCTTATACAAAGAGAGAGAGAACAAGAATAATAAGCCTATATAAATTGTAGTAGATGTATCTATACATATCATAAACCAGATGAACAAATTATTCATCATTCTCTAATGAGCTCTACTTTTGCTGTTTATGAACTCATAAAAACAGGAAAGAAAATTCTGAACAAAAGCTAGAAACAGCACTAATATGAAGCTAATAATGTACTATATTTTACCCAATTAAAGTTGAACTAGTTGGGCAACATTAGTCTCAATTCACCTATTGTAAAAATTCAATGTCAGCATGGTCTCAACTGAAGAAATAGTTCGCGGTGTTTGCAGGAACTGGTGCTACTCCAGTCCCTCTCTGTGCCAAGTGAAGAAATTTGTCGCAATCCTTTACACCAATCTCCTTAAATGTATCTATAACTGTCTTGATGAATCCGGCCAAAGAAGCCTTGAAAGTTGGTGAGCAGCTTTTGTCGCCCTCATCAACGTCCTGAACACCACCTCGGACAAGGCTACCTACTTGAGCACCATCCGTGTATGCTTTACATGCCACAAGAATATCTTGAGCACTTCGAAAGAAATGCCCTAATACAAAATCCTCAAAATACTGCAGCAAGAAGCGTGATTAGAATTAGTAGTTGATTTAGAACCACTAGTGTGAATGAAGACGAGAAATAGTCATGAAGCATAACAAAAGAACCTATTCGGGTAATAGATGGTTAAGAACCATTGATGACGATCACAGCAGGCAAAGAATAAAAGAAAATATGGATACCTTTGGTGGACGCCTCATGATGAAGACCATTGTTTTCAGATTTAAAATGTAAGTGTTCTCATTATACTGCAGTGAACTTTCATCCCCTCTGGCTGTCCCGCCTGTGCTTGCATAACCAGGCTCATTGAAATAGGGCTTTGCATTTAAAATTAGTCCCTGTATGGACACCAAGACTTGTAACATAGTAGATGCACGAGGGATCCATTTCTCCTTCCCTTGGCCAGTCCAAGTGTTGAGTAGACTCAGGCAGACTTTTCCACAGTTATACAAATTAGGATTGATTCGAAGGCCAAAGGAATGGTAGTGCACAAGCTGGAAACAATAGGTAGGGAGGTGTTAGGCTTAAGGACGAAAAGGATAAAGTAGTACAGTCCTCAGAGACAAAGCAAGACACATACCGGCGGAACATTGGGATAGTTGCTTGGAAAGAAAACATCAAAGAAGTAAAGGCCATCATGATATGGAGTTCCTTCAGCACCCATAATAACTGCTCTCAAAAGATCCATTCTTGATTCGTACACCCTGACAAATATTGTATCTGCTCAATAAAAGACGACCAGATGAGTGCAAGGTTAAGAAAATTGCAAAAAACATGTGTTATAACTTATAACTAATGGAAGGCTGCACCCAAGGGTGTGGCCTAGTGGTCAATGAAGTGGGATGACAACCATGAGGTCTCAGGTTCAAATCCCAGCGGAGACAAAAAAACACTACGTGATTTCTTCCCATCTATCCTAGCCTTGGTAGACAGGTATCCCGTGAAATTAGTCGAGGTGCGTGAAAGCTGACCCGGACACCACGGTTATCAAAAAAAAATAAAAAAATAAATGAAAGGCTGAGATATTCAGACTTCCCTGACTAAACAGAATCTCTAGGCTTTTGTATGTAAAATTTCAATGGCTCGATGAAAAAAGAAAATCACAACACATCATGTGAAACTTTGCTTGTATACCAGGCAGATCGTTCTCCAGTATCTTCCATTCCTCCTGTATTTTCTTGGCCCAATTCTTAGAAGGCTGCAATAGAATTAGATATATCATAAGATAATGAAGCCAAAACTAGTTGAAGTTATTTGAAATTTTACTTGGGATACACTAACCAGGTTCCCTGAAGAAGCCTGTCGAGAATAGAAATGGTCTGAATGATCCTCAACAGTATCAAATTTTTTGAAAACTTGGAATTTCTTCAGAATTTCACCTAAATTTCTTTGTTGCTCTCCATTACAAGCTGGTCCTGAAGGAATTGAAGGACATCCTGCAGTTGTTGCACTTTCATGCAAACTCTGAGGGAAATAGTTCATCATAGCAGCTGATGCATGAGCAATTCCTGCTGAAATTGGAGTAATTTGATTAAGAAATAAATTCTTCATATCAGACACTGAAGATCCCACGGGATTTGGGAAATAAGGCCCAATAGGAGTAGATTGGTTGCCCGAACCATAAGAGGTTGTAGCACCGGATGAACCTAATTTCTTTCCATAATGAGAAAATGACTCTTCATACAATTTATATGGGTTATTCCAATCAAAAGAGGCTGTAGCACCGGATGAATGGAATTTCTTTCTAAAATGGGAAGACAACTGTTTTACTGCCCCAGATGAGAGGATCTTTGAATTACTTGCTACTCCCTTAGAACTCTTCTCATTTGAACTTCCAACGACTAATTGTCCCTCTTTACCTAAAGCAGGTCCTGGGGATGACCAAGACGACCCAAACTGTGTAGGCTGACCAACGAGAGTAGAGCTGCTAAATGAAGTGGACTGGTCCCTTACTGCCCCAGAGACATCTCTTCCTGAAGTACTTGTAGTGGTTGACACCATTTGTTCTTTCATGGGACCAGGCATCCATGGAATTGGAGCCTCAACTCCAGTGGGGATATCCATGGTATCAAAATGAGCTTGTAAAACAGCATAGTCGTCATACATTAAATCATCATAATACATGTCCATGTGCTCATCAGCTCCATAAAGTACATCAGAACCAAACTCATCTATAATAATTGGACTAATAGATGCTGAAAGGCAATTCTTCTTTTTTTTGGATGAGGAATGACAATTCTTCTTTGAAGACTGAACCCCATCTACTGGTCCATTATTACCTGAGCTACCATTACCAACCAAAATATCCTGCAAGAGATGTGATTGACAAAATTAGACCTCCAAAAAAGGACAGCATAGAAGACAAACAAGAAAAGAACCAGTATTTTGACAAGAGCGCATTGGCAATCTCTGATTACCTTTCCCTTGCCACTAAATTTTACATTTCCACAAGAGCGCTTAACATCACTAAAATTTTCTTCCACGTCAACATCTATTATTTCATGGCAAATAACCTACAAAGAATACATCAGCATTAGTATCAGGGCCAACAATAATGTTACAAGGAAAAAAGAATCAAGTCAAAACAGCAATGCTTGTCTTGTCAATAAAACCAAACTTCCGACAGAATCTCCTGCAAATTTGGACTAAAAGGCATACATACACACAATCAATTAACAGAAAAGATGTCAAAAGAGGTTAGCTAATCTGAAGGACTCTAGTCCTTCTTCAATTTTCTATTTCCTGAAGAGGCACTCTCATACATGGCAAAAGATTTCTACCGTAGGAAAAATAGGCTTCTATTCAGTTGAAAGGAAGAAAATATATCCAGGTATATCTAGCTTTTGCTCACATAAAGGAGAGCGAAATCCAGCTGAATGTATTACGTTGCATATGTGTTAAGAGGATTATGGTAATGCCAAACTAATTTATAGACAAGTTCAAATAAACTTTTACAAAGAAAATATTTGAAAAATAGTACAAGAGCATGTTGAGGACAGGGTAAGTAAATGCCTGAACATACTTTTTGGACCAACTCACACTCACTTCAACTAATTTACCGGTACCTACTACCTCCTCCTAGCATGAAGTACCAAGTAACCTTTTTTTTATAACTGTGGTGTCCGGCCAGTTTGGGCGCACCTCAACCAATTCCACAAGATACCTATCACCCCCCACCAACATCAGGTACCAGGTACCGGGTAACTCTGTCCACCAAGGCTAGGATAGATGAGAAGAAATCACCTAGTGTTTTTGTCTCAATTGGGATTTGAACCTAAGACATCATAATTTTCAACCCACTTTATTGACCACTAGGCCACACCCTTGGGTGCCAAAGTACCAAGTAACAATGTGCAAGATTTATATAAATAGGAAGAAATCACTCTGTGTTTCTTCAGATTTTGAATATTCGATCTCCCCTGGTTCATTTTTGCTTCATTGACGATTAGTCTACACCCTTGGATGCAAATGCCTAAGCACTTTATTCTCATTGTTTTGATAAAATAATAATTTATTGATGTGAGGAAAAACTCCCATATACAAGTGGTACATAAAAAAGTAAAACACCTAGACAAGAATGTGGTTCTCTATAAAAGACCCCGAATCATCTATTCTAACAGGAATTTTGTGGATGCACCAGAATTTAAATAAAACAAAAGATTAACTCTAAATTGTACAAGAACATTTAAACCCCCAGTATAAATGAGGTATACTTCTCCTAATTCTGTAAGGAGCCCATAAGTCCTAGGATATCTCCCATATTGGTTACGGAATTCTTTTGCTCCCACATCGGTTACTTGTTTTGGTTCCAATAGTATTAAGTTCTGAATAATCTGAATTTCATACGAGGAATACAATCTGTTACACCTTCAAATATCCTACTATTCCTTTCTACCTAGAAATCCAATGATATACACAATGGATAGTACTCCATACTCAGACATGTTCACTATGGCGCAAACTAGAGTCTTGAACATTGGTGAAAATAAGTGAGAAAATTAAACATCAATAGGGCCATACAAAAGTTGGACTGACATAGAAGTTTCTTCCAGAAAATCTTTGATTTCTTGGGAGGGACAGTGGGAGATAAAATGACATGGAGCTGACGTTAACACACTTCATTTGACTACTCTTAATAAAAAGAAACATAAACTCTATGCAAAGCCAAAAGTTCTGAAAATGCAAATTTCAGCACTGTCTTGCGCAATTACCAAATCAAACCAAATAAGCTAAGAAAAAACAGTAAACTGTACATTGGGGATCAAATGTGTATCAGCAAGATGATTCAAAGAGGCCATTAACATATATTATAGCTGAAAGTGCGCAAGCAAAAGGTAATCAATCAATTCACAAACAAAAAAAATGCAAAAAGATAGAATCCTGGTACAAAGTACATAATTTTATACCTCCTTTTGCTTAGGAGTTTTTGATTTTGAACTCCAATTGGGAGGTCGCGAAATTTCCACTACCTCAACATCAATTGAACTTCCACCTGGAAACACTCTTTTCCTGTGCATCAATAGTACCATCACAAATCACAGATAAAATGCTTAAATAAAGACAAAAACAAGAAAATGATCAAAACTGGGTCTGTTTTTAACTTGTAAAAATATACCATCAATATCACAAACACACAAACACTTAAAAAATAACAAGAAAACCATCAATTATGTAATTTGAATTCAATAACATCAAAATCACAGACACCCAAAACATGTACAACAACAACATACCCAGTGTATATCAATATATGCAAACCTTACCCCTACCTCGAGAAGGTAGAGAGACAACCCTCGGCTTCCCCAAATACTTGGACATTCTTTTTCAAAATACCAACTGAGTATATATAATTTACTTGGAAATCAATACCATCAAATCAACAAAACCACCCCAATTATACTCAAAAGAGTTCTTTTTCCTTTTTTCACAACAAAACAATACAATCATCAACCTTAGGAACACCATAATAACATGTCAAAAGTGCATAAACCCACACACCCCCGTTATAATTCTCTTTTTTCCCCCTAAAAACAGAGAAATCATCAACTGGGTCATCTCTAAAAAGACAGAAATCATCAACTGGGTCATCTCTTTTTTTCTTTCTTTTTTACAACCATGGTGTCCAGACCAACTTCCCTTTCTCACTATCAACTCGACTAATTCCACGAGATACCCAACACACCCCATCATCAAAAGGGTCATCTTTTTACACTTCCATTTGAAAATCAATACAATCAAAAAGAAAAAAAACTTCCACTATCAACTCGACTGATTCCACAGATACCCAAAACATCCCATCATCAAAAGGGTCATCTTTTTACACTTTCATTTTAAAATCAATACAATCAAAAACCAAAAATAAAACTTTCAGAACAAATAAAAACAAGAAAAGAAAATGATCAACTGGGTTTATGCTATTTACTTGGAATTCTCAGAAACGTATGTTGCTACTGGTTTATGAGTCTCCATGGATCGATTTTGCAGAGAATTGAAAGAGGCGATTTAGGTCTGGCTTGTTAAATTCCACAGATTTTCATCGATGAAATTGAAAAATCCACCATATATATATATATACAGAAAAATTGATTGCCATGTTCCGTCTCTTCAGTGGATTCTATATTTAAAAAATTACTTCTTACAAAGAAACCAAAAAAAAGAAAATGTTGTGAGACTTTTTGGTTCCAATAAGTAAAGACTTGAGCTTTATGACTCATTCTTCCCGCCTGGCCAAGTTGATTGGACGGAATTTTGAGTCGAGAATTTATCCGAAATAATTTTTTGATTTCATAAAGTAGGAATAAGGTTAGCGTACATCTTATTTTTAAAATTTTTATTTCTGGAATTACATTGCTATGTTATTATTTGTTGTGTTTTTCTTTTCTTTTTTAATGATCATGGCGTCTTTGATCAAGTTTTCATCCGCTTCAACTAATTTAATGTGATATCTATCCTCCCTCATTAGTAATAGGTATCACATAACTTTGTCTACCAAGACTATGGTAGATGTAAATAATGCTTAATTTTTTTTATATTTTAGGACGGAATTTTGAATCGAGGATCTATTCAAAACAGTTTTTCTATTTCATAAAGTAGGAGTAAGGTATATATTATCTTTTTCTGATTTTATTTATGGAATTGCATTGGTATACTATTATTTGTATATGCTAAGATAGTATGATAGATGGAAAAAATCATCTAATATTTTGTATGACGGAATTCATTTTAACTTTTTTTTAATCAAATACACACTTTATTGGTTGTTCATATATGTTTACTTACTTTATTTTGGGGCGAAAGTTGTTTTTTAATATTATTTATTTCGAGTCATATCACTATTTAACTAGTAGTTAAATAATATTATTATCAATTGTTAAATATTAAATAAAAACTCTTCAAGTAATTGATGTAATTAATAAACTATATTGAAGTTAAACTAATTGAATTAGATATTAATACCAAATATTCCTTCGGATACATTCCATTAAAGAGAACTTTATATTGATATTACAATTTAAGTAGATACAATATATTATTACTTTATATTAATCTTGTTTAGAAAAATTATTTGTCATCGTAGGTCAATTTAATTAAACGTTGTAAAATATTTATACATTATTATACAAAATTAAACTAAAGAATATGAGAGAAGTGAGCTAATAATCGCATTTTAAAATCGCTAATC
This sequence comes from Solanum appendiculatum, assembly GCA_018342035.1. Lineage (NCBI taxonomy): Eukaryota > Viridiplantae > Streptophyta > Magnoliopsida > Solanales > Solanaceae > Solanum > Solanum appendiculatum. Next base: position 82,257 of record JAGDQO010001585.1, on the reverse strand, counting down.
AAACTTCGACCAACGTTACAAAACCGATTAAACTTTAGCTATTTTTTATACGAAAACATCATTTGGGACGATCATATCCTTAGATTACTCTTTGATGCACAAATAGTACTTTTTAATGTGAGTCGATGTAAACTATCAACTTTCCACACTTATAATGACAACATCACTAATATTTAGCACTTACGAAAGCCCTATCATACACAATTACACATGCACCACCAGAGTCTTTGTAAGAACTCTAGGGTGAGGATCAAGGTAAGCCCATATTTACAATAAGATGTCAAATTGGTAGCAAAGGCACTAGAACGGATGGGTGCAAAGCCCTTCTACTTCTAATGATAGGTAGAAAAGGTGGGAGAGGGGTTGAGGGACGACAAATGTACAAAAACAAAAACTAGACATGCGTATTTAACATGTAGGAACATTACGAACAATCATTAACACCGCCTAGAATCTGCCTCGGCTAGGGGCGATCACTTGAACAAGGTGGGATTGATCGATCTACATCAAGAAATGTAATTCACAATACAAATAGTCAAGAAATAATATCTTACATTTCCTGCCCAAGCAAATCGATTATTCAATTTCCTAGCTTTATTCCTGAACTTTGGATAAACAAAATTCCTCTGTATAAATGACTCTGTAAACATTAGCAAATTGAGAGCTTGTATGGTCCCAAAAACAAACTGGGCATTATACAAAAAAATGTATCTCAGTTTGTCCTTTTAGTTAGAAATCTGCTTCTATCACTAATATCAGACCTTGAAGCCTTCAGCTCGAAGACATTTACGATGAGCTTCAATCCATTTCTCACAAGCAGATTCACCGTGCTCCACAATGCATTCATCCCTCAGCTTCTTAGTTTCAGGACAAGCACAGCAAATCTTCTTCTTTGGCTTTGAATCGGGCACTGTAGATGCAGCTGACTTCTGATCTTTTGGTAGTTTCGACAAGGAAATGGTTGTGGATGTATTCTCTATCGGCAGTCCACCCATCGTCAAAGATTACTGCAGGAGTTAGAAATGAACGATCAATGACAGCTATCTGAAGGACACTTTAGCACCGTACATTAATAGAAATAAATCCAACAGAGAGTCTGTTCGGCTGAACTTTTTAAACTTGCTTATTTTGAAAAGAGTTTTTTGTCAGTGTTTTTTGAGAAAGTACTCCTGGAGAAACAATCTGTGTTTGACCAAGGTTCCAAAAGTGTTTTGGGGACAACCTCAACTCTCTAAAATAAACATTTATCCAAAAAAACAATAAGCACTTTTAGAATTTAGCTTTCCAAAAACTTGACCAAACAAACTAGAAAGGACCAAAATAAAATGGCATAAGAAATGCATTTTCAATTTCAACTCAAAAAACTTCCAGAAGAGCAGAAGAAACCCAAAAGGGTTTCTATCGAAAACACTGATAGAATGTCAAATTTACAATTTCATCAATCTAATAATCTATTAAGGAGTACACAAAATAGTGGGCGGGGTGGGTTACAGTGTTCGCGGGGCAGTGCGGGTTAGAGATTTTGTGAGGGCGAGGCGGAGCGGGTACAAAATACTTTTAAAAAGAAAATGCGGGGCGGGGCGGGTAAACAGGGTGGGATTTTCCTTTTGAAACTTAAACTAAAGGGTAAATGTATTAGATTTTACGAAATTGAATAGGAAAAACCTTTTCAATATATCAAAATTATTTCTGGAAAACAGGGAGGGCAGGTAAAGCAAAGTCTTCTTCAAAGTAAGCTGTTGATTTCCTTAGAAGAGTCAATTGTTTTAACGCATGTCATAATTATCATTAACTCATATTAATTACTAATTTCACTCCTCTCTAATTTAACAAACTTTAAGGACTCTTGTGTAATTAATATACAATTAATCAAATCTGTGTATAAAAAGAAAGGCAAAGATGGAAGAGGACTTAAAAACTTAGTTCAGTTAATGAACTATATATAATCTACAACTTGGCTTTCAAATGAAGATATATATATATCAATTCAACGTCAGGAGTAAAGATTAATAACTGATAATAAAATAGTAATTTATGCTGGGCGGACCAAGGTCTTTGCGGCTTTGCCCCGCATCCGCCCCATTTGCCATCCCTAAATGGCTATCATAATAGTCTATGTTACTTTACAAAAGAATATGTGACCAAAGTTGAAGAGTATTCTCTTTTGCATTCTAAAAGCAGCAATTTCTTCTTTTTCCCCCTTACATTTGGAACCCCTTCCCAGCTAACATGACTAGGGCAAATAACACAGCATCTAAGTGGGTTCTACAGTAGAAAAACAATTTCAAAACATATAGAGCTTCCGGAAGCAGGATTTTTCTATCACCTGCCCCCCCCCCCGTGCCCGTGCTTTTTCGGTACCCTTTTCCAGCTCATATCACTACAAAAAGACTCACATCTAAGTGTGCATAGGTTTTTTTGGAACCTTTTATATATGAGTTTATCCAAATGATAATTATATTATACTAGGAAAAAGAGCTTTCTCATGGGGGCCTAAAAGATAAAAGAAACGAGCTTTCTCCTGGGGAAAAAATCTCTGAGCCTATCAGAGTAAAGATTACTCTACCTGCACCCCTCTTCCCCTGTTCAGGCAAAAACTCTCCCCACAACACCCCCACCCCAACTACCAAAAAGAGCTTTTCCACTCACTTTTTTTCATCTTCTATTTAGCCAAATGATAACTAATCTTACAACAACATAAGTTCTTTCATACTAACATATTTTTCCAACAAAGATGTAATCTCAATCACATTCGCAAGATGCACAAATGATATCGTTGATGACATTACAATGTCATGCTGCATTCTAGCTCAAAGAGCATTGTCTATTTGGACTTTTACCAATTAAGCAATAGTATGTCAAGTGCCAACTAAATAACTATCCATTCCACTTCCACATGGTGTGTCAGACACTATACAGAATGAAATAGAAAAAGTGAAGTGAAAATTGTTTAACAAAAGAAGTGCTTATTCAGTGATAATTTGTGAGATTCTCTAGCTTTAGGAACAATGCCGCTTTACAATGCAAATTTCTTAATAAGGTCTACTTCAATCAATCAATCAACTACTTCTAGAACCCAAACGTGTCGGGTCAGCTATATGAATCTTCTATATCAGTTCTGCTCTATTCGAGCCAATTCCATTCCAATGTTTTTAAATAATTTGTCTCCTAAAACAAATTATAAGTTCTCCAAAACTAATGTTTATAGCCTCTGGTGGGATTTAAACCCGAGACCTCATTGTTTTCAATCCACTTCCTTAATTATTAAGATGATATGTTTCTATAAATTAAGAGTAAAAACAAGATTACATTGCACGGGTGTTCTGTGTGATAAGAATATGCAATCAATACTTAAAGGTAAATTCTACAGAGTGGTGGTTAAACCGATTATGTTATGTGGGACAGAGTGTTGGTCAGTCAAGATCCCATGTCTATGTCTATAAGATCATTGCTAGATTGTTGGTTGAAAGGCTAAAAATGGTGGTGTCTAAATTGATCAACAAACATCAAATGGCTTTTGTAAAGGGGAGACAAATCATGGATGCAACACTCATTGCTAGTGAATGCATTGACTCAAGAATGAAAGGAGGAGCTCCTGGTCTAATGTGCAAATTGGATATTCAGAAAATCTATGACCACGTGAATTGGTCTTTCCTTTTGAATACTCCCAAACAAATGGGATTTGGTAGCAAATGGATGAAGTGGATTGAGGTATGTATAAAAACAGTGAAGTTTTCTGTCCTTGTGAATGGGGAACCCGTGGGCTTTTTTGAATCAGAAAGAGGGTTGAGACAGGGTGATCCTCTCTCCCCTTTCTTATTCATTTTGGCAATGGAAGGCTTTGATAGTATGATGAGGATTGCAACACAAAACAGATGGATTAAAGGCTTTCAAGTCGGAGATAGAGTGGGGGAAGAAAAAGAAGTGTGTCATATGCTCTATGCGGATGACACTATCATTTTTTGTGAACCTACAGCAGAACAGATTAGCTACATCAGAGTGATTTTGGTTTTGTTTGAAGCAGTTTCAGGGTTGAAAGTAAACTGGGGAAAAAGTAGTCTCTTTTCTGTAAATGAGGTCCCTCAGATCCACCAACTAGCAAGTATATTGGGATGCAGAGTGGAGCATTTGCCTACCATATATCTGGGCATGCTCCTGGGTAGCAAACACAAAACAATGGATATATGGAATGGTATTCTGGTGAAAACTGAAAAGAAACTTGCTAGATGGAAGGCACAATACCTATCCCTAGGGGGTAGATTGATCCTCATAAACTTTGTTCTGGACTCTTTGCCAACCTATGTGATGTCCTTGTTCCCAATCCCAGCAAAGGTGGTGAAAAAACTAGACAAGCTTAGAAGGAACTCCCTATGGAAAAGTAATAAGGGGGGAAAGGGTTACAACTTAGTCAACTGGAAGAATGTACTTCTTAGCAAAGACAGAGGAGGTTTAGGGAACAGAAATTTAAGGCTACAAAATGAAAGCCTTTTGATGAAATGGTTGTGGAGATACACTGATGAAGATGCAGCTCTTTGGAAGGAGGTTATAGTAGCAAAATATGGAGAACTAAACCCCTGGTGTACAAAAATCACCTCTGAACCATATAGGGTGGGGGTATGGAGGACAATCAGGAACCTATGATCACAAATGAAAGGAAATATGTATATCAAGGTGGGTAATGGAAACAAAACTAAATTTTGGAAAGATGGTTGGATAGACCAAACCTCTCTTAGGGAACTTTTTCCAGATTTTCTAATCTGTGAGAACCCTGATGCTAAAGTGAGTGACTGTTGGAATGAACAGGGATGGGACATATCTTTAAGAAGACTACTTAATGACTGGGAGGTGGAGAGGGTGGCAGTGCTACTGGGAAAACTAGCTGGAATGATTATAACCACAACAGCAACAGACAAGATCCTGTGGAAACACAGTAAGGATGGAGTCTTCCCAGTCAACAAGGCCTATAAAAGAGGACTACAGGGGATGACAGGGGGCCCAAAATATAATTGGAATTACTTTTTTTTTTTTGAAACTATAATTGGAATTACTTTTGGAAGAGTGACATCCCTACAAAAGTAAAGTGTTTCACCTGGTTAGTGATAAAGAGAGCATGTTTAACAGAAGAAGTTCTACAGAAGAAAGGAAGGCACCTGGTCCCTAGGTGTTTTTTGTGCAACTTGACAGGGGAAACAAATAACCATCTCCTGCTCAAATTTGGAACCTGTTTCTCAACATCACAAGCATGAACTGGACAATGCCAGAACATACATCAGATCTGTTGAGCTGCTGGATTAGGAGTGGAGGCAGTAAGAGTCAAAAGAAATGGTGGAAGCTAATACCATCATGTGTATGGTAGTCGGTCTGGAAAGAAAGAAATGGAAGATGTTTTGAAGATAGATCCAATTCCATCCACAAAGTTAAATGGAATTGTATAGTATCTCTACTTTTGTGGTGTAAACAACTTTGTATAGATGATATAGATCAGATTATAGATTTGATAGGAAATCTGTAATTATCCCTTTTTGGAGGTAGCCAGCATACCCTTAATGCTGAAGAATTCAACCTTACCAGTTTCAAAAAAAAAAAAAGAGTAGCATTGATGAGGATGTTGAGATGGATGCGTGGGCATACCAAAAGAGATAAGATTAGGAATGAAGATATTCAGATCAAAGGTTGGAGTGGCCCCCTGGAGGATAAGATGTGATAAGTGTGGTTGAGATGGTCCGGGCTTATGAAGAGGAGAAGTGTGGATGCCCCCGATAAGAAAGCATGAGAGGTTGGCCAGTCGAAGGCTAGAGGGGGAAGAGGTAGGCCTAAGAAGTATTGGGGTGAGGTAATTAGGCAGGACATGACACACTTCAGCTCATCGACTTTATAACCCTTGATAGGAGGGTGGAGGTCGAGGATAAAGATAAAAGGTTAGTAGGTAGTCGAGTGTTTTGTTTTCTTATTCCCAGAGTATTAGTATTAGTCTTGTATTTTCGTATTCTTAGGTTTCTATTACTATCGGTTGATTCCTTAGCCTCGCTTACTGTATTCTCTTGTTTTTGTTCTTGCTTGTTGCTACTAGCGTCTTTTTCTCTATTTTGAGCCGAGGTTCTATCACAAACATCTTCCCTACCTTCTCAAGGTATGGGTAAGGTCTGCGTACACACTACCCTTCTCGTACCCCATTATGGGTAAGGTCTACATACATACCCTTCTTGGACCCTACTTGTGGGATTAAACTGGGTTTAGCTCAATTAAAGGTTGATGGACTTGTGTAAGGGTCACAAGTTCAAGCCCTCGACCAAGTGAACTAAATCCACTATTTAAATAGAGATGCTAAGAGGGCAAAACTCATCATCTTCTGAGTTTCGAAGGCAATGGTTAGCTCAAAGTACTGGCAAATTTCACTGTCATTAAGGTCAGCGTACACTCTACCCTCCACAGATAGCACCTGTTGGTTTGTTATTGTATTACACAATGGACCAATTGATTTCAAATTCCATCTCCGCTCCTAGGCATCTATTTCTGAGTTTGTTTCATCGGAAAAAATAAGTAATCAAAAGGCTTAGGGTTCTAAAATCAAAGTGGAGGAGCACACAGAACACAAATTCAAGGGTTTAATTGAGTTATCGGAGTAAAAAATCACGAAAAAAAGCTAATTAATTCAAAAATTGTGAATCATCGATACTTCAAACTTCGAACGAAATAGTTTGAAGATATGCGGCTTACCTTTTTTGCTCCGTCGTTCTTCGCCGGCGTTCGTTTGATTGCAGACGGCGATGTATCTGTTGACAATTACTAACTTGGTAGGTTTATTAAGAAAGGAAAAAAAGGTTGAAGTCCCTTTTTTTTTTGCTTTTCTTTTTTTAGTTTTTTTTTTTTTAATTCGGTGTCCCCTTTTTTTTTTGTGATCAGACTAATTTGAATTTTGTATGAATCAGAATCCGGACGTGATAGGTAGACGTGATAGATGATGACATGTGGAGATTGAAGATAAATTAGATATGATTTCAGCAGAAGTGATATGGATCCACGACATACGAGCTCATTTGGTGAGGTTGTTTTTATCTCTAGAAAATTTAGATTTGTGATTATTAGCTCGTCTTGTCCTGGGGCTACGAGGTCAAGAAGATCTCAATGGTCAGTCAAAATAAGCCCAAAAGTGTAATTGTTTTCAAAGAATACATAAACCTTTTTAGTAATTATATCGTTTCACATGTAATGAAAACAACATACAAATATAGATCAACATAGAGGTGGAATTCACGGAAGAAGTTTTCTAGGATTCAACTTTAGATATATATTTATCCCTTATTTGTATTACATCACAATTTTCATTATTCGTTAGCTATTATTTTGAAGTTCCATAACTCAAAGCTCTCAAATTCTCAAGTTCACTCATTACTAACTTTCTTGGTGACATTGCTGACAACTATGCCAAAGAATAGACTCTATGAAACGGAAAAAAGAAGAAGATACAGTCTATCCAAACATTATATTCATCAAACAATACAATATAACATAACACATATGAAATGATATGTAACAATCATCTAAACAAAAGGTAAAGATAAGTCTATTCTAAAAACTTAAATTTAAAATTTCTAATTAAAAATGAATAACTACCCTGCTCCTATTACTTTTTATATTTTTGCCTTTTATTTTGACAAGTTCCCTTCCTTTTTCAATGAAATTCTATCTAGGGTGCATGTCACTTCTATTACAAAAAATACAAGGAATTCAACTTCCAATTGGAAATTAACATGCAATTAAACATGACATGAATTAAATTATCATCAAAGCCCAAAGGTTGCAATTTCACCTTATTATATTATTGTGCAATTTTTTTCTATATACTTCAAGAAAATTTTAATACGTGCTAGTCAATTACTTTTATTAAATTACTAATTAATGTTTTATATATATAAAAAAAAATCAACACGTATTTATCTATTTATTATTTGATTATGTAAGTATTTTTATCTATCAATGAATAGAGTATGATTATCCTCATTATGGTATAAAAGGTCAAAGTAACATATTAAATTAAAAAAAGAAATACTTAAAAGATAAATAATCTTATCTATTTAGTTAAATAAGTTATTAGATTGACTCGGAAGCCGATCAAGAAACAAAGATTTTCATTTGAGCGAGAGCTAAAATGAAAAGGAATCGTCACTTTATGATTTTTCGAAAAAATAAAAAACGAATGAAATAAAAAAGTCAGGACAAAATTGTATGATAGGGAAAGAAAAATGAAATGTTCCAATTTATTATGTCCAACTTGTGGAAACTTTAATCAAAATTAGAATTTCAACATCATAAAATTACTTTTCTTTTCTTTAATTCTGCCGACATATAGTTACTCCAACACCATTTAAGAAATTTCAACATCAACCATTATATATATTATATATTTATTTATATAATATTTGTCTCTTTTACTAATCAAAAGCAAATTCTTTTCTTGACATGGAATCATTGCAAAAACTTTAAAGTGTTTTTTTCTTATTTATCTAAGTTTTTTTTTAATAGGTCAAAAGGTCTGAAATATATCCAAACTTTGACCGAAATTGATGTAACAATTTCAAACTTTGGGCTTACCCCCTTGCACTATTTAATAGTGTATTTTAAAGATATATAAGTGTCCAGCTGAACAAGTTACTATTTATAATGATGCAATATTTATGATGTCCACGTGAGCATTTATATATCTTTAAAATACACTATTAAATAGTGCAGGGAGGTAATATGTCCTTCCCAAAGTTTGGGATTGTTACAACAATTTCGGTCAAAGTTCGGATATATTTCGAACCCTTTTCCCTCATATTTATGTTGATAAAAGATAGCAAATATTTTGTAAATAATTTAAGTGTGCAAATGTTATCTCTAACACAAATCTATTATATATTTATCAAGCATCAGTAGAGATAAAAACACGGTGTGTTTTATGTGTATAAGTTTTGGTGTACAAAATTACCTACAAATATTCAATGGTTAAAATACGCACATGCTGATATGAATACTACTAATATAAAAATATGCACTATTATGGATTTATTAGATATCAATAAAAACAAAATATTAGATAATTTTTTCTCATCTATATCTAAAATTCTGTGGACAAAATTTTTCAATTTTTGTGTTGATAGGAAAATAATAGGTATCACATGAAATAATCAAGTTACACACATATTAATCCGAATATCATTATCATAAAATAAGTATATTCTAATATGTTTCTATTTTACATACCTTTCTTATCTACCTTGCTTGGTTTGTCAGGTATCAGAATAATTTATATGAAAATAATAACGGAGTCAGAAATTTTATTAAAAAGTTCAACATATGAAAAAATAATCATAAAAAATTTAATCATATATAGATAATATAATTTTTCATTTGGATGAAGTTTGGACCTATCTGGCTAGTGGCTATGCCCCTATGGGAGTGGGAGTGGGGCTTACACCAGCATTATTGTAGGAAGAATCTATGAACTGAACCAGATACTGTAACTTCATTTGTTCTTTTCAAAAAAGACAAAGCATATCAACAGTAACTATACTAATTGCAAATGACATACTTCAATTTTTGGAAGATCTAATAAAGATAGAACGACTATCATCCGTGGCGAAGCTACGAATTTTGCTAATGAAGTTCAAAACTTTAATACATGTCTCTAAAATTTGTTGCTAACTTATATATATAATTATACATAATATAATTTTTCAATAAAAAGTGTTTGAGTAACCACCCTTGCGACAATGTAGCTACACTACTATCATCAATAAACTTAAAGATGAAGTCATATACGATGAAAAAGAGTTATTGAAATTCAATTGAGAATCTTATCATCTGTTAGGTGGATCAATGGGTCAACCAAATTGAACTACAAAGGGGACCAACAAAAGGTGCCCCGTGTTGAGTTCAAGTGGAGAGGTTGAAGGGACTTTTAACTTGGGACATTGGTCATCTTGTGTTTTTTGAATTAAATTCGATGACAATTATTCAATCGTGTCCTTTTAGAGTTGAGTACGTGATCTTCAAAGCATTCCCAATTCACTCTTTCTGACGCTCCTCAATTAGATCCACAACTGATGTTGCTTGTATAAGAGTAATTAGAGAACTAAAAAATATAATAAAACTAAAAAAGACCGAAAGTCAATGCGACTAAAGATGATATTAACCAAACAAATACCCTCCTTCCCTATGCAAACTAAACTTGATATTTCAGTAGAGAAAGGTAGAGGGACGAGATCATTATTGAGAGACTTATATGTCACAAGTTTGAGCATGCGCAATGCAATCAGAACCTAGTATTTAAGTGAAGAAAAATAGTTTTAGCGAACCCATTATTCTCGAATTTTAAAAGCTATAATTAATCTAGGAGGTTGGCCTTAAAAAGATAAAAATAGAGGGACCCAAGTAAAGATTCCTGAAGATTGAGTCATAAGTTCTGTATTAATCAAAGCCACTAGCATTGAATATTCATAAAGCAGGCTAATTAAGTCTTACTTATTGACAGTGGCATATTGTTTAATAAGAGAAAGTGATCAATCACTTTATGTGTTAACAAAGCATCCTGCATTAACAATGGTCTAGAGAAGGATGATACCCAAGGAGCGTGACATAAAGAGTCTATCCTAATGGAAGTATCAATAGCTACTTTTACAGCTCGAACCCATAATTAACCTATAGGTCACACTGAGAGAACTTTACTATTGCTCCAAGGGTCACTTCGATTCTTTGAAGTATAAAAAGCGGAAATTTCAAACAAAAGCCAGCATCAGAAGATCACAAACACTTCTCATTCTATCAACAGAAACTTACATCAGTAAATGAAGCACTTTACAAGAATTGTCCACAAAAAAAGAGAAGAAAGTACTGTACAAGAGTAAAGCATAGAAGCACAATCTGGTTGTGTTCCAACATCCAGCTTGCAAAGTAGCTTCCTATAACTCAAGCAATAACAACCAGATTTCAGTCTGCAAACTTTCACATTCTTTAGCCAAATCCAACTAGTTTGGAATTGCGATGTAGTTGATTGATACTTGAACAAAGACGGATTTTTTCGACTTGTGGAATAAACATCTAAATATGGACTCAAATGTGTCCCTTCAAGGCATGAAAATGGCAACCACAAGATCCATTTATGAAACAAAGACTAATGATACGTTTCTTGATTTGTTCGTGTCATCCTTGAGCAATGACCATGCTGATCTTCTCTGTATCGTTGCAATTTCAACATCGATTAATCATACTTCTCTCTCCAAGAATGCACAAGAAAGAAAACCCAAGAAAATCCTAAAACAATGTGAGCAACAACGACAAGATCCATATATGAAACAAAGGAAGTAAGGCAACATAGACTAATCACACTTTTCTAAATTTGTTTGTGTCATCCTTGAACAAGGGTCATGCTAATCTTGTATCGCCCCTCGAAGGGACGAAGACTAATCATACTTCTCTCTCCAAGAATACACAAAAAAGAAAACCCAAGAAAGTCCTAAAGCAATGTCAGCAACAACCAATCTCAGCCAATCGTGTCCGAGATCCTCCTCAAGCTTCCTCTCAAAGTAAATTCTCCAAGTAGCCATAGCTATATGAAGGAGAACACATCCCTTAGCAAAGAAATTGTGAAACTCCCTGTCTTTTACAAATGCCACCATGAACAAGAAAAAACCAATGGCAAATAAAAGCAGACCAGAGAATGAATCTGATGTTTGGATTATCAATTGGTCATGGGGTGTCGATCCAAAAAGCTTACTCGCACGCTCTCTTCCATGGCTAAATATAAATACCTCATTGCTATAAAACATCATTAAAGCTCCAGAAGTTAAGGCCACCGTAGAATGAAGCATACACAAGAGGAAAAAACCAGATGACCCCATTTGATCACTTTGGAACACCCAAAGTTATCTCCTTTTTTAGCTCACCAAAGCTTCAATCTTTGTACAACAACAAGAACAACTATGACTCAGTCCCGAACAAGTTGGGGTCGGCTATATGAATTCCACTTCTTGATCACATTAAATATGAGGAAAAATCCATATAACCCTATTGATTATTTGAACCAATACCCAAAATAATCTCCTTTTTTAGCTCAAAAAAGGTTCAATCTTTATATAACAATAACAACAACTATACCTCAATCCCAAACAAGTTGAAGTCGGCTATATGAATCCCCACTTCTTCGTTTTAGTTCATATCATCATCATACTAAATAAGAGGGAAAATCCAAATGACTCCATTTCATCACTTGAAACACCCAAATTTATCTCCTTTTTTAGCTCTCAAAAGCTTCAATTTCTATGCCTGGAGAATACATAAAGAGAGCAAAATACAGATTACACTTTGATCCCTTGAAACACCCAAAATTATCTACTTTTTAGTTAAACTCAAAAGCTTCAATCTTTATGAGTGGAGAATACATATATAAGAGGAAAAATCCAGATTGACCCTATTGATTATTTCAAACAATACCCAAAATTACCTCCTTTTTTAGCTCTCCAAAGGTTCAATTTTTCAATACATAAAGAGGACAAACTACAGATGAACATACTGATCATTTCAAACAATAACCAAAATTACCTCCTTTTTACCTCACCAAAGGTTCAAAATTTATGAGTGGATAATACAATACATAAGAATGAAAAATCCAGATGACTCTTTTGATTATTTCAAACACCCAAAATTCTCACTTTTTTCAGCTCATCAAAGATTCAATTTTTAGGCATAAAAACATCTTCAAGATTCACTTCAGGTACAAAACAATGAATCACATATATCAAATCTTTGTTCTGAGCTTTGGCCACCTATTCACAAGAACCCACAAATCAAAAAAGTGAATTTTTAAAAAACAAATGTTCAAAGAAAGAGTTTTTACTCAATTCTCAACAAGCCCATCAAACAAAATACTAAAAAAGACTAACCAAATGTTCAAACAAAGAGTTTTCCTCAAATTTCAAGAACCCCATAAAACAAAATAGTAAAAAAGACTAACCAGATGTTCAAAAGAAAGAGTTTTTCCTCAATTCTCAATAACCCCATAAAACAAAACAGTGAAAAAGACAAACCAATTGTTCAAAAGAAAGACTTTTTCCTCAAATCACAAGAAACCCATAAAAGAAATTGTCCAAAAAAGGATAATTTAGTAACATAAATACCTGAAAAGAGATCACTCTGGTATATGAACAACAGGAAATTAGTCCATTTACAACTCTCCAAATGTCAATTTTTAAGAATTTAAGCTAATTCTTTTTTGTGACTGATCTGGATGAAGGCTTGGACAGACAGATGGACATCAAGATTTAGAGAGAGAAAGAGAAAGCTTTGGATCCAAAACCCAAATTCTCAAACAGCTGGATGGAAGGCAAGGAATATGGAAGAGATATTTCTTTTTTCTTCTTTTTGTTGGCTTTTAATATAAGGGATATGGAAAAGATTATATAGGGAGTGTGTGTAAAAGAAAAGAACATAAAATCTTGTTATTTATGAATATAATATTTGTTTTGATTTCATATTAATTTTTTATTATATTACATAATTAAATTTATTACTATATAATAAAAAAGTCTCATTTTATATAATAACTGATTTGATTTTTTATTTTATCATCATTGTGATATAGTCCAAGGTTTTTCGATAAACAATTTTTCTATTTCGGAGATATAGTGATAAAGACTGCGTACACTTTCCCTTCTTTAAAGTGAAGATAGAGTCGAGGTCTTTCGATAAACAATTTTTTATCTAGTGAAAGGACCGCGTACACTCTACCTTTTTCACACTCTGAGATTTCATTAAATATGTTATTATTGTTATCTTTATTTATAATAGTTTCACTACGTATCTTATTTCTCTAGTAGATTTGCCCAATCAAATAATTAAAATGTGATATTATATAAGATGTCAAAAAGTATATTTATTAAAATATAATATTATACTTTTATTAAAATAAATATAATATTACATAATATAATACAATAAATACCATATAATATATTATGAAATGATATGTGAGTGTAGGGGCGGTTACTAATGCTACGGATAATTTTTTCCATTTATAAACAAACAAATAAAGATAAAAACTTAGTTGTAAATTAAACGTTTTTACTATTTTTCTCTTTTTATTCCTTTTTTTGGCTTATCTTTTCCTTTTTTTTGTTTCTTGTTGTTAATTGGTGGTGATTATGTGATGTAGCAATTAAAGGAATTAATTGTACTTAATTCTTAATAAATTTTTAATTTATTTCATGTGAGATTTGACTAAGTACATACACCCTCAATTAATTGAATTGTGCATTTTCTATCACTTTCCTTTGAATATTCACATATTTATCTTTATCATTTAATTATCGTACGTTATATTAAAATTTTATTATTATTTTATATTTAATAATAATATAATTTTATAAATAGTGAAATAAATCTTGAAGTCATGGACTTACACTATCTACTATAATAATCATGGTTTTGGATTAGATTATTTTCAATTATTTTATTTTCTTTAAAGTGATGAAATACAATTATTTGTAGATATCATAAAATTATAGGGCCCCTCTATTCTTATTCCAATGATAGAAGGCAAGTTTTTTATTTTTTAAATTTTAACTTTTTACACGTACTCGTATTCGATATCTACATTAAAATATAATCATAATTAAATTATAAATTAAAGTAAATATATATAATTAATTGTGATTTAATAATAAAAATGTATATTATACATATGTTGTGTATTTATTAAATTGGTGTAAAAAAACTTTTGAATAAATTTATGACCTAACTTCCTACCAAGGGCGGAGCAAGAGTGTACTAGCCACTAGGATACGATTTCGACATAACTCAATAGTTTTGGTTCAAATTCTATATTTTATCTTTTAAACATTATTTTAAATGGCTAGTTAGCTCTTGGATTCGAGCACCTGAGAATGGGAAAAATTATGTTAGGAGTACCGTCTCCAAAATTGAAGCTTATAATACGTGAATTCGAATAATCAGACCCCAATATGAATATCAAACATTGGACCGGTAAACAAAGAAAAATTAGTTAGCAATGCTTCTGGCGTGGGAATAAATTAATGAATGTATTATATATGTTAGCATTTAGCAATTGTTGGTTAACAATGGCTCTTGTGTGAGAATCAATGAATTTATTATATATGTGTATTGTTTTCTTTTTTTATAAACATTGTGGATACAAATCTGTTTATTCCTGAATTTTCTTCGTCAGAGAGAAGACAGGGG
The DNA here is from genome assembly GCA_018342035.1 of Solanum appendiculatum. Taxonomy (NCBI): domain Eukaryota; kingdom Viridiplantae; phylum Streptophyta; class Magnoliopsida; order Solanales; family Solanaceae; genus Solanum; species Solanum appendiculatum. The sequence continues at coordinate 67,023 of JAGDQO010001585.1, read as the reverse complement.
AAGTGGCTAAGTGAGTGTGTCATCGAGCTAGGATGATTGATGAATCGTGTGATCATTTCATCTAAAAGAGGGAGAAAGCGTGAATGAGGCTTGAATAGGGAGTACGTAGTATAACATTTTCAAATCAAAACGGATTTAAGTTATTTGCACTGATAGTACACGTTTCGTTTAAATTAACAATATAACTAACATTTCCCCAAAACATCCTTACCAAAAATTAGTACAATGAGCAATATTTATTGATTTGGATCTCTGAATGAACTTTATACTCTTTTGATGATAAAATCAAGGAAAAGTATTTCCCTTGAAAAAGATCCGATAAAATTAGAACGATACAAAAAAAAGTATAACAAAAAATCTACTTACATTGATTCTGACTAGCTGTATCAACTAATCTATCGATGAGATGTCTTAGCCTTTGAGCCCCTGGCCCCGGTCTAAGCTTTTCCGGGTTCCCAACTTTTGAACAAGGTGGATTTCCCGCGCACCAACCACCTGGGGTGAAGCTACCATTCCCCCGGTGTAGAAACTCTTGATCGATCTTGTCCATAACCAGATCATCATTCTTGAATTTTCGCGCAAATGCAGCACCACTTGCTATCATTTGTCCAATGTCATTGAGTGATAGAATGTGTGGATGTTGTTTTGGAGGAACATCCCAAGAAATATAGTGTAAGTCATGGTTAATAACAGTTGATGAAAACTCAGGTGCATTGCATATAACAGTTTGAAAATAGCCTTCAGGAGATGACACGAAATTTGAGTAGTACATAAGTAGAGTCCTTGGAAGATTATCCCAACCCCAAATGCAATACTCTATAAACGCGCGTGACAAGACAGTCCAAGCTGAGCCTGTAACAAAATTTGTGACATGGTTAGTGAGGATTCATATAGCTGACTCCAGACTCGGGAATGAGGCATCATTGTTGTTGCTTATAGTTGTCCAGGCAGAACGGTGCAGCTCAACTTACTTTGGCCTATGTTGCTCGGATTCTTCAAAAATGTTGACAGGTATGTCAGATACTCCAAAAGTAGTGCATTTTTTTGGAGAATCTGTCATGAGTGTGGCAACATTTTTGGAGAGTCAGAGCAACATAAGCTTTGGCTAGACCATGTATTTGTGTTTTCAAAAATCTGCTTAATATGTATAAATAACTTATCGAGAACCAGTAAACCGTCTATTCTAGAATCCAGAATCCATAAACTCAAAATCCTAACTCTGTCTCCGACCATATCATATAGTTCATATTCTAACAAAGTCATTTCCATATCTACATTAGATTGGTAAGTTTTCTTAGTCATGAGCTGCATTCTTGCAAAATTTATCATCAATTCATCAAATGACGATACTAAATATGCATATCGAACACATCCAAAGATTGAAGACGAGTGCCAAATGTGTCTTAACATGGTACCAATAGTTTAGTTTCTCTATAACAACAACAACAAATACGCCTTAGTTTCTCTAGTTGCCTTAATTTATATGGTTACGAAAGGTTACTCTTTTCACTAGAGAAGCATAGCAGATTCTGCTACGAGGAAAAAAGACTACAACAACAACTCAAAAGGTTATGGGATCAAATATATATGTTGACGTTACGTTGCACTTCTACTTGCATCTGTACGGCGTGAATATCAGCACAAGAAGGCTAAATGTATGCAGATTTAACTGTTAAAATCTTACCAGTAAAGAGTTTAAAGGCTGTGGGAAGAGTTCTCCTTGGTGCAACCCAAAATATATCAGACTTAGTATTCTGATACAGCCCGGGGTCTATAATAAGCGGCATTGCCCTTTCCGACCTGCAATAGGATAAAATCGAATGACATAAAAATTAAAGAATGAACTACAAATACAGAACAAAGAACAAGTCAAGAAACTCAGTGAACTTATAGAAGAACATACTCTTTCCATCTTAATCGGCTTGTGTGCTCAATGAAGTTAAAGTCGCGTTTTAATTGAGAAAACGTGTAGAGAAGATCTGTAAAGCAATAGAATAAATCACATTTCACCTTCAAGTAAAGAAAACAGAAGAATGAATGGTCAGAACATACTATTTTTAGCTATGTTGCTCGGATTCTTCAAAAATGTCGACAGATCCTCCAAAAGTAGTACGTTCTTGGAGGATCCGACAAGGGTGAGACAAACATGTTGAAGAGTACGAGCAACATAAATTTCTAGTATGAGAGTTGAGAACTAACCATCTTGAGTTAACAGGGGATAGTCAGAAGCACTCAGGTTAATAAACCAATCCCAATCCTTATACTTCTTCAAGAGAATAGAGGCGGCGTGTAGCGTGTTAGAAACCATGGTCGGACCCCGGTATGTCACCATGTTTGCTTTCGTAATCATGTGCACGTTTCCAATCTTGGCGAAAACAGGTTCATTTGCAATTCTTGAAGCAAGTTCTAGTCTCTCCTCTGCTGCTGATTTTAAGTCCAGATGAACGATGTAATAATTCCACGGATGATACAGCGATTTCAGCGTTCTCCAAAGTTGATCCAGTTCACCTTTTGATCCTGATATCAAATAACCAAAACGTGGAGCAGGAGGAGGAGGAGGTGGTGGAGAAGGTGATGGAGGAGGTGGAGGAGGTGAAGGAGGCGGACGCGGAGTTGGAGCTTGCTGAACTTTTACTTCATCAATATACGGGCTAGTTTGATTCTCCATAACACAAGATGGGAAAATCGAGAAGACTGAATTGATCGTATGCAACGAGGAAATGAGGCCTAAGTCGAAGGAGGTTACAAGAAGGAAAATAAACACAAGTGAGCTTATAATAAGAGGAAACATCCATCTTTTCTCCACGTTCAACGACCTCATCGCTGAACCTTAACATGTACGCTGATGAATGAGTCTCTTTTCTCTTCTCTGAAGTCTACAGCAAAGAAAACCGGAGAGGCAGGGTCCGAACTTACCTTAAAAAAACTTCAACAGATTCACAGTCTGCTACTTTTGACCACTCGACCCCTTCAGTATATCTCTGAAGGAACAATTGACAATAGGTGGATGATCCGCCTCCGCGATCTCAACACTGGAAGTGGAATCCAACAGTCTATCAACGATTCGTTCACTCTGCCTTACTAGCTTCCTTGACTACCACTAACAATTCACATCAAACTCAACTCTCATTTACTAGGCAATCGCGAACTAAAAGGCCCCTCGAGACCCTCGAACCAAAAGAATTGCCTTCTTTAGAATGATCCCCTTATCTTATACATCTGCATATTCTGTTGAAATAAAAAACAACCAAATGAAATGTCAACATCAACAATTGTTTAAACTAAAATGGTGAAAGAAAAATTCTCAAACTGTCCATGAGCTAAAAGTTGGTAGAAAGACAAACAAAACTCTTGCAATTGTAAACATTGGCGGAGCCATGATATTCACTAATGGAATTCAATATATGAAAAAATAAATGCACGAAGAAGCCAAGAGGATTCAACATACAATATATACACTACATAAAAGAACGTATTTAACCTATCTACATAGTGTTATTTTTCGACGAAGATGTGTCAATTGACTCCCCTTCGTCTAAGGTGGAAACACGCTAACGTTCAACAATACTATATTGCAAGAATCTCTCACCCAAGGGTACAGTGTGTCTAGTGGTCAATGAAGTATGGCTAGAGCACCATAAGCTACAAAGTTACTCGATATCTATGCTAGTGGGAGATATCATGAGGTACATGGTGTTAAATTAGTCGAGGTGCTCGCAAGCTTCCAGACACCACAATTATCAAAAAAGACAAAAACAAGAATCTCTTCAACTATACCATATTCCAATGATGGACATCCAAATGATTTTTTTTTTATATTTAAAAAAAACATAAATAAACATCCAAATAAATCTTTTTAGCAGAATAAGGCCAGAAATGTTAACATCAGGACTGCATTATCAAACAAATCAAAAACATAGGCCAATATTATTGTCCTAAGCTAATAAATTAACAAATTCAGATTTGCCATTTTTCTAAAACCCCAAAAGGGACAGGAAAAAAAAGAATCTAATATAATAATTCCAGAAAAAAAAGAGACTAAATACATAAAATCATATATACACATAATTTTCGTATAATTCGAGTTCGAGTTATCCCCATTACTGTTTATATCCTGGATCTGCCTCTATCGTTATTAAAAAAACACGTAAAATGTGAATACATAGAGAAAAAAAATCAAATTTACATAACATTTGACAGAAATAAAATTGAAAAAATACCTTTATATTGGAAAATGAAATGATGAATGAAAATGGACGTGACAGAGAAGAAGATCCCACTTCAGTTTGGTGTTTTTTTTGAGCTATTTTCTGTTAACTGATTTCCGGGAAAACATACTAACAATTTATGTATTTTATATAATTCATGCATAATTAATTTGATTTTTAAATTAAGGGTGTGCTCGGTATACAGAAAAATAAGTGAGTTTCTTACTAAATTTTTTGTGTTCGATATGTTAAATAAATAAATATATATATATATATATATACATCATCTTCAAAACATTTATATATAATCTAAACAAAAAACTATGGGAGGAGGGGGTGGCGTGGGGTAGGTGGCACGGGGTGGTGGGGACTACAGGAGTGAGGGTGAAGATCGATGAGGTGAGAAGGACACAATCAAACTAAATGCGAATTGCCACTAGTGGAACTTATTTTTCCTACTTTCTCTAGGGACATCATTTTCCTCGAGTTTAAGTAAATTTAGAAAATCCGGTCATTCTCAAATACAAAGGCGTAGCCACATATACAAACAACCTTCGTCGAAAAAGTATACTATGTATATAAAAATTTGTACGACAAGTATATAGGTACAAAATTATTTTATATATATACAATCATCTTTTTTGAACTAATATAAAAAAATTATTTCATATTAGTATTTGTAAGATGGAAAACAAGTTCAAGAAATTGTTTTCTTTAGTGTAATAAAAAAGATTGTTTCGTACTTGCTAGTTATACTTGTTTATAACAATCATTCTCTATAATAATATTTTACTATTTATTTTGCAAATGAACTTTTATATTACTTTATATGCTCTCTACAATACCACTTCGCGATACCAGCCAAAAAATATTCATACATACGATGCCATTATATTGACATGTTACACTAAATTGCTATGTTATTGTACTTGTGTCAGATTCTTAAAAAATGCACTATTTTTGAAAGATCCAATACACATGGCTGAACAGTCATGGTTGGAGAAGACAACCATTTCCAACTAAATTCTTAGCAACATTTCCATTCGTGTAGGATTCAAGACAACACAATGAATTTCGATTACTTGAATCCATTGTCCATGTATTACTTCCAATTATTCATTATCGAATTTTTGCCCAATAGTGTTTTTGAGCTTGATTGCTTTGAAACTTAACCGAATATCGTATACCCACCCATGTATACTCGATCCAAATTAATTGAGGTACAAAATAAATACCTTAAATTTATATTAAAAAAAAAGTAACATTTTTTTTTCTAATTATGTTAATAGTTTTGTTATTAGAGTATTCTTTGTTTTTTTTTTGTTTTCTACTCGGTGTCCGATACCTACATTTAAGCCCCACTAAATTTGGATTCGAACCGAAAAATTCCACATTGGGAGTAAAGGGCTCCCAAAGGCAACTCCGTACCAGGGGAATCGAATCCGAGAGTAAAGAGGGGTTAAATTGAAAAATCGCCTATCTCCTAACACAAACCCTAACACAAAAGAGAGTATGAGTATGGCGGACGAAGCGGAAGACGCCATATTGGCATATCTCAAAGACAACGATGAGATTTCAGATTCTGCTAACTTTGCACAAGATTTGGGTTTTAGCCATGACGATATCCTCAATGTCATTCGCAGACTCCATGGCTTTCGACTTGTCGATGCTAAGGTACTTTCGTTCTATTTCGTCTTGATTAGAGAATTCAAGTACTAAGCTTCAAAGCAAAAACATCTGTGCTTGAACGAATGTGAAACAATATTTGAATTTGTTGAATTGTGCAGGACATTAGGAGAGAAAAATGGGTGCTTACTGAAGAGGGGAAAACTTATGCTGCTGTAGGTTCTCCAGAATTTCAGCTTTTCTCAGCAGTACCATCGGAGGGAATTGCGCGGGAAGAGTTGCAGGTTGCAGCGTATTTGGTTTTTAGTGTTTTTACTAAGTTTTTTTGTTTTTCAGATTGCTTTTACATCAAACATTACAAAATTCTTTAATTTGTGAGCTCTCATTTGGCTAATCGTCTATCTGGATGCAGAAAAAATTGGATCCTGCAGTTTATAAAATTGGTTGCCAGCAAGCTATAAAGAACAAGTGGGTGGAGATGGCAAAGACACATGTCTCAAAGAAGGTACAGTAGGCAGTTGCATAGGAGTATAATTTTGCTCCTTTTATTTTATTTTATCGCAAGTGTAGTTTTGCTCATCCTCCTCATGTATGTCTAATTTATCATTCTTTGTTATGACCGCTGTTTTTTAATTGATGAAAAACTGTACCTTCTCCCATTCCTTGCCTAAAACAAAATTTTATAACCTTTGGTACCAAAAGATTATTCCCTGTTTTCAGTTTCAAAAAAAAGATTATTCCCTTGTTAAGCTTGCTTCTTTGTTGCTTGATCGTCTCTCATTTGGAGTTGCTTATCTCTGCCTCTCAATCACCAAACTCGTCCCGCATAATTCATTTTGATAGGTAGTAGTAGTATTCCTGTCTTTGCAACTTAAATTTTGTTTTCAACCTCACTCTACTTAAAGTTTTTAACACTATCACAATCGACTTTCTTCTCCTATCCCTTCTACTTGAGCTTGTAAGTGCAAAAGTATATCTATACAACCATCCTGAAGATTAGGACCCAAGTGTCTCCAATCTTTTGAGAGCAAAATATGTGGAAATCTATGAGTAGCGACCCTTTCGCTGAAAGGTCTTTTTCGTGACCCTTTCGCTATAAGATCTTTTTCTTTAGAGAAAAGAGGCGTGATAAATGGACTAGTCTCATCATGTGACCTTGCCTAAATGATGAATAGCAGTTTATCTATTCCTTGATCCCCGGTGGTTCTTGCTTGGGGGACTAGGGTAGTCAAATAATCAGTAATCCCCTCATGCCTCACGATGACTATGGAGGTCTGGAAAAGCCTTTATTACTTGCTAAGTACCAGTTCTTTAGTGATAATAACGTGTCATTTCAGCCTATATTCAACATTATTAAACAGTAACTGTCCCTCGACTTCCCTTGTGGTGGTTCCAGGATTTTTCTGTTTCTCCTTCTATGTTTTGTTGCTGCTTATTGTTTGCCATCTACTTAAGTTTATAGCACAGGGCCTTCTTTTGTTTTACTGTTTTCTTTCCTTATCCATATATGTTGAATGAGGTCTCTGAGAACTATAATGTAGAGGCAACAAGAGAAGGTGACATCAACATGTGCTTATTTTAATACTTCTTACAGGGCTACCTTTTAGTCTATTTGTTGACTTCATGTAGGTCCAACATGCTGATGACAAAGTTAAAAATTTGCTGTTGCGGATACAAAATGACGAGGTATATAGTTTGTAGCCAGTGGTTATCTTATTCCCCAACCCTTCACTTTTTGCTCACCTTTCATCTTTACTAATAGCTCTCCTCCCACACAGGAAATCAGTTATGATTTTGTAGTTAGTTGACTATTATATTAATCAATTTCACTGTAACAAAGCAATGCTTTGCAGGCTGTCAATCAGGAGGATATTGATGCTCTAAAGCGAAGAAAACTAATAATTCAGCAGTAATTATCTATTCTTTAATATCCTTTCTCCAGCACTTGGCGTTTACAAGATGTAATCTTACAATTATCCTTATACGTGTTCAAATGCTGGTTCTTAAATATGTTTCTTACTGCTGCTCTTTCTAGGGTTTGGAAAGGAAATTCCGTAAGAAAAGGTCCTGAATATGCCCCAAAAAGGAAAAGAGCAGTGACTGATCTCACTCGGGAAAATTTACAGAGGTAACTTTCTGACTCATTTGGAAAGAAAAAACTGTTAGTTCCTCATAAAAAGATAGCTAGGTCATTCATTTATGCGCACAGCTCGGGTTAAATTACTGGAAAAATTAGTATTTTGGAATGTGACAGTCAACTTTTGGATAATGCCTGAATAGGGAATTTGTATCAATTGCTAAGGCAGTTTGAGCATATTATTCATTCCTTGGTTTTGAACTATAGATTGAAGAGTTGGTAAATGCTCTATAATTTAATCAAACGCCAAAAATTGACAGAGTTTGACATTGTTTTTGAGTTTGAGAAGTCCCTACGTATGGATCTCCAGGAAAGTGTACCTTATTAGCTTTTTCTTTAGATTCGAACCCTAGCACTTATGCTTCAGAGTTTCGACTGTCCCGGAGTTTCACATGTAGGATTTTCAAACTCCAAGACAATGCGCTTGAGTTTTTTTGTGTTTTTAGCTTTTAGAGTATTTTACTTCCACATTTCTACCAGTTTTCAGATGTGGTCTATTTTTCAATTACTAGTTTAGAAAGTGATCAGCACTTGCTATTTTTATGTTTAAAAAAACAAAACAAATTCATGGGCTGGGTAAATGGGAGAAGTTGCAATATGCAGTTTTCACAGATGGTTTCGGAGTATTGAATATGTATTTCATACAAATTCATGTGTTTGAATAATTAATCTAAGTAGGGATCCACTAATTCCATGATGGACGAAGCATTTAGTTTATTTTCTAATTAACATATGTTGCTTGTTCTTTTGAAGGGGTGACTGGAAGGAATTGGAATTTAAAGAGTACAACTTCAGTGCTAAAGGTCAGCCAGTTGAAGGCGGCCATCTTCATCCATTGCTCAAGGCATGTTTTGGTTCCCTTTTTCGTTATTGATTGTTGCTGTGGCCTTACATTGATTTTTTTCTGTTAGCTAACTGAGGCCAAATTGCCTTCCCTCACGTGTTGATTAAATCTTACCATCTTGTTGCAGGTTAGGCGGCAAGTACAAACGATTTTTCTTAATATGGGGTATGACTAAATGACCTTTTCTCATGTCTATATATGGAGGCTGTATTCCTTCTAAAAAATTTCTATATATGGAAGCTGTATAAATGCATGTGTCTATATATATATTTAGTTATTTATTTGGAAATTCTCTGTAGTGGACTGTAAATGCAATATTTCATTTGAATTGTGTAGGTTTGAGGAGATGCCAACAAATAATTATGTCGAAAGCAGGTAAGCTATTATTTATTTTGTTAGTCTTTTCCCCAGTCATAAATACAAGCCCTTCATAATTGATGGAACATCTTCCCAAAGTAAAAAGTTGTTAGGCTATATGAAATAACTGAACTAGGAAAATGGCGCATCTCCTTGCCTTTTTACTTTTTATCTGAATAACTGGAGGGGACATTTTTGCATGGCTCTTGGTTAAGAGGTTGATATGTAAATATTTTGAATTAATCCTACTTTATCCTCCATTAGAGATACATGTTTTGGCTGTTGTCATTTTACTTGCTAAAGTTCCTACTTCCTAGTACATAACAGTTTCAAAGTACCTCTTCTGTAAACCAGTTTACTAAATACTATTTTTTCATGTTGAACATTCATGAGCTGCTGACGGTAAACAATCAAATTTATTGAAGATGGATGGTAAAATATAGCTATACAATATTCATGAGCTTTCAAGCTCAAATTGATGGCAAACCATAAATTTCACAACGTAATCCATTTAGGAGTCTTCTCTGGTGTATAGCTAGTGGTGATGTGTGCACTGTCATGTTCTCTTAGAAAAAATTGTTAGGATTAGTATTTGTTTTAATCCTTGTCAAAGAAGTATATGTCAATGTGGCTGGTCATAATTTGCAGTTTTTGGAACTTCGATGCACTTTTCCAGCCCCAACAGCACCCTGCCCGTGATTCACATGATACTTTCTTTTTGAAAGGTTAGTATGACTTTACATTTTATCTGCCTCATCTGAGTTTCTTCTAATGAATTATTTGTTTGAATTATAGTGCCTTCCTCTACAAAGATGCTGCCAGAAGATTATGTTGAGCGGGTAAAAGAAATTCATGAATCTGGTGGTTACCAATCTAGGGGGTATGGTATTCAATGTCACTCGCACTTGTCAAGGTTTTGACATTTCTATACTCAGTATTTAACAGTTCTTCTTGCTTAGATATGGGTATGATTGGAAAAGAGAGGAAGCTAACAAGAATCTTTTGCGGACACACACTACTGCTGTTTCATCAAGAATGTTGTATGCATTAGCTCAGGTCTAAATGGCTCACCATATCCAGAATCATAGTTTCATATATTGATTTTACTTCGTGCATTTTAAACCTGTGCTATACATTATTGCAGAAGCCATTCGCGCCCAAGAAATACTATTCTATTGATCGTGTTTTCAGAAATGAAGCAGTTGATCGGACACATCTTGCTGAATTTCATCAGATAGAAGGTTGCTATATAGTTATACTAATTTCGTATCGTTCATGTTTTCCTGTTCCTTGATATATTATTTTCTTCTCTTGTTCTTCTATGGTACCAAACCTTTAGCTCAGATAGACATTGGTCCTTGAAGTGCCAGCAAAACTGATTTACCGTCCAAGTCCCAACTACTGGTTGAATTCCTCATAGTAGAATTATAATGAGTTTTGCTTTAGATACTTTATGAACATTGGCTTGGTTTCTGTTTTAGGTCGGAAAAGTAGGGAACACTGAAGAGTATTTCTGTTGCTTACTATGACAACACATTATCAAAGAGCCAATACCCCTCTTGACATATGACAATTAGGGTGCAGTTTGGTTCACATGCTAATTATACAAGGATCGTTACGTGAATTATAATGTAGGAATTGTTATATGGTGAATAGTTACATGGGTTGTTTTGTAGAGATTGTCTACTTTAAGGGGTCTTTAGATATGCTTATTCCTTTTTTTCATGCATAAATTTTCGCATGAGTGGTGTTAGCTAAGTATTGTTTGATACAGACTAAACACTGTATTAGTTATCCACTAGTTCTATACTGAAAACCAAATGTTGTGTTAGTTATACAAAGCTTTAATTAGCATTCAGAGTTTTATGCTGTAAACCAAATGTTACACACTTTACTTTAACTCAAAAGACTTCTCTATACTATTTATTCTGTACTGTAGGTGATTACAACGCCAATATGTGACTTTAGATTGTATTCGTTTCATAGCTCTTGGGTGAGAGGTACTACTTGTGTTAAACTCTGTGTTAGGTAGTAGTGTAAGTAAATCTTATTCTTTGTTTGCATTTTATTCCTGTTAACAGTTTCATGAACATATTGTCATGGTTTCTTATTCCAGGTTTAATATGTGATCGTGGACTTACTCTTGGTGACCTGATTGGTGTACTTCATGACTTCTTTTCTCGTCTAGGTGACCAACTAACACTGTGCTTGTATTCTTGCTTATGTTCTATTTTTAGTACATCAATGTCTGCTCAAGTCTTGGTTTCATAGAAAAGATAAAGCTTGCATTGATATCACGTCCAACTCAATTTACATGAGCTCTTAATTTTGAGAAGGCTAATTAGTGGTTTACTTTTCTTTTTCTAATTACAGGAATGTCCAAGCTTCGGTTCAAACCTGCTTATAATCCTTATACTGAGCCCAGCATGGAAATTTTCAGGTTGTAGTAGTATCTTTGATGTGAATGCACAATTGTTCAACTCAGCATTAATTTCATATCCTTTTGTTTGTCAGCTACCATGAAGGCTTTAAGAAATGGGTGGAAGTTGGAAATTCTGGTATGTTTAGGCCTGAAATGCTTCTTCCTATGGGTCTGCCAGAAGATGCTCGGGTTATTGCCTGGGGCCTTTCCCTTGAGAGGTATACTATCTGTTAGCAGCAACATGTTCTTATTTATAAATTAAAATTAACTTCCTGTACCTATGTTGCTGGGTGGTATTGATATAACTGGGAGCTGTTCGTATGTTTGAACTTATTAGTTATTAAACCTGTAAGGAGAAGTGATAACGATAGTAAAGCCACCCTTGCGTGCATTGTTTTCTTCACTCAAAGTTTAATGTGTACCTGTGAAGCATCTATCTTGTGCAAACAAGGGATAATTAAATGTTCAAGGTTTTGAACCCTGGATCATTTGCATGCTTTTTGAGTAGCAAGTTGGAGAGATTTGTGGCATAACAGAAGTAGGTCCCAAGAGTAAAAGGTATCAGTTTGTTTTTGGTGTCACTCAAAATTGTTAACTGCTGAAAAGTTGAAAGCCTCAACGACTTGGGTTCCCTCTCTCATGCAATGCTTGCAATAGTTTCTGAACTGATTATTGTAACTCTTACTAGCTGACAGAGATTGTAAGTCTTCTGGCTTAGTGTAGCTGCAGTTATTTGCAGGACTTTGAAATGTGACCAAGATAGAAAAGAGGATTAGGGGGGTGGGGAGGGAGAGAGAGCAGGGACTATGGGTTGGTAGTTAATGTGACCTGAGTAGCTGATTGTGGTTGAGTTATCACAAGGGAGGGGAGCAGAGGGTAGATGATTTGGTCTCTTTGTTGGTTTAGATTGCACTGTGGGTTAATCTGTTGACAAGAATGTATCATGAATATGTAATTCGAAATACTTGGGTTGTGGTGTAAAATCTATATTGGGCATATGTGTTTGTTGAAGCTTATTTTGCTTGTCTTGGTGCACCAGGCCCACCATGATTCTCTACGGAATTGACAACATCAGAGATCTTTTTGGTCCCAAGGTATAATTGGCACTTTGTTAATTAACTGTGGTACGTACAATTTCTCAACGTTTGACCTTGTTCTTTTTTGTTTTTGCAGGTGGATTTAGGTCTCATCAAAAGAAATCCAATATGCCGGCTTGGACTTTAGTAATACAGCATTTTTTACTTGCGGATCCATTCTATCGTTATTGTTTATGGTTGAGATAAGATTTTTCTGCTGGGCAATCAAGTTGAGATGATTAATTTACAATGGGAGGATTCTTGCTGGTATTGATGGTAGATGTTTTTGTTGATACAATTGTGAAGATTAAATATCAAGTTTTTTTGATGTTACAACTAGATTTAGTCCCTTCAAATATTCTTATTTTGGGCTATGGATAGATTGATAGGTGGAGTTGCTCCACTATACTCTAAGGGGTTGTTTGGTAGCTGGATAAAATAAGCCTTATCCATGTATTAGAGTCTGTATAACTTATACGACGTTTGGTAGATGGATAAGAAAAAAAGTGATTCATGTATATAATTAATACGATGTTTGGTAGGTGGATAAGAAAAAAAGTTGGATAAGAAAAAAAGTTATTTATGTGTATAATTAATACGATGTTTGGTAGGTGGATAAGAAAAAAGTTATTCACGTATAAAATTAATACGACGTTTGGTTGATAATTTTGAAATTCACATAACCAATACATGTATAAGTTACGAGGAAATTTGTGTATTATTTATGTGGAGTAGAAGGTGGAATAATTAATACATGTATAGCTAATACATGGAAAAAAAGTTAAAATGACAATATTACCCTTATCACTCCGACTTGACTACTTTCTTCTTCTACATAATTAAAGAAATATTTTAATTTAAATACAAAATTAGAGAAATATTTTAATTTAAATACAAAATTAAAGAAGGAAAAACACAAAGTTAAAAGAAGGAAAGGATATAATTGTAAAAAAATGTGTTAATTTTAAAAATATATAATTTTGCTAATTTTTAATATAAAAAATCAACATCCAAAAAGATTAATTTATGCCTAATTAAACTTTGCATAACTAAACTATGCATAGCTAATACTTGTATAACTAATACCCACATAACTAATACCCACATTAGTAATACCCACATAACTAATACCCACATTGTTAATACTTGCATAACTAATACCCATATTACTAATACCTGCATAACTAATACCCACATTACTAATACATGTATAACTCTATCCAGCTACCAAACGACCCCTAATGAGTCAAATATATATTTCCCAAAGACTTTTTTTTAAATTTTTTTAAATGCATTCAACTTCAATTTCTACTTGTTGAAACTTATAATATGAAGATATAATTAGCTACTCTAATTTTTCATATATTATTAAGAAACATTGGAATCTGTCTCATTACTTGTTCAAAGGTCGAAAGACTAATTATCTACGCCAACCGAGTTGTTTTGTTTTTGTATTTATATTGGTACTGTAGTTTTAAATTTCTTTTACTAATTGTTATTATTATTAAAATAAAGAGTTATTATATGACAGATACATAAACTATACAGATTACAGAATAATTTACACTTAAACGGGTTGAGTAATTGAACTCATCTACCTGACACATCCATATTTTTGCTTGGGCCAAAGTGGGTTAGTTCAGTATAGAGTACCAACGTGTCATAACTCAACTCGAATCATAAATAAAAAACCACATCCATGCCCATGTATCAACAGCAAAAACTCTACAACTATATATCTAACCACATAAATACTTTGATCTGCATTCCCCCAAGAATGCAAGCATAAGCAATAATGTTCTCTAGCACTTCCTTGACACTTCCTCTATCCCACTTTACATAACATTAGTTTTATTAGGAGCGCTAAATATTTTCCTGATTAGAAAAAAAATAGAGACTCACGTACTTAACTTCAAAAAATCAAGGAACAATTTTTAAATTGCATCACTCATCGTCCAATTCTAAGCCAGCTCTATTACCATCCCGTCTCCTTAGTCGAGATATCTGAGATAGCTCCGTAAACTAATAACTTATAGGAGCGCTAAATTTTTTCTCCGGCAAGACAATGTTTACTTCACACAAATTCAACTCTCCTACACATCAAAAACAGTATAACAAAAAGGCTGAGTATTAGTACCTTTGAGGGGAACGGCTGTAACTTCTACTACGGCTTCGGCGACGATACCGGCTTACTCGGCTTGTCTCTGCCAGCTTTTCAAGCCTCTGTTTCTCTTTCCGAAGCCTATTGGGGACCCTCCGTAATTACCCAGGGAGCAACATGTGAAGCCTCGGGAATTTACACGGCGTTTTTTGGCATTTACGAGGCATTTAATAGGAACTACTGGACTTTTCTCATTTTTCGTGTGTGTTAGCCCATGAATATTTTGATGATATGGCTTCCGGTCAATCTTTTTTCGAACCTATTGGGGACTTTCCGTAAGTACCCGGGGGAGCAGCAGGTGAAGCCTCGGGGAATTTTATTTTTGGGCATGTAAGAGGCACTTAATAAGAATTAAGCGATTTTTCTCATTTTTCGTGTGTGTTAGCCCATGGATATTTTGGTAATATGCCTTCCGGTTAAATTTTTTTCGAAATCTATTGGAGACCCTTCATAAGTACTCGGAGATGCAACAGGAGAAGCCTCGGCAATTTTCACGGCATTTTTTAGTATTTACGAGGTATTTATTAGGAATTAGGCGATTTTTCTCATTTTTCGTGTGTGTTAGCCCATGCATATTTTGTTGATATGGCTTCCGATCAATGTTTTTTCGAAACCTATCGGAGACTCTCCGTAAGTAACCGGGGGAGCAGCAGGTAAAGTCTCGGCAATTTTCACGGCGTTTTTGGAAATTTACGAGGAATTTACTACGAATTAGACGATTTTTTCCATTTTTCGTGTGTGTTAGCCCATGAATATTTTGGTGATATGGCTTCCAGTCAATTTTTTTCTGAAATCTATTGGGGAACTTCCGTAAGTACCCGGGGGAGCAACAGGTGAAGACTCAAGAATTTTCACGGTGTTTTGGGCATTTACGAGCATTTAATAGGAATTAGACGACTTTTAACATTATTCGTGTGTGTTATCTCATGAATATTTTGGTGATATGGCTGCCGGTCAATTATTTTCCGAAACCTATTGGGGACCCTCTATAAGTACCCGGGGGAACAGCAGGGGAATCCTCGGTAATTTTCACTACGTTTTTGGATATTTACGAGGCATTTAATAGGAATTAGGCGTTTTTCGCATTTTTCGTGTGTGTTAGCCCATGAATATTTTTGTGATATGGCTTCCGGTCAATTTATTTTCGAAACCTATTGGAGACCCTCCGTAAGTATCCAGGGGATCAGCAGGAGAAGCCTCGGAAATTTTCACATCGTTTTTTGGCATTTACGAGGCATTTAATAGGATATTGGCTATTTTTCTCATTTTTCGTGTGTGTTAGCCCATGAATATTTTGGTGATATGACATCTGATCAATTTTTTTTCAAAACCTATTGGGGACCCTCCGTAAGTACCCGGGGGAGTAGCAGGTGAAGCCTCTGGATTTTCACGGCGCATTTGAGAATTTACGAGGCATTTAATAGGAATTATGCGATTTTACTCATTTTTTGTGTGTGTTATCCCATGAATATTTTGGTGATATGTCTTCCGATCAATTTTTTTCTGAAACCTATTAGGGACCCTCCATAAGTACCCGGAGGAGCAGCAGGTGAAGCATCGATAATTTTCACAGCGTTTTTGGGCATTTACGAGGCATTTGATAGGAATCAGACGATTTTTCTTTTTTTTTCGTGTGTGTTAGCCCATGAATATTTTTGTGATATGACATCCGGTAAATTGTTTTTCGAAACCTATTAAGGACCCTCCGTAATTACCCGGGAGAGAAGCAGGTGAAGTCTCGGGAATTTTCAATGCGTTTTCGGGCATTTACGAGCCATTTAATAGGAATTAGTGGACTTTTTCTCATTTTTCGTGTGTGTTAGCCCATGAATATTTTGGTGATATGGCTTCTGGTCAATTTTTTTTCAAAACCTATTGGGGACCCTCCGTAAGTGCCCGGAGGAGCAACAATTGAATTGTCGAGAATTTTCACGGCGTTTTTGGGAATTTAATAGGAATTAGGCGATTATTCTTATTTTTCGTGTATCTTAGCCCATGAATATTTTGGTGATATGACTTCCGGTCAATTTTTTTTTCGAAACATATTAGAGACCCTCCTTAAGTTCCCGGAGGAGAATTAGGTGAAGCCTCGAAAATTTTCACGGTGTTTTTTGGTATTTACGAGGCATTTAATAAGAATTAGTCGATTTTTCTTATTTTTCGTGTGTGTTAGCCTATGAATATTTTGGTGATATGGCTTCCGTTCAATTTGTTTTCCGAAATCTATTGGGGAACCTCTGTAAGTACCCGGGGGAGCAGCAGGTATAGTCTCGAAAATCTTCATAGTGTTTTTTGGCATTTACAAGGCATTTAATAGAAATTAGGCAATTTTTCTCATTTTTCGTGTGTGTTAGCCCATGAATAATTTGGTGATATGACTTACGGTCAATTGTTTTTTCGAAACCTATTGTGGACCCACCGCAAGTATCCGGGGGAGCAGCAGGTGAAGTCTCGGGAATTTTCACTGCGTTTTTGAAAATTTATGAGGCATTTGATAGGAATTAGGCTTTTTTTTTTTCGTATGTGTTAGCTCATGAATATTTTCGTATGGTTTCCGGTCAATTTTTTTCCGAAACCTATTAGGGATCCTTCGTTAGTACCCGGGGGAGCAACATGTGAAGACTCAAGAATTTTTAAGGTGTTTTTGGGCATTTACAAGCATTTAATAGGAATTAGACGACTTTTAACATTATTCGTGTGTGTTAGCCCATGAATATTTTGGTGATATGTCTTCCGGTCAATTTTTGTCTGAAACCTACTGGGGACCCACTATAAGTATCCGGGGGAGTAGCAGGTGAAACCTCGGTAATTTTCACGGCGATTTTGGGTATTTACTAGCCATATTATAGGAATTAGACGATTTTTCTCATTTTATGTATGTGTTAGCCCATGAATATTTTGGTGATATTGCTTCCGGTCAATTTTTTTCGAAACTTATTGAGGACCCTCAGTAAGTACCCGGGGGATCAGCAGGTGAAGCCTATGAAATTTTCACATCTTTTTTTGGCATTTACGAAGCATTTAATAGGATATAGGCGATTTTTCTCATTTTTCGTGTGTGTTAGGCCATGAATATTTTAGTGATATGCCTTTCAGTCAATTTTTTTCTGAAACCTATTGGGGACCTTTCATAAGTACCCGGCGGAGCAGCAGGAGAAGCCTTGTAAATTTTCATGGCATTTTTGAGTATTTACGAGGTGTTAGCCCATGAATATTTTGGTGATATGGCATCTGATCAATTTTTTTTCGAAACCTATTGGAGACCTTCCGTAAGTGCCCGGGGAGTAGCAGGTGAAGTCTCGGGAATTTTTACGGCGTATTTGAGAATTTACGAGACATTTAATAGGAATTAGGCGATTTTACTCATTTTTCGTATGTGTTAGCCCATGAATATTTTGGTGATATGTCTTCCGGTCAATTTTTTTCTGAAACCTACCCTCCATAAGTTCCGGAGGACCAGCAGGTGAAGCCTCGAGAATTTTTACAGTGTTTTTGGGCATTTACGAGGCATTTGATAGGAATCAGACGATTTTTCTTATTTTTCGTGTGTGTTAGTCCATGAATATTTTTGTGATATGATTTTCGGTAAAAAAAAATTATGAAACCTATTGAGGACCCTCCGTAATTACCCAGGAGAGAAGCAGGTGGAGCCTCAAAAATTTTCAATGCGTTTTCGAGTATTTACGAGCTATTTAATAGGATTTAGTGGAGTTTTCTCATTTTTCGTGTGTGTTAGCCCATGAATATTTTGTGATATGGCTTCCGGTCAATTTTTTTTCGAAACCTATTGGGGACCCTCTATAAGTATCCGGGGGAGCAACAGGTGAATTCTCAAAAATTATCACGGCGTTTTTGGGAATTTAATAGGAATTAGGCGATTATTCTTAATTTTCGTGTTTGTTAGCCCATGTATATTTTGGTGATATGATTTTCTGTCAATTTTTTTTCGAAACCTATTAGGGACCATCCTTAAGTTCCCGGGGGAGCAGCAGGTGAAATCTCAAAAATTTTAACGGTGTTTTTGGGCATTTACGAGACATTTAATAGGAATTAGTCAATTTTTCTTATTTTTCTTATTTTTCGTGTGTGTTAGCCCATGAATATTTTGGTGATATGGCTTCCGGTCAATTTGATTTTCGAAACCTATTGGGGAACCTCCGGAAGTACCCTGGGGAGAAGCAGGTAAAGACTCATGAATTTTCATAGTGTTTTTGGGCATTTACAAGTCATATAACTGAAATTAGGCGATTTTTCTCATTTTTCGTGTGTGTTAGCACATGAATAATTTGGTTATGTGACTTACGGTCAATTGTTTATTCGAAACCTATTGGGGACCCACCGTAAGTACCCGGTGGAGCAGCAGGTGATACCTCGGTAATTTTCACGGTGTTTTCGGGCATTTACGAGGCATTTAATAGGAATTAGGCAATTTTTTTGATTTTTCATACCTTTTAGCCCATTAATATTTTGGTGATATGGCTTTCGGTCAATTTTTTTCCGAAACCTATTGGGGACCCTCTGTAATTAACCGGAGGAGCAGCAGGTGAAATCTCAGGAATTTTCACGGCGTTTTTGGTCATATACGAGGCATTTAATAGGAATAATGCGATTTTTCTCATTTTTCGTGTGTGTTAGCCCATGAATATTATTGTGATATGTCTTACGTTCAATTATTTTCAGAAACCTATTAGGGACCCTCTGTAAGTACCTCGGGGAGCAGCAGTTGAAGCCTCAAGAATTTTCACTGCGTTTTTTAGCATTTACGAGGCATTTAATAGGAATTAAGTGATTTTCTTATTTTTCGTGTGTGTTAGCCCATTAATATTTTTGTGATATTGCTTCTGGTTAATTTTTTCCCGAAACCTATTGGGGACCCTCCATAAGTGCCTAGGGGAGCATCAGGTGAAGTCTCAGGAATTTTCACGGCGTTTTTGGCAATTTACGAGGCATTTAATAGGAATTGAGCGATTTTTCTCATTTTTCATGTATCTTAGCCCATGAATATTTTTGTAATATGGCTTCCGGTCAATTTTTTTCGAACTTTTTTGGGGACCCTCCTTAAGTACCCTAGGGAGCAGCAGGTGAATCCTCGGGAATTTTCACGGCGATTTTGAACATTTACGACACATTTAATAGGAATTAGGCGATTTCTCTCATTTTTCGTGTGTTATCCCATTAATATTTTGGTGATATGGTTTAGATCAATTTTTTTCCGAACACAATTGGAGACCCTCCGTAATTACCTGGGGGAGCAGCAAGTGAAGCCTCGGAAGTTTTCACGGCATATTTGGGCATTTACGTGGCATTTAATAGGAATTCTATGATTTTTCTCATTTTTCGTGTGTTAGCCCAGGAATATTTTGTGATATGGCTTACGGTCAATTTTTTTCAGAAACATATTGGCGACCCTCCATAAGTACCTGGGGGAGCTGCAGGTGAAGCCTCAGTAATTTTCACGGCGCTTTTGGACATTTACGAGGCATTTAGTAGAAATTAGACGATTTTTCTCATTTTTCATATGTATTAGCACATGAATATTTTGGTGATATGACTTCGGGTCAATTTTTTCGAACCCTATTTGGGACCCTCCGTAAGTACCCGAAGGAGCAGCAGGTGAATCCTCTAAAATTTTCACGGCGTTTTTAAACATTTACGATGCATTTAATAAGAATTAGGCGATTTCTCTCATTTTTTCGTGTGTGTTAGCCCATGAATATTTTGGTGGTATGGCTTCAGATCAATTTTTTTCCGAAACCTATTGGGGACCCTCCGTAAGTACCCGGGGGAGAAGCAGGTGAAGCCTCAGAAATTTTCACAGCATTTCTTGGCATTTACGAGGTATTTAATATGAATTAGGCTATTTTTTCTCATTTTTCGTGTGTGTTAGTCTTTGAATATTTTGGTCATATGACTTCCGGTCAATTTATTTCTGAAACCTTTTGGGGACCCTCTGTAAGTATCCGGGGGAGTAGAAGGTGAAGCCTCGGGAATTTTTACGCCGATTTTGGGCATTTACGAGACATTTAATAGGTATTAGGCAATTTTTCTCATTTTTCGTGTGTGTTAGCCCATGAATATTTTGTTGATATGACTTTTGGTCAAATATTTTCGGAAACCTATTGGGGACCCTCCGTAAGTATTCAGGAAGTAGCAGCTAAAGTCTCGAAAATTTTCACGGTGTTTTTGGGCATTTACGAGACATTTAATAAGAGTTAAGAAATTTTTCTCATATTTCGTGTGTATTAGAGCATGAATATTTTGGTTATATGACTTCCGGTAAATTTTTTTTGGAAATCTATTGGGGTCCCTCCTTAAGTACTCGTTGGAACACCAGGTGAAGCCTGAAGAATTGTCACGGCGTGTTTGAATATTTACTAGGCATTTAATAGGAATTCGAAGATTTTTATCATTTTTAATGTGTGTTATCCCATGCATATTTTTGTGATATGGCTTCCGGTCAATTTTTCTTCGAAACCTATTGGGGACCCTCCTTAAGTACCCGGGGGAGCAGCAGGTGAAGCTTCGAAATTTTTCACAGTGTTTTTGGGCATTAACGAGGATTTAATAGGAATTAGGCGATTTTTCTCTTTTTTCGTGTGTGTTAGCTCATCAATATTTTGGTTATATGGTTTACGGTCAATTTTTTTCAAAATCTATTGGAGACTCTCCGTAGATACCCAGGGGAGCAGCAGGTGAAGCCTCGTAAAGTTTCACGTCGTTTTTGGGCATTTACGAGGCATTTAATAGGAATTAGGCGATTTTTTCTCATTTTTCATGTGTGTTAGCCCATGAATATTTTGGTGATATGTCTTCTGGTCAATTTTTTTCCAAACACTATGGGGGACCCTCCGTAAGTACCCAAGGGAGAAGCAGGTGAAGTCTCAAAAAATTTTACGCATTTTTGGGCATTTATGAGGAATTTAATTGGAATTAGGTGACTTTTCTCATTTTTCGGGTGTTAGCTCATGAAATTTTGGTGATATGATTTCCTGTAAAAAAAAATTGAAACTATTGGGGAGTCTCCTTAATTACATGCGGGAGCAGCAGGTGAAGCCTCGGGAACTTTCATGGCGTTTTTGGAAATTTACGAGGCATTTAATAGGAATTATGCGATTAATATCCATTTTCGTGTGTGTTAGCCCTGAATATTTTGGTGATATGTCTTCCGGTCAATTTTTTTTCCAAAACCTATTGGGGACCCTCCGTAAGTACCCAGTGGAGCAGCAGGTGAAGCCTCGAAAATGTTCACGATTTTTTAGCGTATTTACAAGGCATTTAATTGAAATTAGGCGATTTTTCTTATTTTTCATGTGTTAGCCCATGAATATTTTGGTGATATGGTTCCGGTCAATTTTTTTTCGAAGCCTATTCGGGACCATTCGTAAGTACCCGGGGGAGCAGCTGGTGAAGCCGCGAGAATTTTCACGACGTTTTTGTGCATTTACGAGGCATTTAATAGGAATTAGACGATTTTCTCATTTTTCGTGTGTGTCAGCCCATGAATTTTTTGGTGATATGACTTCTGGTCAATTTTTTTTGAAAACCTATTTTGGACCTTCCGTAAGTACACGGGGGAGCTGCAGATAAAGACTCGTGAATTTTCACGGCATTATTTGGCATTTACAAGTTATTTAGTAGAAATTAGGTGATTTTTCTCATATTTCGTGTATGTTAGCCCATGTATATTTTTGTGATATGACTTCCAATCAAGTTTTTTCGAAATCTATTGGGGACCCTCTGTAAGTACCCAGGAGAGCATCAGGTGAAGCCTCGGGAATGTTCACGGTGTTTTTGGGCTTTTACGAGGCATTTAATAGGAATTAAGCGAGTTTTCTCATTATTCGTGTGTGTTATCCCATGATTATTTTTGTGAATGACTTCGAATCAATTTGTTTTCCGAAACCTATTGGGGACCCTCCGTAAGTACATGGGGGAGCAGCAGGTTAAGCCTCGATAATTTTTCATCGCGTTTTTGAGCATTTACGAGGCATTTAATAGGAATAATGGTATTTTTCTCATTTTTCGTATGTGTTAGGCCATGAATATTTTGGTGATATGGCTTCCGGTAAATTTTTTCTGAAACCTATAGATGACCCTCCGTAAGTAACCGAGGGAGCAGCAGATGAAGCCTCGAGAATTTTCACGGCAGTTTTGGACATTTACGAAGTATTTAATAGAAATTAGGCGATTTTTATCATATTTCGTGTGTGTTAGCCCATGAATATTTTAGTGATATGACTTTCAGTCAATTTGTTTTTCGAAACCTATTGGAGACCCTCCGTAAGAACCCGGGGGAGCAGCAGTTGAAGTTTCGGGAATTTTCTCGGCATTTTTGGGCATTTATGAGGCATTTAATAAGACTTAGGCAAGTTTTCTCATTTTTCGTGTGTGTTAAGCCGTGAATATTTTGGTGATATGGATTCGGACAATTTTTTTCACAAACCTATTGGGGACCCTCCGTAATTACTCGGGGGTGTAGCAGGTGAAGCCTCGAAAATTTTCATGGTGATTTTGGGCATTTTCGAGGCATTTAATAGGAATTATGCGATTTTTCTTATTTTTCGTGTGTGTTAGTCCATTAATATTTTGATGATATGTCGTCCAATCAATTTCTTTCTGAAGCCTATTGAGGACCCTAAATAAGTACCAGAGGAGCAGCAGATGAAGCATCGGAATTTTTCATAGCGTTTTTGGGCATTTACTAGGTATTTAATAAGAATTAAGTGATTTTTCTCTTTTTTCATGTGTGTTAGCCATGAATATTTTTGAGACATGGTTTTCGGTCAATTTGTTTGGAAACCTATTGGAGATCCTTCGTAAGCACTCGAGGGAGCAACATGTGAAACCTCCAAAATTTTCACGGCGTTTTTGGGCATTTACGAGGCATTTAATAGGAATTAGATGATTTTTCTCATTTTTCGTATGTATTAGTCTATGAATATTTTGGTAATATGATTTTCGGTCAATTTATTTTCCGAAACCTATTGGGGACCCTCTGTAAGTACCCGGGGAGCAGCAGATGAAGCTTCGGGAATTTTCACGGCGTTTTTGTGCATTTACAGGGCATTAAATTTGAATTAAGAGATTTTTCTCATTTTTCATGTGTGTTAGCCAATGTTTATTTTGGTTATATGACTTCCGGTCAATTTATTTTCCAAAACCTATTGGGGACCCTCCGTAACTATCCGGGGGAGCAACAGATGAAGTTTCGAGAATTTTCACGACATTTTTGGGCATTTACGAGGCATTTAATAGGAATTAGGAGATTTTTCTCATTTTTTGTGTGTGTTAGCCCATAAATATTTTGGTGATATGGCTTCCGGTCAATTTTTTCGAAACCTGTTGGGGACCCTCCGTAAGTACTTGGGGGAGCAGTAGGTGAAGCCTCAGAAATTTTCACGGTGTTTTTGGGAATATAAGAGGAATTTAATAGGAATTATGCAATTTTTCTCAATTTTCCTATGTGTTAGCAATGAATATTTTGGTGATATGGTTTTCAGTCAATTTTTTCACGTCGTTTTTAGGCAATTACGAGGCATTTAATAGGAATTATGGGATTTTTAACATTTTTCGTTTTTATTAGTCCATGAATATTTTTGTAATATGGCTTTCGGTCAATAATTTTTTGAATCCTATTGGGGACCTTCCGTAAGTACCCAGGAGAGTAGCAAGAGACACTTCGAAACTTTTCACGGCGTTTTTGGTCATTAACGAGGCATTTAATAGGAATTAGTATTTTTCTCATTTTTCGTGTGTGTTAGCCCATAAATATTTTTGTGATACGGCTTCTTATCAAAATTTTTCCAAAACCTATTGGAGATCCTCTGTTTGTACCCGAGGGAGTAGCTAGTGAAGCCTCGAGAATTTTCACGGCATTTACGGGGCATTTAATAGTAAATAGACGATTTTTCTCATTTTTCGTGTGTGTTAGCCAATGAATATTTTAGTGATATGGCTTCCGGTAAAAAAAATTTTGAAACTTATTGGGGACCCTCCGTAAGTACCCTGAGGAACAGCAGGTGAAGTCTCGAGAATTTTCACGACATTTTTTGACATATACAAGGCATTTAATAGGAATTAGGTGATTTTTCTCATTTTTTGTGTTTGTTACCCCATGAAAATATTGGTAATGTGCCTTCCGGTCAATTTTTTTCCGAAACGTATTGGGGATCCTCCGTAAGTACCTGGGGGAGAAGCAGGTGAAGCTTCAGAAATCTTCACGACGTTTTTGGGCATTAATGAAGCATTTACTAGGAATTAAACAAATTTTCTCATTTTTCGTGAGAGTTGGCCAATGAATATTTTGGTGATTTGGCTTCCGGTCAATTTTTTTCAGAACCTTATTGGGGACCCTCCGTAAGTACCCGAGGGAGCAGCAAGTGAAGTCTCAGGAATTTTCACGGCGTTTTTGGGCATTTACGAGGAATTTATTAGGAATTAGGCGATTTTTCTCGTTTTTCGTGTGTTTTAGCCCATGAATATTTTTGTGATATGGCTTCTGGTCAATTTTTTTCTGAAACCTATAGGGGACCCTCCATAACTACCCGTGGTAGCAGCAGGTGAAGCCTCGAGAATTTTCACGGCGTTTTTGGGCATTTACGAGGCATATAATATGATAAAGGTAATTTTTCTCATTTTTCGTGTGTGTTAACCCATGAATATTTTGGTGATATGGCTTTCGGTCAATTTTTTTCCGAAACCTATTGGGGACCCTCTATATGTGCCCGGGGGAGTAGCAGGTGAAGACTCGGGAATTTTCATGGCCTTTTTGGGCATTTACGAGGCATTTAATAGAAGTAGACGATTTTTCTCATTTTTCATGTAATTTAGCCCATGAATATTTTGGTGATATGGATTTCGATCAAATTTTTTTCGAACTCTATTGGTGACCCTCCGTAAGTATTCGAGGGAGCAGCAAGTGAATCTTTGGGAATTTTCACGGCGTTTTTGAACATTTACGACGCATTTAATAGGAATTAGGCGATTTCTCTCATTTTTCGTGTGTGCTAGCCCACGAATATTTTGTTGATATGGCTTCCGATCAATTTTTTTCTGAAACCTATTGGGGACCCTCCGTAATTACCCGGGGGAGCAGCAGGTGAACCTTGAAAATTTTCACGGCGTTTATAGGCATTTGAGCGACATTTAATAGGAATTAGACGATTTTTCTCATTTTTCGTGTGTGTAACGCCCATTAATATTTTGGTGATATGGCTGCAGTTTAATTTTTTTCTGAAACCTATTGGGGAGCCTTCGTAAGTACCTGGGGGAGCAAAAGGTTAAGCCTCGGAAATTTTCACGATATTTTTGGGCTTTTACGAGACATTTAATAGGAATTAGACGATTTTTCTCATTTTTCGTATGTGTTAACCCATGAATATTTTGGTGATATGACTTCCGGTCAAATTTTTTTGGAAACCTATTGGGGATCCTCTGTAAGTACTCAGGGGAGCAGCAGGTGAAGCCTTGAAAATTTTCACGTCATTTTTGGACATTTACGAGGCATTTTATAGAAATTAGGGAATTTTTCTCATTTTTCATGTTTCTTAGCCCATTAATATTTTGATGATATGGCTTCCGGTCAATTTTTTAGGAAACCTATAGGGGACCCTCCGTAAGTACCCGGGGGAGCTGCAGGTGAATTCTCGAGAACTGTCACGACATTTTTGGACATATACTAGGCATTTAATAAGAATTAGACGATTTTTATCATTTTTCGTGTGTGTTAGCCCATGAATATTTTGGTGACATGGCTTCCGATTTTTTTGTTTTTGAAACCTATTGGGCACCCTCCGTAAGTACCCTGGGGAGCAGAAGGTTAAGCCTCGAAAACTTTCACGGCATTTTTTGGCATTTACGAGGCATTTAATAGAAATAAGGCGATTTTTCTCATTTTTCGGGTGTCTTAGTCTATGAATAATTTGGTGATATGGCTTCTGGTCAATTTTTTCCGAAACCTATTGGGGACCCTCCGTATGTACTCGGAGGAGCAGCAGGCGAAACCTCAGAAATTTTTACGGCATTTTTGCGCATTTACGAGGCATTTAATAGGATTTAGGCGATTTTTCTCATTTTTCGTGTGAGTTAGCTCATGAATATTTTGATGAAATGGCTTCTGGTTAATTTTTTTTCCGAAGCCTTATGGGGACCCTCAGTAAGTATCCGGGGAAGCTTCAGGTGAAGCCTCGGGAATTTTCACGGTTTGTTTGGGCATTTACGAGGCATTTAATAGGAATTATATGATTTTTCTAGTTTTCGTGTGTGTTAGCCCATTAATATTTTGATGATATAGCTTCCGGTCAAAAAAATTTCGAAACTTTTTGGGTACCCTTCGTAAATAGCTGGGGGAACAACAGGTGAAGTTTCGAGAATTTTTATGGCATTTTTTGGAATTTACGAGGCATTTAATTGGAATTAGACGATTTTTCATATTTTTCGTGTTTGCTAGCCCATGAATATTTTGGTGATATGACTTCCGGTCAATTTTTTTTCGAAACCTTATGGGGACCCTCTGTAAGTATTCGGGGGAGTAGCAAGTGAAACCTCAGAAATTTTCATGTTGTTTTACGGTATTTAGGAAGTATTTAATAGGAATTAGATGATTTTTCTAATTTTTTGTGTGTATTAGCCTATGAATATTTTGGTGATATGGCTTCCGGTCAATGTTTATCTGAAACCTTTTGGGGAACCTCCGTAAGTAGCCGAGGGAGCAGTAGGTGAAGCCTCGGATATTTTCACGGCGTTTTTTGTAATTTAATAGGAATTATGCGATTTTTCTCATTTTTTGTGTGCGTTAGCACATGAATATTTTAGTGATATGGCTTTCGATTAATTTTATTTTTCAAAATCTTTTGGGGACCATTCGTAAGTACCCGAGGGAGCAGTAGGTGAATCGTTGTGAATTTTCACAGTGTTTTGGGGCATTTACGAGAAATTTAATAGAAATTCGATAATGTTTCTCATTTTTGTGTGTTAGCCTTGAATTTTTTGGTGAGATGACTTTCGGTCAATTTTTTATTGAAACCTGTTGGGGACCCTCTGTAGCTAATCGGGGGAGCAGCAGGTGAAGTCTGAGGAACTTTCACGTCGTTTTTGGATATTTAATAGTATTTAGGCGATTTTTCTCATTTTTCG
The DNA here is from genome assembly GCA_018342035.1 of Solanum appendiculatum. Taxonomy (NCBI): domain Eukaryota; kingdom Viridiplantae; phylum Streptophyta; class Magnoliopsida; order Solanales; family Solanaceae; genus Solanum; species Solanum appendiculatum. The sequence continues at coordinate 39,058 of JAGDQO010001585.1, read as the reverse complement.
TGTGTGTTAGCCCATTATTAATTGGTGATATGACTTCCGGTCAAAAAAAATTTCGAACCTTTTTCGTAATCTCCGTACGTACCCGGGGAAGCAGCAGGTGAAACTTCATGAATTGTCACAATATTTTGACATTTACGAGGCATTAATAGGAATTATGTGATTTTTCGTGTGTGTTAGCCTATTAATTTTGGTGATATGACTTCCGTTATATTTTTTTTCTTAAACTTTTGGGGACCTTCGGTAAGTACCCGGTGGATCAGCAGGTGAAGTCTCCTGAATTTTCACAGTGTTTTTTGGCATTTACGAGTCATTTAATAGGAATTAAGCCATGAATATATTGGTGATATGACTTCCGGTCAATTTTTTCCGAAATATTTTTGGGACCCTGCGTAAGTACCCGGGGGAGCAGCAAGTGAAGTCTCATAAATTTTCACGACGTATTTAGACATGTACGAGACATTCAATAGGAATTAGACAATTTTTTTCATTTTTCGTATGTGTTAGCTCATGAATATTTTGGTGATATGACTTCCGTTCTATTTTTTTCTGAAATCTTTAGGGGTCTCGTCGTAAGTACCGGGGGGAGTAGCAGGTGAAACATCGGGAATTTTCACGGTGTTTTTGGGATTTATGAAAAATTTAAATGAAATTAGGCGATTTTTCTCATTTTTCGTGTGTGTTAGCCCATGAATATTTTTGTGAAATGGCTTCCGGTCAATATTTTTCTGAAATCCTTTGAGGATCCTCCGTAAGTACTCGGGGGAGCTGCAGGTGAAGCCTCGAGAATTTACACAGCATTTTTGAGGCATTTATATAAATTAGGTGATTTTTCTCATTTTCGTGTGTTAGTCCATTAATATTTTGATGATATAGCTTCTGGTCAATGTTTTTCCGAAACCTTTTGGGGACTCTCCGGAAGTACCCGGAGAAGTAGCAGGTGAAGTCTCAGAAATTATACGGTGTTTTTTGGCATTTACGAGGCTTTTAATAGGAATTAGGCGATTTTTCAAATTTTTCGTGTGTTAGCCCATGAATATTTTGGTGATATGGCTTCCGATTAACTTTTTTTGAAACCTGTTAGGAACCTTCCGTAAGTACTCGGGGGAGCATCAGGTGATGCCTCGGAAATTTTCACGTTGTTTTTGGGCATTTACGAGGCTTGTAATAAGAATTAGGCAATTTTTCTCATTTTTCGTGTGTGTTATCCCATGAATATTTTGGTGATATGGCTTCCGGACAATTTTTTTCCAAAACTTTTTGGGGACCCTCCGTAATTACCCATGGGAGCAGAAGGTAAAGCCTCCGGAATTTTCACGGCATTTTTGGGCATTTACGAGACATTTAATAGGAATTAAGCGATTTTTCTTATTTTTCGTGTGTGTTAGCCCATTAATATTTTGGTGATATAACTTCCGGTCAATTTTTTTCTGAAACCTTTTTGGGATCTTCCGTAACTACGCGGGGGAGCAACAGGTGAAGCCTCGGGAAGTTTAACGGCATCCTTGGGCATTTATGAGGCATTTAATAGGAATTAGGCGATTTTTCTCATTTTTCATGTGTAGTAGCCCATTAATATTTTGATGATATGGCTTCCAGCCAATTTTCTTCCAAAACCTTTTGGGGACCCTCTGTAACTACCCGGGGAGCAGCAGGTGAAGCCTCGGGAATTTACACGATATTTTTTGGACATTTACGGCATTTAATAAGAATTAGGCAAGTTTTCTCATTTTTTGTGTGTTAGCCATGAATATTCTGGTGATATGGCTTCCGGTCAATTTGTTTTCAAAACCTTTTGGGGACCCTATGTAAGTACTCGAGGGAGATGCTGGTGAAGCCTCGGGAATTTTCATGGCGTTTTTGGGCATTTACGAGGCATTTATTAGGAATTAGGCGATTTTTCTCATTTTTCGTGTGTGTTAGCCAATGAATATTTTGGGGATATGACTTCCGGTCAATTTTTTTTTGAAACCTTTTGTGGACCCTCCATAAGTACCCGGAGGAGCAACAGGTGAAGCTTTGGGAATTTTCACGGCGTCTTTAAACATTTACGAGGCATTTAATAGGAATTAGGCGATTTTTCAAATTTTTTGTGTGTGTTAGACCATGAATACTTTGGTGATATGACTTTCGATGAATTATTTTTTGAAACCTTTTTGGGACCCTTGGTAAGTACTCGGGAGAGCGTCATGTGAACCCTCGGGAATATTCACGGCGTTTTTGGGCATTTACTAGGCATTTAATAGGAATTAAACTATTTTTCTCATTTTTCGTGTGTGTTAGCCCAAAAATATTTTAGTGATATGGTTTCTTGTCAATTTTTTTTCGAGACCTTTTCGGGACCCTACGTAAGTTTCTGGAGGAGCAGAAGGTGAAGTCTCAGGAATTTTCAACGCATTTTTGGGCATTTAATAGAAATTAGACGATTTTTCTTATTTTTCGTGTGCGTTAGCCTATGAATATTTTTGTGATATGGCATCCGGTCAATTTTTTTTTGAAATCTTTTGGGGACCCTCCGTAAGTACCCGGGAGAGTAGCAGGTGAAGTCTCGGGGATTTTCACGGCGTTTTTTGACATTTACGAGGCATTTAATAGGAATTAGGCGATTTTTCATATTTTTTGTGTGTGTTAGACCATGAATACTTTGGTGATATTGCTTCCGATCAATTATTTTTTGAAACCTTTTGGGGACCCTCCGTAAGTATGCGGGGGAGCATTTGGTGAACCCTCGGGAATATTCACGGCGTTTTTGGGCATTTACTAGGCATTTAATAGGAATTAGGCGATTTTTCTCATTTTTCGTGTGTGTTACCCCAATAATATTTTGGTGATATGGCTTCCAGTCAATTTTTTTCCGAGACCTTTTGGGGACCCTCCGTAAGTATCCGGAGGAGCAAAAGGCGAAGCCTCGGAAATTTTCACGGCATTTTTGGGCATTTAATAGGAATTAGACAATTTTTCTTATTTTTTCGTGTGTGTTAGCCCATGGATTTTTTTGTGATATGACATCCGGTCAATTTTTCTCTAAGACCTTTTGGGGACCCTCCGTAAGTACCCGGAGGAACAACAGGTGAAGTCTCGAGAATTTTCACATCTTTTTTGGACATTTACGAGGCATTTAATGAGAATTAGACGATTTTTCTTATTTTTCGTGTGTTAGCCCATGAATATTTTGGTGAAATGGCTTTCGGTCAATTTTTTTTTGAAATCTTTTGGGGATCCTCCGTAAGTACCCAGGGGAGCAGCATGTGAAACTTCAGGAATTTTCACGGTGTTTTTGGGTATTTATGAGGCAATTAATAGGAATTAGGCTATTTTTCTCATTTTTTATGTGTGTTAGCCTATGAATATTTTGGTAATATGACTTTCGGGCAATTTTTTTTAAAACCTTTTGGGGACCCTCCGTAAGCACCCGGGGGAGTAGTAGGCGAAGTCTCGGGAATTTTCACGGCGTTTTTAGGCATTTACGAGGCATTTAATAGGAATTAGGCGTTTTTTTCTCATTTTTCGTGTGTGTTAGCCTGTGAATATTTTAGAGATATGACTTCCGATCTATTTTTTCCTAAACCTTTTTGGGGACCCTCCGTAAGTATCCGGGGGAGCAGCAGGTGAAGCCTCGAGAATTTTCACAGTGTTTTTTGACATTTACGAGGCATTGAACAGGAATTAGGCGATTTTTCTCATTTTTGGTGTATGTTAGCCCATGAATATTTTGGAAATATGGTTTCCGATCTATTTTTTTTTCGAAATCTTTTGGGGACTCTCCGTAAGTATCCGGGGGAGCAGCGGGTGAAGCCTCGAAAGTTTCACGGCGTTTTTGGGCATTTACAAGTCATTTACTAAGAATTAGGCGATTTTTCTCATTTTTCGTGTGTGTTAGCCCATAAATATTTTGGTGACATGACTTTCGGTCAATCTTTTTTCTGAATCCTTATGAGGACCATCCGTAAGTACCCAGGGGAGCAACAAGTTAAGCCTCGGGTTCAATAGCTGTATCTTTCTTGACTGCAAAAGATATCAGTTAGGTAAAATGTACAACCCGATGTATGCAAACATGCATGCAACAAATATGACCCGCATAATCATACAAAAAGAAGAGACACGATATCTTTTCATCAAAAAAAAATGAAGACGTGAAGTCCTCATTCTTGTTATAAATATTGCTGCATGCAGCACATCATAGAAGACAAACAGTTCACTCCTGAGATGCACATGAAGTAATGTATACTTACTTTGTTCAATTGTTTGCTCATAATCCGCGTAAGTCTCTCCTATTGTGTTTCCTTCTTTTCACCCTGCTGTTTAGAGAGGCTTGAACTACTAGCTGTCTTGTTTAACTTTGATAGTGCTGAGGACGCACTGCCAACACTTAAAAAAAAAGGACAAATTAGTAACTGGCTTGTTTCTTAAGGAGACTCGTACACAAGCAGAAACAAATATGTGAGGGAGGGAAAGAACAAACGATCAAATAAATAGAAAGTGGAAGGGTGTTAGAAGATGCACCTTGTTGGTGTTTTCAACATTTGGCCACTCTTATCCTTATCAATAGATACCCCAGATGCAGGATCTACATGGAGGGCCTCAAGAATATGACCAGTTGATGGCCTGCAGAAAAGTGAGATTTTAAACAAGAAATGTTTCATGTTATCATGCAAACTGAACAGCATCAAGTAAGTTCAATTCAGTGAAAATGAGCTTCAGAACGGAGATTTGCTCGCTCTTCCCCTTGACAGTTATTCGAACAGGTGTATATGGTGATATATTCTAAACCACATTAAGTTCCTCAGCTAACAAATGGATGAAATGCTGCCGCAGAGAAAAGATTGTCCAATCTAGCTTTGCAAGAATTAAAGGTCAAGTGCTCCGACTGGCTTAATGGATCAGTTCGAGGCGGAGGAGATGGTGGTGGAGAATATCCTTCAACTTTAGGCTTGATCTCATCATCTGCGCCACCAAATTCAGTAATATACTCTATCTTCGGAGTTCTCTCTTTGCCTTGGTAAATATCATCAGATTTTCCTCCACGTTCGTAGCGCCTTGAATGGGGAGGAGGGGAGTATGAGAGAGACCTTGACCTGGATCTGCAGATGGAAAAAAATGATTAAACCAACATTGGGCAGACCACTGACCATTTAAAAGTGCATAAATGAAATACAAAAGATAAGAAACCTTCTGGAACATGAATAAGCTTCATATGTCGGGCTTCGTCGAGATTCACTGCGTAAGAAATAGAGAAAACAGAGTGAGCGAACAAGCCAAACAACTGGGATTTTAACCTGACTTTAAAGTAAGTGTGATAGATGCAAAAGAACTAGAGTACCGATAGGGATCATGATGGAGAACTCTACTCCCGGTAATACGGGCAGCTTCTCTTTCCCTCTCCCTTTCTAATTGAGAAGCCTTTCTTCTCTATTTAGGACTCAGTTTCCTCTGCAAAGGCATGATTAGTATGATAGCATACCTAAAATTTAGCAACAATTAAGTCTGCATTAAGCCAACTTACTATTGCAGGATCTCCCTTGATAACTTCTCTTTGCCTCCTTTCTTCCTCCTTGGCCTTTTTGTCCATGTAGACAAGCCATCCATACCTTTTCACACCATAATCTTTGGCAATTGACTCCATCACTTCATCGTTGCTATCATCACTGTTAAAATCTTCCTCTTCCTCATCATCATCGCCATCTTCATCTTCTTCTTCGCCATCTGAAAAGTGAGCTTCATCTTTCCCCTCTCCGTCATATGAGAAACAGACTTGTGAATATGACCCCTTGCTCACTGAAGGCTGAGAAAGCTGAGGTCTGCAATACCGAGAATTTTAGAAAACAACAACTGCCTAACAAACTATACTATATAATGTAACAACCCGGTTGAGAAGTGTTATATCACAGACCACCAAGAAAACCCACAAACAAATAACAAGTTTTAATTAATCGCTAAACACTCAGAGTTGAAGCCATTCAAGACACTAAATATTACCAGTACAACTCTGTACTAACTAATCATCTTTATAGTGAACATTTAATTAACCATCAAAAGAAACTCAAACTTCTATACAAATAGGAATCTCATGGGTGCACAAAACAAGACACAAGAGGCAATTTTTCACTGGTACAAATTCATTGTCAACCCCTTCAAACACTCTGCTATTTCTCTCTTTCCCTGTTACCACATGGAGCCCCTAATGAAGCAACACTCCATCAACCCAACCCCTCAAGTATTCTTTTCCTCTTTCTAAAGGCCAAGCTGTGCAACTCTTCCTTCAAAGAGTTCTTTAATATCTTTGAATTATGAGTGATTATGAACTAATTAAATATTAAGCACTAGTTGCTACATTATAGACACAACTCAAAGCAAACAAAATTCACAACGCTACACAAAATCTGTAATGCAATGATCAACAAGTTTGAATCAAATAATTGAACCTAAACAGATTTCACATTGGGCCAACACCATGAAGAATGTTTTACATTTTAGAAAACTCTCACATTTTCATCTTCCTTCTCTTTTTTATTATTGATCTTTGGCTCTTCGCAGAGTAGGGAGAGTGAACAAATAGCAACTAAAAGGCAAAAGACCTAAAGTGAAAAATAAGCACAGAAAATAGAAACCTGTCAGAGCCAAGAAGTGCAGTGGTCTTAGCCTCCATCTCCTGATTAACATGTTGCATATCGTCTTCATCTTTAACTGTCAATACATAGTGTTAACTTGGGCAGAGAATTGTGTCCCCAAAAAATACACAGAATTATTTCTAAAAGTCTAATAAGAAAATATCCTATAATGAATAGCAAAATGTAAGGATAGTCAAAAAAACAAAAAAGTACCGACATCCTCTACACCGATGCTTTATTAAATCCCAATAACGCTGAAAATTAACGAACTCTTCTAGTTCTTCCTCTTCCCCTGTTCTTTCTGGGGCCCGACGATGTCGGGAACTAGCATAGCACGACCATCAAATCTGTAGAATAATAGTCAAAACATCAATTATATGAAGAGCAAAATCTCCTACGATAATCAGTGTTGTATCATTGTAAGAGTTGTGAAATAGTGACCTGTCGATCAAAATGTCTTGTTTCCGATTCCAAGGTATCCTGATACGTATATAAAGAAACAAGCACTTAAAAAAACAAGAAATCATCATCAGCATGTAAATTTTATCTAATACTACTTGAGGCCAGAAAGAGAAGGATAAGCATCACCACATAAATCTTAACTAGTTTCAAATGTTCTGATGACTTTGGATCAGTAAACACCGAACCTTAGGAAATCATGATACTAAATGATTCATTTCATCCGGGAGACATAGAAGTATAATATCAAAGAATGCGAGCTGGTAGTATAATATCAAACATAGTAGGCCTGTACATTTCAACTCTTGGAAGCAAATGAAACTAAGATGGTGATTCCAGTAAAATCGAACAAAAAATATATTCAGAAATTTACCAAATGAATTCTTACAAAGAAATATAAAGTTTAGAACTTAAATTGTAAACAACAAAATAAAAACTTCCGTTCACTGCAAACATAAAGTGCCACAGTGTTGTACATTTCCTATACAATAATGGAAAAATCAATATCTACTATATTGTACTTGTTGGTTCTTGCATTCCAATTGTATGCATCTCAAAATATCTGACACTAACAATAAAATTCAGTGTCAAGCCCTAGAACGACTTTATCTGGAAGAGGTCCATTCCCTTTAGATCTCTGAAAAGGACTTGACTGTCCTAAATCCATGATGATCCGGAAGAGGTCCATTTCCTGGCCTGACAGATATTATCACTTCCAAACCTGAATGAAGAAAAGGGGGTTAAAAAATTCAATGAAATATATATACCTACTGAAGTGTGCGATCAACTCGTTTAACAACTATAGCGGTTCAAGAGAACACACTTTTATTTACTTGATTTTATTCTCAACATGCCCCCTCACGTGTGGACTTGATTCTATTTTCATTAGCCAAGCACATGAATTTTTTTCTTGATAATGGGTGGCAATGAGATTAAATCCCAGAACATTCGCCTACTTTGACACCGATTTTGTTGAGAAAGAAGTAAAAAGAAACTGTGAATTGAGTACATGAAGTTCATTTGGATGCCCCTAGAGCTTGGTATAGAAGGATTGATAGCTATTTTTAATAGAAGGAGTACATGAAAAGTGAGAACGAGCCTACTTTGTATGTAAAAAAGTGTCGTTCGTCTTTATGTTGATGATATCATAAACCCATATCCGACATTTCAAACTCATTCATCATTTGAGACTTAAACCCATCCAAGAAAGGTAGACGAACTAATTATCATTAACAGAAACGAAGTAGTTTTCATATAAAACAACCAGAATTTTACCTGCTGGCTTTGCAGCTATAGCTTCTTGATAGACGTCAGTCACGAACAAAATCTCGGATGGGTGATCTACCCCCAAGGATGCTGTAATTTCATGGTAACTTTTTGTTTCTTTCTTATTCCTACAACAAGTAGAAGTAATTTAAATTACTTAAAATGACGAGAGATCCGGATACCACTTCAAAATTGGAGGTGTGGCTTGATGAAAGGTAGAAATTTACCCTACTGTTGTATCAAAAAATCCACAGAGATATTTTCTCAGGTCTCCATAGTTTGTGTAACCAAACAAAAGCCTTTGTGCCAATCTGCTGCCACTTGAGTATATGTACACCTTAGGAACAAAACAGCTAGTCAGTTTGGATGTAAGAGGTTATAGATTTTGTAACACACCTTTTGTCAGGAAAATGAAGAAGAAAAATGTGCTTAATGCAGCAAGCTGAAGCCGCTAATACAACAACAATTACTACGCCTCAGTCCCAAACAAGTTTTGGATCGACTATATGAATCCCGACTTCTTTTATGAAGCTGGTATATGAATCCCCACTTCTTCATTTAAACTCAACTAATATCATCATACCAAAAAAGTAAAACATAAATTTGTATACATATATATAGTAATAACAACAACAATAATAATATTAGACGTTCCCCGACAAGTCTAAAACTTATTCCCAACTAAAAGATATCACCTATATAGATCTTTTTCTTCCATTGTGCTTTATCTTTAGCTAAATCTGCATTGATTTCCAAAATTTGTAGGTCGTTCGAGACAACTTCCTTCCACGTGATTTAGGCGGAAGCCATTTATATTAGAAGAAATTCCTTTTTTTACAAGGGACAAAAGAGAAATCCCTTTGATCATAATCCAACATTAAGTCTTCATTTGCAACTACAACTTTATGAAACTAGAGCTCATAAAAAAAGAGAGATGCACAAGTGCAGAAACAATGGGAAAACGAGAGGAACCTTGATGCCTGAAGCAGCCCATCTCTCAAGAGCTTCGGGCACATCATCAAAAACAACTCCCTCTAACTCGTTATTTTTAAACCCTGTTTGCCATATATGCCCCTGAGTAAACAGAACATGAACACAAGCACAAAGTGTAAGGAACATGTGTTTGAAACTGGAAACCATAAAACATTTGGACAGGATGACGACAAAATAATATCACCACTGATCTCCTCACCTGTAACTCCTTTAAGGCAGTAATTTTTCGGTCAGCTTTAATCATTGCCTCAACATTTGTTACCAAAGCTGCAATTACCTCCTCCTTCCCAGCATCATTAGAGGGGATAGGTACAGCACCGGCAACACCATTTTCCAAGTCTTCTAGTACCTGAAAGAAGAATGTAAAGGGGGCAAAATTCAGTTGTTTTTACAGCATAGTACCTAATTATGAATTACAGCTTTTTAAGTTCAACATGTATATTAGACAGTTTCTACTTATGACAAATGTTGAATCGTGTTTTAGTGAAAAAGGGAAAGCACCTACTTTTACGTAATAATGGATACAATGTATAAAGACAAGATCTAGAACATCAGCTGAGTGATGAATTCTACTTCTTAAAATATTTAGTGGAGTTCTAATTTTATTCAGCTTTAGTTTCCATATCTTAGTCTTATGTGTATTGTCATGCAAAAGGAAAACTTGAACCTAAGTCTAATGCTGGCGTTTGGCCCTAAAGAACCAAATTCCCAATCTTGAAAGTATTGAAGTTCATCGACAGAAGCACCACTCCTTCCTCACTGCCCTCATTATCCAACACGTTGGCAACCCAAATGGGCTTGAGAAGTACCCTTTCATCATTTTTCTTTCAAGAATAATTGAATTCAGAAAAGCAAAGCACATTCAGCATAGTATTTTTGTCCAAATATGAATAACATGTGTTGTTTTGAGTGTAAAATGCAAGATGATGTGCTAGTTAGTATAAGACAAGCATTTATTTTCTTGGAAGTGGGAAATTCAAGTGGATAGTACCGATTTAATGGATGTGTAATACTATATGTAATGAATTATGACCATATAGAAGAGGTAAGGGGTGTAAACAAGCCCCTCAGCTCAGCTTGGGTTATTTAGAGAGTAGCTAGAGCTCAAATCGAGATCAACCTATCATGAAATCTCCTCTCAGAACAATTTTCTCAGGAAGTTAGCTTACTTGAGCTCTTATTAGTTTAATATCCTCCTGGGTTTCTGCCGAATCATATGTTGCATCCAAATGCCTCCCCACATTATCACGAGCATAAGGAAAAAGAACATCCGTAACAAATGATATGGGCGTTGTGGTTCCTTCAATATCCAAAACGATGCAACGCTGCACCAAACTATAAAAATCACTACGCATTTCATGCGACACTTAATTATATGCATATGAAGCTTAAATCAAAATCATAAATTCAAGAAACTAGAGAATGGTCCCAAATTTCAAATGCTTACCCTTAATGGCGCAATGTCACCATTTGAAGCAAGAACACCTGCTTTTGCAGACATCGTGACATTTCGAATGCTGCTTAAAGCACCATTGGAGTTATGAATAGGACCATGAGTTGGCGTTGTCCAGTCCAGTCCCAACTGATTAAGTTTAACTGTGGCATCATGACAGTGATGATTCAATTGTACCTTTAAAAACAGAGGAGCACAATCAGAATACTTGGGAGTCTTATGCGGGTAAGATGTGGCCAATGGCGCAGATAGCACATACCATCCTTTCCTTCTGCACCCCTGATCAAACAACCCAAAATACACACACAACTCAAAGAAGATAACAGAAAGCAAAGTTCAAAATTTAGTAGGGTGACATAGAAAAAATATTAAAGTTAGTCCCTATTTTCACCAAACAAAATTAATCAGACTTTAGGAATATTTTTTGATAACCGTGGTGTTCGAGCCTTAGTGGACAAAGTGGCTTAATTCTGGTGGGAGGTAGCAGCTAAGACCATGGGTTGATCTACCTAACAACTAGTAGCTTTGGCTCGAATCCTCGCTAAATAAATACAGATCATATATTTCGAACCCAAGAAATTAAATGAGTAGTGCTAGCTAGAATCCTAAACTCACATTTAAATTTTGATTCGCCTCTCATTCTAAGAGCAGGAGCGCATGCAACTATTTAGTTGCGGGTTGATCTAAACATAGTACCTTCAACGCAAATCATAAATTTATGTGTACAAATCAACTAAAATTAGTATTCCCTTCGTCCATCTTTACTTGTCCACTACATTATTTTGAGATGTCCAACAATACTTGTTCAATTTATAAAACCAATAAATAACTTACAATTTTATGTCTATTTTATCCTTGCTATTAACTACTATTCATTTTTTAATGTTTAGATGACTTATATTTAATAAGGGTAAAATTACCCTTATCATTTAGTGCTTTTTAATCTCTGTATCAAGTCAATAGTGGACAACTATTGTTGGACAGATGAGGTATAAATTAGAGGCTTGAACCCATAAATTTTTTTAAAAAATAGAGTTAACGGTGAAAAACACACTTAAAGTATAGCTATTTTTCGAGTTTCATCAACTATTTATCAAAGACATAATACATAAACGTGTCATTTAACTTATACTTATATAAAGTTGAATGAGTAAACACACGCATCCTACCTAACACTTGTACATGCCCAAAGTTAAAGAGCATAAATATTAACTAAAGCCAAATTAAAGGGGATGTTTAGGTGTTATACATTTACCAAAACTCAAATAGATAAAATTTTGTTGATAGTTCAGATATGAAACTCAAAATACTTGCAGTGTCTTGAACTCGTAATTTTTTTTTAAAAAAATAATAATACAATGGTTCAATGCTAGGATAGAATCATAGAGTTTAAATTTTGAATCTGCCTCTAAATAATGAGTTAAATTGGTGCTTACATGAAGAATACCGTCCTTTAATGGTAATGCTGCCGCCGGCGCCTTTCAAGTATGCTTGTGAATTTTTCGCCATTTTCAGACCTCCCTTCATTGCCAATAATGGCGCTGCCATATCTGCCTCTCTACTTTTTGCAGGAAAAAAATATATTTAAATAATGTTTGGATATTTCTCTGTTCAGAAAATGATGTGGATAAGAAAGAAAAAAAAAGGTTTTAATTTCAAATATATATAATAAATATAGTAACGTTTTATTTACATGAAAAATAGCTAAAAGTTATAGAAAGTATATACTGATTATATAATATAATTTGTCAAAAATCATAAAAAAAATAATATTGATTATACAATATAGCTTATCTATACATGAATTAAATAAACTATCTATACATGATGTATATATTGACTATTCAATCTCGATCAACTTAAAATCACCTCTAATCAGTCCCAAACTTTAGATATGAAATCATCTTGATGTTTCGAGTCTTTTGATGTATAATTTACGATTGCGGTATGTCGAATTTTAAAGAAAAAGAAGAATCCAGATGGCAGAAAGAAGAAGAATAACACAGATGGCAGCAAAGAGATGAACTAGCACTTGGCTGCAATAAATAAGGCCGAATGACCATTTTTTGTAAATTTTTTAAATTAGGCTAAAAAATGATAACTAAAATTTATGGGCCGACATTTTGCATAATTTGCGTGGCAACATGTGATAAGTAAGTAGTCCCATATCACTCCTAGCAGTTGGACCAGCCCAAAACCGGTTGAAAATGTCCAGCAAAAGAAAGCCCAGAATTGGCCCAAAAAGTTATTGGGTCAGCAGATGGCCTAATTTTCACATGTGGGCTGGGCTAGCTGGTATTGGCATTTTTTTGTCTGGAGCGGCATTTTAGTTGGGTACATTACATTTTTATAATTAAAGATTTCGAGTTTGAATGACAAACTTTACTAGAAAATGTGTTTAGTATTGCCTCAGGCATGCACAGAAGCGATTTTTTCGATATGATAATGGACTTTGCAGAGGCGGACTCAAAATTTGAGTGCAGCAGGGGAAACACTAACTTAAGTACACAAAGTTTGACGTAGTTGGCAGTGCTACCACTGAGATTCAAACTCAGGCTACACTACACAATCAGATAAAGATCGTCCAAAGGGGCACAAGATATAACTAGCCATCCCAATATAATAAATATGTTTGAGAGGTCTTTTTAAATTATATGATCGTTCATTAAGGTATATATCTATATACATATGAATATCAAAAAAAATTCGAAGTTAACGTGCGCGTGCTAGGTCCGCTCCCACATACAGCCCAAAAAGATAGAAAGACCATTTTTTCGCTCGAAAAAATTCTTTTGGAACATGATATATACCGGTTAAGCCTTCACGACTTGGCAACAAGAGTCGGTTATATATGGAATAGTCGTTTAGTCGCTTTCTCATTCTTAAGGACTTTCTGGTTGATAAAAATTAGTATAACGGATTTGTCTTGCTATATGTTGTTCTGGTCTTTATAGACGACACACAATAATCAATATCTCTAGTGAAAATCCAAAATAAAAAGTTATCTTTGTTTTATATTAATTTTAATTTGTTAGTATAAATTACTTTACCCCATTAAGCATGTAACATATATGAACTCACAAAAAAAATATACTACTAGAATAATATTTTGCATGACATATATAAGAAATTGAAAGTTTGACCAAATGTTTGGTGAATTTGGAGAGTGTAGCGTGTATGCAAATTGTATTCTTATCTTGCGAGTTAAAGAGACTATATCCAATACACTCTCAACACAAAATAAAAGAAATGGCCGAAAAATAATATATAAATGACGCAATATGCTGGAAACATAAAAATTGACAGTAACTACAATAAAATAATCTCGTGGATCAACAACAACAGTCAATTTTTGTACCAAAAAAAAAGAGAGAAAAACAGTCAATCAATACTCCTCAAGGATAATACATTATCCAGTGGAACACGTAGCAAATTCAAATAAGGTACGTAAAAATTAAATAATTGACTTGTACAATATTTTTGTGTTAGCATCTTAGACTTTGGTTCTTAATTTATTTGTTTTATTTTAATTTTATTCTATTTTATCTATGGGTTCCATGCTACTTATTCTAATTATATATTTATAATCTAAGTAACGCTCAAGTGATACAATGAATTAATATCATTCATAGCCAAAAACTTTTTCTGGTAGGGACTTCTTCTGATTGCAAGACTTTATGTGACACTCATGACGAAGGACAGAGTTGATGAGGACAGATAAAATAAACTAACAAGATTTTACGATGGTAAATTTTGAAGGATTACATATGATGATATCTTTGACGAATTCTGAATAAGAGAGGAGATTAAAGTAAAGAATTATATTTTATAATACATATATAACATAAGTTCAATTCACTTCAAAGATGTTAAGGGAAGTATTTAAACGCCCATGTAGTTTAAGTGCTAAAGTAAGTTATCCAACCAAGTTCAGGGAGAGTTTTTATGTGTTTTTTCTATTTTATAATACATATATAACATAAGTTTATATGGTTCGTATTGTTTTTGACTCAATAATAATGTAGCTTAAGAACTAATTAAATTTGTGAGGTTTATTGGATTAAAGTGAACGATAATATTAAATACCATGAGCTAATTGGGATGTGACATTAACCCTAAACTCAGTGAGGGATGCAACTTTTCGCCAACATAAAGCTACATGTGAAAATCCATTAAATTTCAATAAATAATATATTTGAATCTATAATTTCGAAAGTATAATTAGTTCAATACTAAAAATCTTAAAAATTAAAACTTGACGAATTTAAATTATGAATCAATTTCTCCTTAATCAAACACTATTATTAGATGTACGATATACACTTTTCTCTTCACAAAACGACGAAAATAGTACTAAATTTTTTAAGTTGAGACAGAGAGTGTTTGAGATATTGTTGTAAGATATTAAATTATCATATCACGATTTTACATTATTATGTTAACACGCTCAGAAAAAATAGTATAATTTACTAAAGTATGGCATGGAGTGGACCATCAACTTAGTCCAAAGTCGTAATATAAAAGTTTAATTCAAGGGATATTCATCTCACCAAATATAAAATTGGTCATGATAATATTTTGTTAAATAGCATCACATCAAATGTGCATTTTTTAGTAGTATACTATAAATCACACAAATGTATATATTACATTTGTAATAGGAATAATATTGCTGCCATGTGTCAATTGGACTTTTTGTGATAAAGTCAGATGTGGCCTTCTTTTTGTATCATTTTTGTCACATAGTAAGTTTATAGCAACATGTTTAACGTTTAAGTCGGGCATCCAAGATGAATCAATACTAAATCCGTCGTACTACGATTTTCTGCAGAATTCTATATACATATATGAGATCAAGTATGAAATTTTGTTTAATTACTCGCTTTAGATTGAGTATTCGTTTTTTCTTTTTTTTTTGTTAGGATTGAGAATCTTGTATTTTACCTATTCATACAATTGAGTCTTTTGAATTTTCGAAATAGTGTAAGAAAAAATACTAAGGTTGGGTTGGAAAAAAATTGATCGATATAAAATACTGAATGATTCAGCTAATTTTGGAAATGCACCATTCGGGGACTTTCATTTTTCTATTTATACTCTTTAATCACATTTTCTGCAAAAATAACTAATTGACTCAGTTGTTTTTTAAAAAAATAAATAAATTATTGACCCATTGTTTAGCCCATATATAAGAAAACAAATAACTCAATCTATTTCAGCTTAAGTAACTTTCGAAAATTTTTGACAATGATATATTTATTAATTTTACTTATTTTTACCTAGCCAAATTCATTCTAGATCATGTATATTCCACTCCAATATATTGACTAGACACAAAATTTAAAAAAGGAAAAAGAGACATTTGAAATTAGGCCTCAATTATTATTGACACTTTAAATTATTTGACTAAAGTTGAATGATCAATAAGCTATGTACACGTTTAAAAGTTGAAGTGTTTGATGTTCATACTTGTGGCCCTTCAGTTTTTAATTGGACAATAACTTCTCAATTTAAATTTAACTTATAAATTTAAATCTGATACCTTTTGATTAAAAATTGAGAGATTTTAAATAAAATCTCGACCACCACAATCCATATTGATAACTTATCAAAGTTTCAATATTGCAAGCTAAGGGTCCAATTCATTGATTGATACATGCTTTATTCTTATCTCCATAGTACTACTATAACTTAATAATGAATGGATAATTCTAGAGCTTAAGTGATTGATTAGGAAATATTTTTGTTTAAAATAAAAATAATCATTCATTCTTAATCAAAAATTAAATTGGCAAATAGAGAATCATCTTTATTAATGAATGAATATATAGTTCTAGAGCTTAAGTAATGGCATTTTAATTGGGAATTTCTTTTTGTCATTTTACATTTGATATCTAATATCTATATTAGAGTTTGACAAAAAAATTATTCACGTAGGAAGTCCTATATTGAGGGTAAAATGATCGCTATGACGCTATCAAAGGTGATTTTGTATTTGGGGCTTGAATACAAAATTTGTGGTTAAGAAAGAAGATATATTTATCACTCTATCACTATTCTTTGTAGTCTGATTAGAATTTCTTTTAAAGAAGGTAGAGCACAAAAAATTGTAATTGGGTGATAAGTATACCTCCATTCGTAATCAGAAATCTCGTGTTTAGTCTTGAAAAATGAAACCGTCTTTATTAAAAAGCGCTTTACCTGTTAAATGAAATTTACCAATATAAATTTGAATTGATCGGACCTTAAAATAAATATCAAACACTCAGTAGGAAAAAGAAGAAGGGGAGATACATCACTCCTTTACCTTACTTATTTTCTTATTTTTCCTCTTAGAGTTCAAGCAAACGTTTGTATTATGAATGATATCGTTTTTGATAAAAAGCGATGTATCTCCAGAGTGAAATTCTTCAATACAAAAAATTCAAATTAATCAGATTTCAAAATGAAAAATTGGATTCTATTTGGTCAGAAAGTGCTTGCCATATGGCAACATACAGATATAGTGTATACACTATGACAAAAGTAGGTACTGAATTATTCTTTCTTTATTTTTTTTATTGCAAATAATTTGCTCATTTTTTATTTTCTGAAAACTACGTTAGCGTAAAGAAAATATTTATTAGATTATTTTTGGCGTTTAGATAAGTATAATAAAACATGACTAAGCCATAGAACAATATTGTGATGATAGTTGGCTCAATACATAGTCTAAGTCTTTTATATTTATCAAAATATCTCACTTATACATTTAAAATAATTTATGTTCCAATAAAAAATATCTTAATTCTTAATAAAATGGTTCAGTTAGACATTGTTGATTTAAAATTTATAAAAAAAATTACACGTATTTTCATTCATTAGGTACGTAGATAAATTAATTTTCTTTAATTATACGCATCAACCTTAAGTAGAAAACGCTTAGGATTTTATCGGCTTATTGTGGCGAATGAATATAACTAAATGAGATAATATATTTTAGTTAATTCAAAATTCGAATAAAAAATGTCTAATTAGAACTAATATGTTCGGCTTATTTTCATTTCTTTTGCACAACTTAACTTACTAAAATTATGCATAATGACAATTATTTTGGGTAAGTTATGATGCACGTGAACTTATGATTTTTTGGTCAAATTAGATGTTTTATGTGCATATTTTTAAAAATTGATCTAATATTATCCGTTGATATTCATGCTACAAAGAGATTAAACGATGCACTTAAGTGATTGCTTAATTAGTTATATTTATCTTGAGGAATAGGATCAATTATATTTTCATTTTTCTCCTTTTTAGTGGTGCACAAATGTTATAAAAGTCCTAAATTCGTCTTTGCTGAGTTGATTGAGCAAGTGATCTCTCAAATGAAATTCAAATTCAAAATTTATGTACGATTTCTCAGCCAACTTCGTCACATGAAGCTTGCTTATTGCAATTTTATTTCTCTTACTTGATTTGTGTGAGCTATTACACTTCGAAACCACCTTTTAATGGTTGTTTAAGTTTACGTTAAAACTTTCAAAGCTCTAAATAATATGATTAAACCAAGCATCAATCACAATGAACTAGATAGTAATTTGGCTACGTTATCTGAATTAAATGTTCTTTCCATTAATATTATTTACTTATTAATCCATTTTAATAAAATTGATATACTTTTATAATTGGAAGAACTCAATTTCTATAGTCATCATAAAATTCACTTTTCATACTTGTTTTTGTCGTTTCAAACGTACTTTAGTTTAATTTCTTTTACAAAAGTCTTATTTGTTGGATAGTTTTCCTAGTCTTTTTCTTAGGCTTGTTGTATTATTGCTTTCCTAGTCTTCTTCGTAGGCTTACTATTATTTCATTTCATTGTATTGACTACTGGACGACTAAGTCTTGTTGTCTATGCTTTTTAATTTTACTTTTATTATAACACATATATTTATTATATTAAGTTTAAAATACAATTTTCAAAAATCTTACTACTACATTAATTCTATAACACGTTTAAGTCTTTGCAAAACTTCATGGCAATTCAAACTAAATATATATTTATTCGCATCGAACATTTATATCAATTTAATAAATGCAAATTTAAGCAATACTATAAACAAACTGTCTGTATAAAAAGTATTATAAAATGCATACCGTTATTTTTAACAATATATCAATATAGCCCCACAAAGTGACTGCGGAGGTTAAACTGTAAACAAATCTTTTCCTGACCTCAAAGATAGAAAGTTTGTTTCCAATAAACTATCTACTTAAGAAAACAATCCAAAATAGTTCCAAAAAACAACGAAAATTAAAAAAATTGTAACTTTAAAATTTAAACAATAAATATATACATTAACAACAACAAACTTTTATTATTATTATATACTCTCATGAAATCAATTTCATGATAACCATAAAAACAACAAAAAGTAAAAAATAAAAAATAAAAACACTGCCTTTCTACCTCTAATAAACCTCTCAGTAATTCAATGTACCAAGACTCTTTTCTTTTTTTTTTTTTTAAAAAAAAACTATATATTTTTTTTCTAGTAATTTTATGTTTAATTTATCTATTTTCCACTAAGCAGAAATAATAATTATAGTAAATATAATTGACACAAAAACAGCTGAAGTAGTACTAAATGCTTTTACTGCCGAGTTCTTTGAGTCAGTTGGTGCCGAAATATCCGCCGGCGGACTGTTTCCGCCGCTTCCCGGCGGTGAATTCACCGGAGATCCTGGCGTACTCGATGAACTTGGAGATGTCGATGATGAACCACCCGATGGCGATGGGGAAATTATCGCCCCCGATGGCGATGAAGAAGGAGATGAACTCGCCGGAGAAGATGATGGAGATGTTGATGGTGATGCTGACGGAGATGTCGCAGGTGATGTCGCCGGAGCTGGAGAAGTCGCCGGAGATGATGATGGAGATATTGATGGTGATGCTGACGGAGATGTCGCCGGTGATGTCGCCGGAGATGTTGCCGGAGAATTTCCGGGTGATGAAGTAGGTGTTTGACTCACAGGAGATGGTGCGGGTGATACCGGGGGGGATACCGATGGCGACGTTGCCGGAGATGTCGCCGGAGATTCTCCCGGAGTTGAAGGAGGTGTTGTAGGAGAAGGAGGAGGAGGTCTAATGGCTAAAACAACAGTAATTAATTTTTGTGATCCATTTTGACAATCATTTTTATTTCCACTAATGAAAAAAAATGGACCAGAATGATCAAATTTGAAAATTGAATTGCCATCATCCATTTTCATAATTGGATTATTTGTGTTGCATTTGTCATAATCATCCTTGTTTACCACTAATACTGAGTTTGATCCCTTCATGTACTTGAACACTAATCACACACACAAAAAAAAAACATAAAACACAATCAATAACAAATAAGGTTAGGTAACATATAACAATGACTAATATATATACATGAATTATCGATCAACGTACTTTTGTTAGATCGATATCAGATAAATAGTTAAAATTTCAAAAAAGTTTCTGTCGAAACAACATTAGAAATCTCAAATTTTTAATAAAAAGTCAAATTTCTTGTTTTTTGTTAAAACAATAATGACAAACTTCTAAAGTCGTTTCGGTGGAAACCTCCTTCGGAACTTCAAAGGGACATTTCCATAGAATGACTTCAGAGATTCTTGACTTTCAATGAAAAGATCACTAAAACTGTTTTTTTTAATCAATATTTTCATTGAAAAATATATGTGTTTCCTAGTAATGAATACGATTATGTTTTTTAGATGAGATGATCATACAGTTTAAACTAACGAATGAATAGTACTTACCAAGAGTGTCATTGACTTGAAATCTCATTCTTTCAGCCCATTTGTTGTAATTTTCAGATGGATTAGAAACCCAACCAGCTCTTCCACCAACATAGAATTGATAAGCATAACAAGAGTTGATCAAACAAGCCAAGAGAATCACTAGAAGATGTTTATGCAAAGCCATGAATAATTATAACAATTATAATCTTTTTTATATGTTTTTTGTGATATAAGTAGATTTATATAATATAAATACACAAAAAGAGGAGAAGAGTGATGAGAAAAAAAAAAGAAAAAGTAGGAAACTTCAAGAAAGAATACAAAAAAAGAAAGATAATTGAATAGAGGAAATTAAGAGGAAGTTTTATAGACTGATGTTGAGGTTTAAGGATGAATAGAGTTATATATTAGTCTACAATTTGGTTGTGGGGTAGGGGTGGGATGGTGTGGGGTGGGGTGTGGAAGAGGTTGGGAAGTAATTTGGAAAAATGTGTTTAATGAAAAAAGTAAGGGAAAAATGTGTTTGCTTATTTGCAGAGATTGAGTTGTGATGTAATGATTGAGATTTCTTATTTTTAATTATAAGTTTTGTGTTTAAGCATTTGAAAATGAAAAAAAAGATCATATTGAAAGCATTTTTTGGGGTGAATTCAGATTTAGTTAACTCTTAATGTAGGTATCATACATCTAATGAAAAAAATTAATAGGAGAGGAAAAGACAAGATATTTGGAGGGATTGAGTTGTGATGTGATGACTGAGATCCCTTCAATTTTACTTATAAGTTTCTCGTGTTCAAGTATTTGAGAATGAAAAAAGATCCTATTGAGATCGTTCTTCCCAAAAATAGGTCATATAACGTACGAATTCGAATTTGGTCGACTCTTAATCCAGATACCAGACACGAAAAATTTTTATTAGGATAGGAAAAAACAAGCCAAAAGTGTGAATAGACTATTATATAGTATTTTACACGTGGAGAAAGGTTAAGGACATAACGGTAAGTGTATTTAATTAATTAAATAGACTTAATGTTTAAGAAAAAAATTAATTGTAGAAGAGAAAAAAAAAAGGACAAAAAGTGTGAATAGACTATTATATAGTATTTTACACGTGGAGAAAGGTTAAGGACATAACGGTAAGTGTATTTAATTAATTAAATATACTTAATGTTTAAGAAAAAAATTAATTGTAGAAGAGAAAAAAAAAGGACAAAAAGTGTGGTTGGAAACAGGTTAATGACGTAACGGTAAGTGTATTTAATTAATTAAATGCAACTATTACTTTTTTAGGCCATCATTTAATTTTATTTCTATTTTTAAAAGTTAGGCAAATGTGTTCTTTGGAAAATTATTTTTCTGAATTTCATATTTTCTCATATATCATTCAATTTTATGGACAAATTATTAGACTATCATCTAACCTTCACAGTAATTTTTTTCCAAAAAAAATATTTTAGACCATGGTCTAACGTTTACTTATAAGACTTTCAATTTGTTCAAATATTTCCAATAACTTACATATTTTAGACGGTCACAAAGAAAAGAACAAGAAGCCCTATCGTCTATCGACCTTATCACAAAGAACAAGAAGTACTATAGTAAATTGTTTTCACTCCACTTTAATCATTGTATCTACAAGAAAAATGTGATTATAATAATGCAATAATTCTAGTGGACGGAGTGATGACCAATTTATGAATTTTTCAACTTTATCCTCTTCGATATGTTCATCAAGTAAACCGAAGAATGGACAAAATTTATTCATAATTAATTTTTATATTGGGCCACATATAAAAAGCCCACAATAAAAATGGCAATAAGCAAGTGATTCTCATGAACTCATATGCTTAAGCTAAAAGTTCATATTCTCTATTGCTCTTTGTTGAGTCTTCCATTTTTTCCCATTTGGTCAATAATGTTAGTAGCAATAAGCCCAAAGCTTGGCAGGCTAGACCACATATTGAGCCCATCCATAAACCCTGCAATCATATATTAATTTTTTATATACAAAAATAATATTTCGATTAATTAAATTCTTAATTAGTTGCAATTAGAGGATATTGAAATTCAAAAGTAATAAATTAAAGCACCTAAGCAAATAGTTAATTATGAGAAAATTAGTTGAAAGTAGGAAGTAAAATAGTAAGAAATATGAAAAAGAAATGAATGTATATAGAGGAGGAGAAAATATAATCGAAAAAATAATAATAAAATTCTGAATTCATCTCTGAGACGAAAATAAAACATGTCAACCTAGCATGCATTTGGATTACCTAAGCATGTAGGTTGAACTTAAAAAGCAAGGAGCCAAGATATTGGCATGCCAATAAAATAGAATGCTGCCAAGTTGATGAACATAACCATATGTTGCCATCCACATCACCTAGCCACCCCTGATAATCAATTTCAATTACATTTTCTCTTTAGAAAGGTTATTCTTAAGACATAATGCATAGAAATAACACATAAATATGCCTTTTAATTTGGCCTCAGCTAGCATCTATGTTCTTCAACTTTGGTTAGACACAAGTAGACACTCAAATTTGTATAAAGTTAAACAAGTAGTCACACACGCCCTACGTGGCATCTTACATGGCGTCTCACACGAATTGCCACGTAGAATGCGTGTGTCTACTTGTTCAACTTTATACAAGCCTACTTGTGCACATCAAAAGTTGGAGGGCATAAATGCGAATTGAGGCCAAGTTAAAGAGCACTTTTATGTATTATGCCTAATACATAAACAAATACTTAAATTTGGTCTCAGTTAACATGTAAATACTCCAATTCTGAGTATGCATATCTAGATACCTCAAGTCGTTTTCACTGTGTCAGTTGAACACTCTAACTTACAAAATGATCATATAGACACCTTTAAAAATTATATATTACGTAAGCATTGGGTGTCCACGAGACATAAGGGGGCCAAGTTGGAGTGTTTAGTTGTCAGTTGATACCAATGAGGTATTCAGATGTGCACTCTCAAAATTGGAGTGCTTACTTGTTAGCTAATATCAAGTTTAAATGCCTGTTGAGAATGTAAAAATGCGATATTTTCTTTGACTGAATATGAAGTTTAAGAATCTGACCTGATAAAATTCCTTGAAAGAAATCCAATACAAATGAGACTAAGAGAAGTGGTATCATGGTGGCAAATTCGTTTATTATTTCTGTACTATCACTAAAGAGGCCAGCCCATGCACTATGACCAAAAAATAGAGCCAAATCAACTACAAGAGCAAGAAGAACACATAGCTCGAGTGTAACAACCATAGCATGCTTAGCTTTGTCAATATTTCCAGCTCCTAACTCATTTGCCACCCTAGTGCTGCGCATATATTTTTGAATGCACATATTATACAATAATTATACATAGACTATTAGTTAAAAAATTGTAAAAGAACAATAATAAAGATCAAGATTATCTATTATTCTTACTACAAAATAATTAGATATTAGCTACAAATTTTGTCGCTAAATTCTTCATATTTTTTGTTTTCAACATCTCTTTATAAACTAGCTAATTAAGGATTATGCATAAGGAATATAGTCTATCCCAAGATTTTCAGCTATAAAAAGGATCAAAAAATTAATATTCCATTAAAGTATATACTATAGATGATAAAGTGAAAATCCAATCACCCATAAAAGGAATTGAGACTTATGAGACAATGAGATCTGATCGATTTGAAATATGAAATTATAAAATTTATTTTTTTTGTCTAGTATAGATACGCGTATATAATGATATATTTTATACACGTATGTGCTTATACTAGACCATGTGTATGCACATAGTATAAAGTTTGGAAGGGGAGGGGCGGGGCGGAAGGCGGTTAAGATAATAGAACTCTCACATAATTTAAGTGTGTTTTGATCCCTTGTCCCAAAGTTGTTAAAACTTATACATCACAAATATGTTGGCATGCATGGTACATTACCTTGCTGCTGCTCTCAGACCATAAGACACCATGAAGGCAACAGCTTCTGTATTTACACTGAAAAGTTAAAATCCAAAAGTAGTGTCAGGATTTTGGATTCTATTTAAGAATGTGAAAATGTGGTGGTTTAAAGTAGCAACAATAACAACAACAACAACAATAATAATAATAATAATAATAATAATAATAATAATATATATCGTGTAATTTTATAAATGAGATCTAAAAAAAGTAACATGTATACAGACAAAGACAAATTTAAAGAGGGAGAGGGTGTTTACTCAAACCCCTTTTATACTGTATATAAGAGGTAAATTTTTTTATTGATGTATAAAGATTTTGAATCTCCTGAACGCAAAGCTAGAAGTTGGTTTCGCAATTTAAAGGGGTTTAAAATTCGCACTTAGAGTTTTCAAATTCAATTATCTTAGGTACTACAATTTTATTATTTGAAACGGACCCCAAATTTGATTATTGGGCTCAGAGATCTCGAATAAAAAAAAAGTTTATTATAAGTGTCTAAGGGAAATTGAACTCTCGTCAAGGAGGGCAACAAAGCTTAAGCAGAGTACTAATGGACCAAAATTCTACTTTGTTATTGGGTTGCCAACACAAATTTCTTATATATTTAATAGACTTCTATATATAAATACTAGATCTGTGTAAGTATTATTGAGTTCCTAGGAACCCGCATCCATAGGCCTAAATTTGCCCCTTCTCTTATCTTGTGAAGATAGAGAGACGATTTTGAAAGACCTTCAGCTTAGGTAAACCAATTCAAAGCAAGTTTGAAAAGAAAATACATATCAAGAAACACAAGAATAATACCTCCTTGCAATTAGGGAAGTAGTTGTTTCTGAGTTTGGCATCAAACCAGCAGATAACACAAAAAACTCATGATCCCAGTATTCCAAACTGCATTTATACATCAAATTGTGAAATTATGGGTTCAAATCAAGAAAACACAGGATCAAGTCAAGCCCTTCATGTGTCTATATTATATATAATTCATATCTCGTTCTTTTGATTAAAAAAGAAGAGAAAAATCAAATAGTTAACTAATTTGATAGTAGACATGTAGATCACTTACAATACACGAACTCTAATGAAAGAAGGGATTGTGTTAATACTAGCAGGAAGGTATTGGGTAGGGAGCGCGTTTCCAATATAATAATTTTTTGCTGCAAGTATTTGACCCGGATGACAATGGGTTTTGCTAGTGTAATGAAATAGAATCTGGACCTAATTACTTAACGACTTCAAAGTTATATAGCTATTGTAAGCTCAAAATTATCTAAGAGCATATATAAGAAGGCTTATTTCTTATCTAAGAATCGATGTGGGACTCTTGTAAACAATATTGGACATTTGGATTGTAGATAATATCACTTGGGTGGTTAATAATCTTGGCTAAATCAACCCTAGAGGATAGTTCATGAGAAGAAAATAGTCCAAAGATGTACCATATAAGTAGACCACAACCCATATATAACAAAATTAACATATTTGAGATTTACTCACCATATCATGGCAGCAGAGGGCAAAGATAACTTCAAGTTTGTAAAGATATGATGAAACGACACGAATGAGAGACCTTCCCTCCAGATTTGACTGAACTTCTTCGAACAAAGCACGTATACCACCAACATCAGGACCGAAATCCAAATCGAAATCGAAGCTGCATATGGTGCTCCTTTAAAACCAAGACTTGTCCAATAAACAAGACCATAGGTAATGCCAATGTGTAAAACTAAAGATGCCACTGAACACACAACAAGAGGCATGACAATTGATTGTGATTGAAGAAATACTAAAAAGTTTTGCAAGAAACCATATGCAAATAATCCAGGTATGAGGAATTTCAAGAAGACTCCAGCTTCTTTTGCTATGTCAGGATCTTGATGAAGTAAAATGAGAATTTTATCAGAATACCACCAGCTAATAGCAATTATTGTAGAAAATATGAATGATATGATGCATGATATTTGAAGATGTATCCCCAACATTTTGTACATTTTAGCTCCATATCCTTGACCACATAATGTCTCAAGTCCACCACTTATGCCAACCTATGTTAACAAATAATAGTTAAATTAAAGAACATAATATTATACAAATACTAGGTATTAGTTAAGACAACTTAATAAGAAGAAATATGAGAAAAGGAGGCTAGCTAGCTACTTTTATTTTTGACATTCAAATCTTCTTATCTACGGTCATGTTCTCAATAAGTTTGAGATATGTCATATTTTGTCTGATCACCTCTCCCCTCAGTTCTTCTTCATCCTATCTCTACCTCTCTTAAAACCTGCTATAGCCAAGGTATAACTCTCACACCTCCGTACTGAAGAAAATTATAATTGGTGTAGCTTTCAGAAAATTATAAGGTAAGAGTGGCTTTGGTGGAGAACAAAATGCAGGAAGTAACTATGAGATGATATGCATGGGCGTCCTAGTGCGGAGGTGTGAGAAGTTTGCGATGGACGAGTTCAGGCCAAAGAAGTATTGGGCATATGTGATTAGACAGGAAATGACGCAATTTCTGCTTATCGAGAACATGACCTTAGATAAGAGCGGACACAAATTAGGGAAGTGGGTTAGCACCTAATAGAGTGTTTTCTAGCTAATTTTTCCATTACTACTAGTCATAGTATTTCTTGTCCTTAGATTTTTGTAACTATATATCTGTTGTTTCTTGTACTTTGATTATAGTATTATTTTCTTGTGGGTATTGTTCAACATGTTTTGTTAAACTTTCACACCATTATAATCTATCATTTTGCCATAAATCTTGAAATTTATCTTCATATATTTGTTGTCCATAAAATGATCAAATTTTGAAAATCTAGGATGTGTTTGTTGGTTGGTCAATTGTTTTTGATAGATATTTTTTCTAGATAAATAAGTTGCTTAAAAATGAGAAAAAAAACTTTCTCAATGAAAGAAGGAAAAATAAATCTTACAAGTGGCATTCCACATTATTTGTGTCCTTCCCATACCTCCAACACATCTCATCTTCATTCCTACTTTCTTTTGCCGTACCATTCTCTCTCGCTTAGGAGAAATGAGATCTTCTTGGAACAACCTTGATTTGGTGAATTGAAGTTATCTGTAACCTTCTCCACCAACCACACCTTGTCCATTAATTTTTGGAACTTGTAAATAAAATGCATATTCAAACACAATTTCAAATTATAAAAAAAATCGCAACTTTAAAATCTCAATGTTTTGATTTTCGATTTTCGATTTTCAAGTTTCAATTTTCAGGAGGAAAGAATTAGATGCATACCATCAAAGATAGACCAGTGACCTCAGCCCATGAATTACCAAGATTTGAGGCAGCAAGTTCAAATTTGCCAAGATGACCAGCAAACATGACAGACACAAGATTGATGAAGTAGAAACAACTAGTCACAACAATCATTGGCAAAGAAAACAACATTTTATTCTTGGCTTCTTCAACATCTATTACCTTATTAATAGTAATAATCCACCATTTGTTTGTCTCCAATGATGTTGAAGGCAACATTGGACTTTTGAGACTATTTGATGATGAACTATCCATAGCCATATTCTTGGTTTTCTTTAGTTCACCATTATTACCAATGAAGTCCTCTTTATATAAATTCAAGATGTAATAAATGTTTTATAGTATCAGTATAATTTAAGTTATTTATAGTAGCATATTACTTACTATTCATTTTAGGTTATCATTCTATAATATTCAGAGTTTAATTTATGGCATAATCATACATGTGTCATTTAACTAATTGGCTTTAGCTAACATCTATGTCATTCAATTTTGAGTGTTCACAAGTAGATACTTAAGTTTGTATAAAATTGAACAAGTAGACACATGTGTCCTACATGGCATAATACACGTAGGACACCATGTAGGACGTGAATTTCCACGTAGAACGTCACATATGATGCATGTGTCTACTTGTTCAACGTAACTTTATACAATTTAAAGTGCCTACTTATGTCTTATGCATACCCAAAGTTGAAGGATATAAATGCTTGTTGATACCAAGCTAAAAAGTATATTTATGCATTATGCCTTAATTTATATATATCAATATATAGTATTTAATCATGTAAGTACTAATTAGGAAACTCAGGAGTTTCTCCTTTCTGCGGAAGCGGATTTGCAATAATTAGGACTATCTTAGTCACCAATCGTTGATTATTCTCACGATATAGATGAATTTTCTTTATCCACAATCTAAATATTCAACATATCATTTTCTCTTTTATAAATCCTAATCGTTATATTATATATGGTAGAAAAATAATCTTTTTCCAAAAAAAATCATAATGATGTGTTTATACATTATAGTGAATTAGTGATGGGCTTAAGAGCAAGGCTTGATGGTCTAATAATGAGCTAAAAGACAATATGTACAATTTTTTTATGGATTAGACATTTACGTGATTTAAGATGCAACTTGCCTTATTTTTAAAAATTATAAGCTTTTTATGGCAGGTTGCAACAATAACATATCTTATTTTTAAATATACAAATCACTTATTTTATGAAACATTACTTGATAGTTGTGATAAATCCTTATGATGTCAAACATAGGCAGGGGCATATCTAGGAGGAGGAGAGAATGTATATCCAGAATTTTAGATAAAAAATTATATTATATATATAAAGTATTTCAAACATTAAAATTTTATTTATCGAACCCCTCAATAAAAAATTTAGATTCGTCAGTGAATGTGTGTGTTGTTAAACTCATTCTTAAATAGGATTAAGTAATATGCATTAGGGTAAGGATTACTTTTTAACAATCAATGTTGTTTAACTGGTGATAGTATGTTGGCTATCATTGTATTTATCATAGAAATTTATGTGTAATTACTTTATAAGTTATATGATTGTGTATATTATTTGTATTGTATACAACTAGTACATAAAAGTAAAACTCATAAAATTCCATGCAATTAATTTTTAAGCAAACAAATTATACAAATATGTTTACACTATCATGAAATCACATGTAATTACTTTTTAAATAACTTATATTTCAAAAAAAATTATGCAACACAATAAACATAGCCGGTATATTTACTCAAAATAGTTTTATTTTAAAAAAAATTATGATATGCGAGAGTTTGGATAGTACATAGCAAATGCACGTAATACACGTATCTCCTTATTTTAAGTCTGAAATATAAATGTATCTCATACAAATAATTATAAACAAATAATTTTGATGATGATTGAAGTGATTTCTAGTGATGATACATGTGTCATACTATAAAAATTCAGTAATACAATATATTCCATTACATTTTGAAATCAAAGCATATGAGAACACTTCATAATTTTTTTTATTTCTCATTTATTTTTTCTAAACCCAACAACTATATATATATGAGATTAACTTATATCCACTGACAGTAGACAAGAAAATTACACCATCAGTTCAATTTTAGCAATACTTATGTTTCTTAATTTAATTATTTTATTTTTCAGCTTTTCTTTTTCTCTTTTTTTTTAAAAAACACTTTATTTCTTTGAAATAATATTCAAATATTTTTTATACTATCAACTTTGAGTATTATTTAAATAAATTGGAGTACATATGATGGTATATGGATCAAAGTTTGTTTTCAATTAATTTTTGTATTGTTGATTGAATGAACTAAGAAGAGAAAACACAGTGTGAAGCAATGGAAGCACCTATCAAAAAATCTTTTCATGTTGTGAGAAGACTTAATAAGTTATGAATATATTTTTTATGAGATTAATTAACATAGATTTTACAAGAAAAAAAGAGAGTAAAAAGTTATCATTGATGATCATCTCAATTGGCTTCAATGGTGTTGATAGAGAACGAGGTGAAAATAATGAGAACAAGAAAGCGATGAAAGAATCCTTCTTATTTTTGGCAATCAAATAAGAATCCTAAATAAACTCTTATAATTAATTTAGAGTTCAAATTACTATATAATACTCTTTTTGTTATTTTTATTTAAATATTAATAATAAGTGAATATAATAAAAGAAATAAATATTTTTAAAAATGAACTGATGGTGTAATTTTTTTTTCCACGATTAGTGGATATAAGTTAATCTCTATATATGTAACATTGTACAAAATTAATTAAATTCATTCTCTTTATGAGGCCCAACCTAGTTATTGTAGTAGTCCTTGAATGCATGATGCTGACAACTCACAAATATGGTGAAAGAATTCCATAATCACCATCCACAACGGTTAGCCACGTCGCTTATTAGTAAATGATATCAGGGGAAGCACATAAATACTCGATTTTGAAATCATCATTTAAATCATATAATTTGTAAATCCTTATTTTAATTTGAAACAACTTTATATGTATGGTGTCTGAAGTTAAGAGCGATGACAAATCCAAACTTCAAACAACATATAACTAAAGTTCAATTGTTTTTTCCTATGTACAATTGCAGTTCACGTATTTTTATTTGAACTCAGCCATATGTGACTGAATTTAGTCATTTTTACCTAAATAACATCTTCTTCTTCTTTCTTTTTTTTTTCTGATCAAGTTCATGCACATATCGTTGAAATTCAATTATTTTTATCTAAACTTCAATCATATGAAACATCAGACACTATCTATCTGAAATTGCTTCGAAGTGAATAGACGTGCAATTTTTTTAAAAAAAGTCAAATATATACAAATTAATTAGCGATGTCCCCTTTTATTAATTCAGTATATTAAAAATAAAAATTTCTTTTTCTTAGTCCATTTTTTTAAAAAATAAATAAAGAAGGATGTCTGATAAAACTTACAATGTCGTTACAATTTACAAATTTAAAAACTAAATCAGTGTTAGATTGATTTATCTAATTTGGCTTTTGTAATTGCTTAGTGAATGTACTATTAATTTATGAGAATCACTACTTAAAAGGAGTGGCAAGTAGAGTACTCTTGTGCTTTTCGACGGAATTAGGCTTGGTGGTGTAGGTTATAATATCAATTATCAGAGAAAATACATCAAATTACTTCTGAACTTGATATTAAAATTTACTTTAGCATTTTAATTAGACATGTATTTAAATATTTCTTTAACAACTTTCAAGTGATTTTAATCTCACTCTAATACTACAATAGCAGTCTCCCAGTGCATTACACATGCACCTCATTAGCGCCACATCAACACCATATAAATATTATATTTAAATTATGATTTTTTTTAAAACTTTTTTTATTTATTATTGAAAGACATCTTTTTGTACCATAATTATAAAACATCAAACAATAAATTACCCAAAATTCCTGAAAGTTGTATTAAAATTTTTAGTTCTAATATAGACACAAACCTTATTGATGAAAGATGTGGAGCTTGAGAATATAACTGAAGATGTCATTATTAAAATAAATCAGCTTCAATTTTTTCCTGCCATTATTGAAAAAAAATTAGCTTCGATTTTAATTTTGACCGTCATTATTGAAGAAAATTAATTTCAATTTAGGGATAATAATGATAAACTTCGATGATTTTAATGTATCTTCAATTTATATAAGAATATATATATATATATTTATTTTTATTTTTTAAATGAGGATGAAGGTGCAGAAAAGGATGGAAAAAGGGGTGGTATTAAATTCATTTGAAAGGTTCTAAGCGGAGTGCCCTTGTAGTTAAAGTGTTAAAGTAAATTTTGCTATCAAGTTTAGAGATGATTCGATGTACTTATTCTATTTTTATATTATCTTGCTACTTTGGATTTCTATAATCATTTGTTGTTTACAATATTTTGATCATTGCATTATTTTGTTATTATTATTTTTTCTTATTAGTTACGAAAAATATAGTCACAGTAAATGCATCTCAATATTAGGTATATGAGATTATGTCTAATATGTATGGATAAATATAAGGTATACAAATTTCGAATATCCGAAAATCTAAAGTCCCAAATTCAAAACCAATACAATATTCGATTTTTTCAGAAGTTAAATCCAAATAACAACAACAATATACCGAAATAGTTGCACAAAGAAGGATATGAGGAGGATAGAGTGCACACAAATTTGAATTCCACCATAGTTATAAATAGAGTGGTTGTTTCCGATACACCCCGTCTTAAGATTAAAAAACAATCTAAAAAAAAGATGTAATAGAAATAAAGAAAATAATAAAAAGTAATAAAACAATAAATAGTAACAGAACAATAACAAGAGGGAGTTGCTTGGATAGTAGGCACTCCTCACTTCCAATCTTAAAATTGTAAGTTCTAGTTATCAAGGAAGCAAAAAGGTGAGAGATCCTGGGAAAAAGAGTAAAAAAAAGTAACAGAACAATACTATAGCAAAATAATATTATAATTAGACTACACGAAACAACAAATAATAACATAAATCGAAGAAGATAGAAACTACTAATTAATATTTGCCACTAAAAAGAAGTATAGTTTTAATTTCCAACAAGATGATGACTTGGAGGATTTTCAAAACGTTTTTCAAAATACAATAAATTATTTGAAATTTTCAAAATTGAATTGGTGTTTGTTTGTAATAAATATTTAAAATACTTAAGGTTCAATATTTGGATATGATTTTCTTAAAAATTATAGTTACTAGTAGAGTTAGGCCTATAGAGATAAAAAATATTATCTTGATAAATATGAATATTAAAAAAGTTTATGGTCCTGATAGTACCTCACAGTACAATTTTCACATTTTTATTGAAACAAATCTAGCCAACATGTCATTTTTTGAGAAATTGATGGAAGGAGAGAAGGAGAAAAATGATTTTTAAAAAATGGTCTATATTTGAAGAAAAGTATAAATTTTATTGAGCTTGAAAGTTTAAGAAAACAGAGTGAAATTAATTATTTTTGAAAGATTGAGTTGAATCAAACAATTACAAATTGTTGGGACTGACATTACAAGAATGAATATTAAATTTGGAGTTGATTTGAATCAATTTCGAAGGAAAATATATTGTTGAAGTTTCTATGCAATAATTTATGAGAATTGTCAAGATTCAATCAGAAATCATAATTAATCGTTAGAAATTTTAGCCAAAAAATGCTAAAAAGATCCTGATGAATTGTCAAAATTTGCAGCCAACCTGACTATGACAATACTTTGTTATTCGAAAAAAGTCTTGTGATTGAAATTTAAATTTTATCGAGTTGTGATAACAATCCTAGCAATCATCATGAGTTGTTAAGAAAGTCTTGTCTAATATCAAATAAAAAAATACAATGACCTTCAAAAATTTTGTTCCTCGTCTGGTGAAATAATTACTTTTGTATTGTTTTTCTCAACAATGTCAAATTTTAAATAGTGACATCGAAAATTTTTATATATGCAATTCTTAATGGTATGAGACATTTTGAGAAAAATCATATAAACGTGATAAAAATAAACAATACTAAACATATTAATAATATCTTTAAATTGTTTTAACCCAACAAGTATTTGATTAAAAAACTAATCAATCCACCTAGATGGAAGCTGCACATTTATTAGTAAGTATTTTATTAGAACAATAATTGGCAAATGGATAACAACTATTCTTGTAAAAACAACTAATTGAATGAAAATTCACTTTCTATAGGCTCCTTGAAAGTTTTGTAACCAAAATGTTGTTATGTTTCGTAATTAAGTAAAATTTTGTTATTTTCACAAATCTGAGCATAAATAATTCTATTTTTGAGATATCCCCCGAGCTCTCTACCTCTCTAGATGATCATTCAAAATTTGAAAACTGTCTTCAAATGTCACTTTTATTTTATTTAGGACAAAAAAAATCATTCAACTATTCTTGTGTTTCTCAAAAAATACTAAATATCTTAAAAGCCTTCTTCTCTCCTAATTGACATCCTATATCATGAAGCATCATTTTAAAAAAATAATTAATAGACGTATTTGCTCATCAAATTAGTTTAACTAAAAGTATAATCTTATTATTATTTTTAAAAAAATACATTAGTTTATTAAGAAGAAATTTTCATGCTTAAGAATCATTTATCATACTTAAACTTTGTATTATTTTTCTACTATGAAGTATAGCTTTTTAGCACTAACTATAATTGCCATCAATTTTGAATAGTTATGGACATATATATTTTTAAAATCTTGTAGTTTTAAAAAATTCAATTGAAACAAAACCATGATATACAAATCAATTTATGAACGTTAACAGACATTATTTAATCGTATTGTTATATAATGGATCAATGATGTTAAAGGTCAATTAATCATTAAAAAAATTAATTGTGTATTTTGAAATTCATTCTTTCAATACCTTTCTTTTTTAAAAATAGAAAATGAATAGTACTTGTATATTTATTTGACGGATGATAAAACAGGTGAAATATTATTATACCACAATGATTAAAGAATTTAATTTTTTGACCTTTATTAATGAACATATTAATCTCGTATAATGTGTGTTATTAAATTAAAATAGGCAATCCAACTAATTATTACTTGTGTTTCGTGAATTTGGAATGTGATAAGAATATATATGGTGTTTAATTGTTTGATAGGCTAAAATATAGTATTATAGGCACAAAACAATAAAAATAAAGAATTAAATTAAATAATAAATTTCTCTTTTTTACCAAATTTTCTCTATGTCAACTTTACGAATTTATTTGAATATTTTTATGAAAAATTACTTGCTTAAAATTCTCATATAATTTACTTAGGGATTTCAAAATCCTCAGGTAATAATTACCTACAAAAGTTTTTTCATTGAATTTTGTTTGGTAGAAAAATTTGCAGGAAATTCGATTATTTGTATAATCTCCATATAAATTTTCACGTGATTTATATATAACTTTTTTTTTGTAGAGACATGAGTTTGATGAGTTAAATAGGTCTATTAAGTTTTTAAAAAAATGGTTTAATGATATGACATGTCAACTAGAATAGAAGAAGACTTTTAAGGTATTTAGTATTTTTTGAGAAAAATTGTAATAGTTAAGTGATATTATTGTCATTAAAAAAATAAAAGTGATTTGTATAGACAATTTTCAAAACATTAGTGATTATTTAGAAAAATTATGTAAAGGTTAAGTACCGAAAAAAATCCTAAGCATGCAAAGTCGTTCTTAATACATTAATCTATTTTTTAAAATAAATAACAAGATTATAATTTTGGTTAAATGAATTAAATAAGTTTATTACTCCTATTAAGAAAAATGAAGCTTTAATAATATAGTAGACCAACTAGGAGAGAAGGAGACTTTTGAAGTGTTAAGTATTTTTTTCAGGAAAATAGTGATAGTTGAGTTATGTCGTAAATGAAACAAAAATAATATTTGAAATTCTCAAAACTTGGTGATCATTTAGGGGTCGTTTGATGTGATGGATAAAGGAAGTTAATCTCGGGATAAATTTTAAGTAGTGTCTAATCCCTTGTTTGGTTGCAAAGCTTGGGATAACTTATCCCAGGGTTAATAATTAGTATTGGGATAAGTTATCCATCTCCTTGGGTGGTATAATAATCCTGAGATAACTTATCCTGGATAAAATACATAAATGACAAATATATCCCTTTAAACTCTATTTATACCTCACTTTTCACATTTATTTATACTATTTTTGAAAGTCTTCAACCTCCTTAATCTTAAATAATTCTTTTACAAAAAAAAATTATTACTAAAAAAAAATTATGTAATACAAAATTATAGTACAAATCTTATTATAAATTTGATTTTTTACTAAACAAAAATATTAGCACATGTCTTCCCGAATCCCGATTCCCCCAACCCCCACCCTCCCCTACATTTTTTTAATACCATGTATAATAATATTCACTACTCCTTATTTTTATTATAATTCTTCATATTTATCTATTAAAAAATTATATTAAATAAAAATAATTTTTATTTATGAATTTATTTGACTAATTCTTATGTTTATTTATATTATGATTTATCATAAATCCTCTTTTAATTTAACAAACTTAAGATGAAAATTCTATAAATAAGAAAAAAAATTATTTTTAAATACATGCAGTACCATTGTGGGAATGTACACACAAAAATATTTAAGCTAAATAAGATGAAAGTTTTGTTTTTAAAAATGAATAATTAAAGCTTGCAAAGAAAATATAAAAAAAAAACTAAATAAAGTGAAGGGTAAATTTGTAAACAAGCAATTTGTTCTTAAAATTTATGCAATACATATTATTTTGAATACAACAAATCAAACTTGTTTTCAAACCAAACGACCCCTGTCAAGCCCACCAATGGCCCAATAAGCAAGTGATTCTCATGGATTCATGCTTAAGCTAGAAGTTCATTTTCACTATTGCTCTTTGTTGATGAGGCCTCTACTTTTTCCCATTTGATCAATAATGTTAGTAGCAATAAGCCCAAACCTTGGCAAGCTAGACCACATATCAAGCCCATCCATAAACCCTGGATCATTTTTAAAAAAAAATAAAAAATTATTAGAATTTTAGACATGATAACTTTATAATAAATCGTTAAGAAAAAAACATCTGATGCGGAAGACATTATCATAG
The DNA here is from genome assembly GCA_018342035.1 of Solanum appendiculatum. NCBI lineage: Eukaryota > Viridiplantae > Streptophyta > Magnoliopsida > Solanales > Solanaceae > Solanum > Solanum appendiculatum. The sequence goes on along the minus strand of JAGDQO010001585.1, from coordinate 2,077 downwards.
AGAAAAAGTAAGAAGACTTTACAATAAATTGATTTCACTCTCCTTACCCTAACTTGTGCTAACTAAGATGTTAGGCATAGTCGCGAATAAATAAGTTGAAATCCAAAAATAAAATAAAATGATATATTAAAGTTTGTTGATTAACAACATGATATGAGTGGAGGCGAATGATTATATATTTTAAAATCCACAAAAAAACTCAATAAATACTAGATTTTTAACTCATAAGTTTAGAGTAACACAATAAGTTTGGTGTAGATAATCTAAAATGTAGAATTTATCAAGTTTAAATTTTGAATACGCCTCGAAATACCCGAGTGCCAAAAAAAGAGGCATGACATGCACTTGAATTACCTGAGCATGTAAGTTGAACTTGAAAGCAAGGAGGACAGCTATTGGCATACCAATAAAATAGAATGTTGCCAAGTTGATGCACATAGCCAAATGCTGCCATCCACATCCCCTAGCCACCCCTATTGATCAATTCATTTACAAAATTTCTTTTAGAGAGCCCATTTTAAATACAAAACTTAATAGACATAATACATAAATAGATATTTTAACTTGATCTCAACTAACAACAAAACGCTCCAACTTTGAGAATTCACATTTATCGACACCTCAATTCATTCTTACTCTGACGTGACACATAAATTTTAGAGGTGTCTAGATGACCATTTTGTAAGTTGAAGAGTTCAACTTATAGAATGAGAACAAGCTGAGATGTCTAGATGTGCATACTCAATGTTGTAGTATTCACTTGCCAACTAAAGTCAATTTGAGTGTCTGTTTATGCATTATGCTTTCATTTTATATAGTCATGTATTTGACTAGATATGAAGTTTAAGAATCTGACCTGATAAAATTCCTTGAAAGAAATCGAATAGAAAGGAGATTAAGAGCAAAGGTGTCATGGTGGCATATTTGTTTATTATTTCTGTACTATCACTAAAGAGCCCAGCCCATGCCCTATGACCAAAAAATAGAGCCAAATCAACTATAATAGCAAGAAGAACACATAGCTTGAGTGCAACAACCATAGCATGCTTAGCTTTGTCAATATTTCCAGCTCCTAACTCATTTGCCACCCTAGTACTGCACATAATTTTGCAATGCACATTTAGTATTAGTAACAAAACGAGAGATAATAAAAGAATTAGTTTATAATTTTTCAATTCACTTATTAAGATTCTTGGCACCACCAATGATTGTCAGTCAACATTCTGGTTGTTGTTAGAATCGAAATAATCAAGTGTCATGAGGAAGCTAACAAAGCGAATCTCGAAAAACATTACCTTGCAGCTGCACTAAGACCATAAGAGACTGTGTAGGCAATGGCTTCAGTATTTACACTAAAAAAGTCACAAACCAAAACAATTAGAATAAATTTTACCCTTTAAAGAAAGTGAAAAACCTATGGTTTACTGGAAAGATTAAGCTTAATTACCTCATTGCAATTAGAGAAGTAGTTGTTCCTGAGTTTGGCATCAAACCAGCTAATAACACAAGAAGCTCAAAAGCCCAATACTCCAAACTGTATACATCAAATTGTGAAATTATGAGTTCGAACTGGGAAAACACAGGATCAAGCCAAGCCATGATCCAACATTAGGTAAACCAAGAATTGAGATTAGTCTGACTCTGATACCACGTAAAGAAATAGACAACGAGTCTAAACTAGCTCATGAAAGAGAATTGTCCAAAAACTATATAAGGAAACGACAACTCATTTCCTCAATCAACTAGAACTTAACAACTAGAATAACAAAATTAAGAGATACATGAGGTTAACTTACTCACCATACCATGGCTGCAGAGGGCAATGCCAACTTCAAGTTCATAATGACATAATGAAACGGCTCGAATGAGAGACCATCCCTCCAGATATGACTAAACCTCTCGAAAAAGAGCACGTATACACCCAACGAGAGGACAGACATCCAAATCGAAATCGAAGCAGCTAATGGTGCTCCATTGAAACCAAGACTTGTCCAATGAACTAAACCATAAGCAATACCAATATGTATACCTAAACATCCCACTGAACACACAACAAGAGGCTTTATAATTGATTGTG